>SWDT01000315.1:0-17143 GCA_009193035.1 Halicephalobus mephisto | reverse complement strand
AACTCAGATGGGAAATTTAACAGAAAGAATGGAAATTATTCGATGAAAGTAAAAACTGTCCAGAATGTCATCAAGTATACTCAATTAAAAGTCCTAAAAGATCACGATCATCTCAGTGGAGAATATCGAGGGCCTTCATGTAACAATTGCACACTAAAAAAAGCAAAACATTTATCTAGTGTTCTTCCATAATCTAAAAAAGTTATGACTCACATCTAACTGAGTTCATTAAATTAAGAATAATTAAAATATTCAGACATAAAAGTGATACCAACAATTCTAAAGTCTTTATCAGTTTCAGTTATGTGAAAAGAGAAGTGAGGAATCAAATTAGTTTCGAAATTAGATTTCTGGACAGTTTCTTGTTTGTGGCTCCATCTTTAGATGTTTTAAGTAAAGTAAGTATAAAATAAAAAAAAAGACGTGGTCTTTGGAGATCGTGTATAGGGATGAGTGTCTTAGAGAGAGTATATAACTACTCTCATGTATGATGTAGAAAAGTCGATTCTTCCATACAACGAGTACACTAAAACAGGGATTTCTCTATAAAATATGTATTTCCAGTTGACAATAATAAAGTGTCAAATTCAAGTCTTCCAAATGAAGAACACAGGTATCACCATCAATATTGAATGACTTCTTTGTCAAATTACAGACTTTCATTACGAAAGCAATCCAAAATTAACTGTGTTCGCCACAAGACTATCAGAGCGAAATTAAATGTTTACCTCAAATTCGGGTAATTAAACCGAATAACATGTTCTGATTTTCTGTCTTTTGGAAGCTGAGTGATTTCAGCTGAATGAACCCTATTTTTACCCCATCTCTTCACTAAGAAATAGGTAAGAAAGACGAGAGTCAGAGCGACAAACACAACACATAATTTCCCAGGTTTGTTTTTAATGAGAAATGTCTCTTTTTCTAACAGTTCAGTTATTTTCCCCTTATATCTTGTCGTTCACACAATCCATTGTCCACCTGTATTCATCTACCCCAATTCACTCAGCTTTGAGAAACCTCAAAATTAGGAAGTTGTATTTGGTTTAATTACCCAGCTTCGAGGTAAAGATTGAAATCCGCTTTTGAGAGATCTTGTGGCGGGAATGTCTAAATTTTGGAATACTCTCGAAATGGAGAGTTCGTTTTCATGAATGTGATGTGTTATTCATTTAACAAGTGAATATTACATTCAATTCAAACAATTCTTATTATCTGTTGTCATTTTGATTTAAACTTCTTCCTCTGAGTCATAATGGAAGGAAAATTTAGAGAAAATGGAGTCGAAAACAGATTAATTGCTTCTATTCTTGTTGTTTAAAATGTTGTTCAGCTTTTTAAATTACTGAAGGGATTATCAGAACCATCAAAAGTAGAATGGAGTGAACTTTTCATAGCTATTTCAATTATAAATTCCACAAAATCTTGTACAATCTCTCTACAATATATTTGATGGGTGTAGAGGAATTTAGTTATATAAATTAATATGAGAATGGGAATTCTGAAAAGACTTTGATTTAGTCCTCAGATACTTATTCTGATTGAAGATTTGAAATCTGATCTCAAATTCACTGTGCTTAAAAACAGTTCATCTATGGATCATCGGTTTTATCAATTTTCATTAGAATTTTTATTAATTGTCTGATCCACTCAAGCATTTCAGTGAGATTTGTGACATTCTCTTTGAGGATAACAGTTCTCAACTAAGAATGTCTGTTCTGATTGAAATAAATAACTACTTCGAATTCCAGATACTTCTTGATTTTCAGATAATTGATATATTCTATCTGATTGATCAACTGATTACTTCATTTAAATGATTAAAATCAATCAGTGGAAACCAGATCCACTGAAGAACAAATTCTTATTTTCACATCATGATGAAATAGTTGCTTTCTCTCAATCATTTATTTCCCAAATGAGGAAATACAACAAACAAATAGATTTCTCTGAAATCACCGATGTTCCAAGTAATATGATGAAGCTATTAATTTCAAGAGTTATTTGTCAGTTAGATTTACTAAACCTTTCGATAAAATGGGAATCATAAAAGAACTTAATTCTCAATTAAAAGCTCCTGGTCAGAAGAGCAGTCCAAAATTTAAACTCACCACCACAAAATTACTCAAGAGCGGATCAAATGTTTACCTCAAATTCAGGTAATAAAACCGAAGAAGACGGCCTAATCGGGAACTTTATTCAATAACTAGATCTCTGGTTAGGTGAATGCTGATATTTTTGGAAGCAGAGTGCGAAATAGCGATAATGGTAGAGAGCGAAAGAACTGTGAATAGAAGAGGTGACAATAACTGACTAGTTTATTTCCTAAAAGAACATTCATCACTTCCTCTTCCGATCGGTTATTGTGTCTATCTTCCTATTCTCTATTTATAGTTATCTTGCATTTCAAAGCCTTCAATACTTGTCTGACAAGCTATTCATAAAGTAAAGTCTGAAATCAGAATGAGTTCTTCAGTTTAATTATCCAAGAGTGAGAACAATAAGTCGATGATTTATTTCAAATCCTAATTTTATAATCAATAAATAATATCCTTATTATACAACGAATTCACTACTTTTAAATTGAACACAGTTAATCAATTTTTTCAGTGAAATGTGTTGTCTAAGAAATCGACTATTAGTATGGACAAAATTGGATAGATTTGACGAATAAAGGATCCATGTTCCGTATTATCATCGAACACAACAGTGAAACATCCTGTCTCTTTCCCCACGAATGAAGAGAACTTTCTTCACTAATAACTAGTAGCTATCAATTGGTAATTAAAATAACGACTATATAGGTCAAATCTGCAGAACTGATGTATTACTTAATTTTTGATTTTTAGTTTCCGTTTTATAAAGTAATTTCAACCAGGAATCTGTGGTGTGTACTATCAAAGTCGGAGGTTAGTGTTCGAAATCGAAATTTGGACTCTTTGTGTTAAAAAATATTTATGAATTTTTTCATTTCGAGAATTTATTTCATCTAAATTGATAGTTGAAACTTAACTAGATTTTTCAATACAAATATGACTCATAAGTTGTGTCTTAACATGGAAAATTCTGATTTTAACTTCCAACTCCGACCGTCGATTTTGATAATACGAAACACTATATCATATCAATTCCGACTGGTTCTAACGATAATTTGGCTTTTTAACGTTTCTTTAAAAATACATAGCTAACATGAATAACTCCTCGGTTCCTTAAGAACATTTTAACTATACCTAGTTTCTCGACATCGTTCCAATCTCAAATTACAGACCTTTTCAATCCGAGATAAGAAATAATGCCCTTGATTCAAACTCGGATCAGGTATCAGATCAGAATGAATATCCAGATGATATCAAGAGTCGTACTTTTGTACTTCTCCAATGCATCGAATACAGATCCAGAACTGAACTCATGGAATACACTATGAATGTTTCTTCCACCACAGCAGATGAGCTCAAGAATGAAGAAAATGATATCCGTCTCCTCATCTTGATAAATCAATGTTTTCTCCCTATTGTGATTTAGAAGAGAGTACTGAACATTATCATGACTGAAATCCATTGCTGAAACAAGATGAAATATCTCTCAATAACATGAAAAAATGTCGATGAAAAAGTTAATTCTCAGTAATGGAATATCATTATTGGATCAACTTTCAGGAAGGAACTTTCATACAAGAACTGAAATGAGCAATAATCGAACTATTCTTCAGTCTCACCGACGAACAACGGAATGAACTTTCATCAGATGCATTTCTTGTGCTAAATCTATAATCGACAATTCAGAAATCATTATTCATCAATAAAGTACTTTTTTGAATTAATTTATTGAAATAGTTTTATTCTTGAATGCTTATAGATTTTACAATCAAATGCTGTATATATGGTTTTCAAAAATATAGAAAAATGTTCTCCATAGTAGAAATTACATTAAGAAAAGCTTTTTTATTAATTCTGTCGATCATGAATGTTCCTTTTTGATCCCTCAGAGGCGGACGACAATCCAAAAATTCAACTTTGATTTTTGTCTCTATATCGTGTTGTTTTCAAAAATATCATCGTTACTATGTATATTTAAATGGAATGGTTTTGTGTCATACAGAAAAGATAAATAATCTAAATGCCTAACGTTTCTATAATTTCTACAACGAACAAAAACTTATGATTTATTCTCTTGTCAAAGTAAGGAAAGCGATGCAGTCAGAAAAATCCCCCATCGCTAGGGGTCAAACCAGGGTGAAAACACGCCATCCCGTTCGATCTGGCCAGTGAAACGCCCTAGGGCTGGATTAGTACTTGGATCGGAGACGTCCTGGGAATCTCCAGTGCTCCTAGCTTCTTTTTTCAACAAATTCAGTAAATTGGAATTATTAGAAAACTGATCAGAAAGGAATGATAATTACCTCTAAGAGAAAGTAGAAAAACATAATTTCACATTGTTTTTGAATTTCTTTTTTCTTGTTTCGAATAAAACAGAAAAAAGTAATCTAAATTGCACTCACTATGAACCTCCCAACAATATCAGAATTCTACCAGAATTTTTATGTCATCTACATCAGGTTCATCGATAAATTCAATGGATCTACAAAAAGAAAACATATGGAAATCGTTTTAAAGAAACTCAAAAATATTTAAAATAGTTATTCTAATTCTGTAATCGATGAGGAGATTCAAATCTCAGAGAACTCAAAAAATGATTACCAAGTAATTAGAACTGTTTTCCGAACTCGTTATGGATGAAAGTATTGAGATGAACAGTGATATTGGATAAGTCATCCATGGGTATTTTTCAGTTTTTCAAACAATTAATTTTAGAACAGACAGTAATCATCTCATCATTGAAAAAGTGGAACTTTGGAAAGATGTCTGTAATTTCTCTATGGAAGTCATTTCCCTAGTAAATATACTACGAGATAAATACAAGGTATTCTCAATATTTTATACATGCTGAATATTTGTAACTTCATAAGTAACGAATCAAGTTCAAAACAGATTTTATCAAATATTCGAAAATTTTATCAAGTTTTTTGTATCACATTTACAGCTCGGAAAGTTTTAATTCAATGGCTCTATTTCTAAAACAAAAAACAATCACTTTTCATCTATGGAAGTTTGCATATCAAATTGGATGAAAATGAAGAAAGAAATCCTTAGAAAGTAATAAAAGGAATAAAAGAGTATTGCACCTTTTGAATTTGGTATAAAAAATTCAATCAAACTTCAATTACTTGATAGAAATTACTTTGAATTTCATACTACATATGGAATGATAAGATATCTTAGTTCAAACTGTTAATTTCGAATTAATTTGAGTTTTAATTTTGAATTGGGTTTGAAAGTTGAACCAAATTAGGTGTATTCAATAATCGAAGTTTTTGAACAGTCGGTAGTTCTGCTCACAGTCTATATGAATTTTTTGAACCCTATATAAAGGAAAAAATGATAAGAAAAAACCTTTGCTTTTATCGTCTTAAAAATTGAAAATCATGTGATATTTTCTTTCGAAATAGACATTTATAAAATAACCGATTGTCGTTTCCACAGTAAGTAAATTTCTCTTTATTTATTGAAAATTTGATTCTCTACATTTTTATTTCCAAATTAGAGAATTAAAATATATTTTACGGTTTAAATAAATTTGAAAACCTTCAAAATAGGTACTCTACTGTATTTGGAGCTATAAGTTCTGAATATGACCTTACTGTTGTAATCTAGTTTTCAAAAGTCTCATTTCCGAAGTAATATAACGTTGATGAATTTTCATTTCACAATATTTCTCACTCATCGAGTTCCTTAATTTCTAGGAAAATTGATTCTGAAATCATGTCTTCATTTATCTATTTCTGCAGCCTTTTCAATCAAGATCAATCTCTAAATTGTCATTAGATGCATGTTATTTAAGAATACCTGAATTATTATTGAAAACCCAGAATAGTTTATGCGATTTAGTTTGAGTGGTATGTACGTTATTTCTATTTCTCAAAATTACCATAAATGTGTCAAAAATAATGAACATGAGATCTAGAAAAATCAGCTGCAACAGGTTTTGTATTTTTTGTAAGTTTTCAATTTTTCCATACCAAAGAACGGTTATTTGTTTTACTTCATTCACAGATTTAAAAATCCGATAATAAAGCCACAGTCAACCATATATTAAGAGAACTTTATACGAATATATCTTATTTTGAACTATAATTTCAGTTTAAATGTAAAGATTGATTTTTATGTACTTTCCAAATGAGATAATTATTCCCTATTCTTCTCCATCACCTGCTTAATTATCATCATCTTATTAGAACACATTAACAAAGATAAAACTATTGTTCTTTGTTCGACTGTGTTGTTGACACGTATATGAGAGATATTTTTTATTCATTTCTGAAACGCGAATGATAAAACTGTTCAAATACGTTACAAAAAGAAAGAAAATATTCAGTTTTGCGAGAGGAAAGTTGTTCGTTTACTGAATAATTACCGTGTATTTAACAGACGATATATCAGTTGGTTTTTTTAGAGTTTTAGATTTATAACTATTCACCAATAATGCCGAATGGGGATGTTCTGTTCCCCGAAGATGTTCCGAGACAATTCCATCAACACGTAAATAAAGTCGTCCAGGAGGAATATATGGGGGAGGAATGTACGGAGAGACTTTGGGGCAAAACCCCCTTCGGTCAGTATTTTGTCTTGATCACAACCGAGGTAGAATTTCCTACAATAGTTAATGATTGATGTACTTACTTCCCCTTCAGGTACTCTGGTACGCTGTTCGATTGATTGTCGATGAAGAAAATCGAGATTTGGACATTGTTCGACAACGAGATGTCAACAATAGTTATATTCTTGAGAAATCCCAGCATTTGACACCAGAGGGGGCACACGAATACCGAGTTGAAACTCATCAGAAGCTTTCCAATGGCATCTTTCCCGAGTAAGATATTTTAGATTGTACATAAGATTTATATGAGACTTTGCAGTCATGTGCCTCATCGTATCCGGAAACTTCCCCCAGATTGCATCGATAATCCCGACTTTTATTTGAAACCAGGAGATCATATTCAGCGAAACCTTGGTGCGACAATTTCCATCGGTAATCACGAAGGAATCTATCTTGGTAGCGGTAAAGTTGCTCATATAAGCACTGAAAAATCGACCGTCAATGGCATTACGGCCATTTCTGAGGAGAGTGTAGCTTGTGCTAGAATCAGCAACATTGAAGACTTTGTCAATTGTCCTGACCAGAAAATTAGGGTTGTTGTAAGTACAGTTTCATTAATGTCCACATATGAAGTACTCTTCCAGGTCCATTGCCTCCGACGACGTTCCAGAGAGGACATTTGCGAAACTGCCCATAGACTTGTCAAGCAGCGTTACAGAAAAGGAGAGTACCATCTCTTCCAGCGTAACTGCCAGCACTTTGCTTCCCATTGTGCCATCGGAATGGAGTGGATGTCGGATAAAGATGATTTGATAGAGAAAGGGATTATTTGGGGAGCTGGTATCTTTGCAGTTGGTGCTGCGATCCACATGTTTCTGAACAAAAATGAATCTGAAGACCCTGAACAAAAAAGAGAAAATCAACGAGCTTCCACTTCTCGCCGTTGAAGTACCATACTTATCAAATTTGAGTCATTTACTGAATTAGATGACTCTAAAGCTTCAGTATTTATTTCGAAATTCGGGAAAGTTATCTACTAAGTTTGTGATCGTAAAATTGTCATCATTAATTACTGGAGTTTGCAAAAGTGTGAATCTCGTGAACACTGCAGAAACATTAAATGATAGAGGTGATTATCATATGTGATACTATATCCTTAATAATTTGTGTTTTGTGGCATTACCGTATGATTTAGTACTTTTGCGAAACAACTCATTCTTACAGATTTACTGTCAAAAAATCTTCCTTCAAATCGGTTTGAATAAATTCAAAAAAGAGTATAATTTTGTCCATTTGGAATTTGCCAACTTTCTTTATTGTTTATAAATTAATGAAAACAAAAAATTATTTTTCCGTTAAAACCTGAACGTTAGTTAAATTTCCATGTTTAAAAAAGATTTTTACAAATCAAAATGAAAAAAGACTGAATCCAGTGCTGCCAACGCAATTATTTCGAATTTACCAACATCCAATATATTGTGGATTATTATCGATCATCACAGCTGAAGTTGTCTAAAATAAAAAAATTATAAAAATTATAAAAAACAAAGTCCTAACAGACAAAAACTGAAGATTTTGTCGAATCTATTCAGGAAGATGACATTGAACTAATCTGGTTTCTTCAATCATTCATGATGAGTACAGACAGCTTTCAAGTCTGCAAAACCCCTTAAACTTTACAAATTACTTAAGAAATTCGTAATCAAATTCATACCCTCACCTGTCGGTGTTCAATTACCGTGTAGATTGCAACTTAGATTTATCCGAATATATATGAATACAGAGAAAATATTGGATTCAACTTTGAAATTACTTTGATTTCAAGTTTCTTAATTTCTCCAAGACAACCATATATCAGAACATTAAAACTACTTCGTCGAACAGGAACCTTTCTCCGAAATGAAAGAGACAGGTAGACGTCCTATTTTATTAATTTTCGCAATATGTTTTTACAGATACAGTAACAGGTGGTAATTTTATTAAATTGCATCTGCTTGCAGTGTCTCAGTTTCAATAACCTAACTTTTCTGACGACAGAACTTCATATTTTGTGGAAATCTAGTTCTTATTTTTAAGCACAATTTATACATATGAATTACTTCATAGAAACGACACTAAACATGTCAATAAAAATCATTACTAAATTTTATAATCTACACATCAAGTTTTTAAAGTGGCTGTGTTTTGTAAATTTCCTTGCCCAGACTTCTGATTCACTTTGGATGTCATATGTGACTCAGTTCCGGTCTTCCGAAGCAGTTTATTAAATAATCTAACGAAGAATCTCCTATACGGCGATACAAAACACATGGTAGTGATCATTTCTATCATTGCATGCAAGGACATTCCGCACAGCACGATCATGAATCTAGGTCCAGAATACGGTGTATCATAAATCATTGCAGAAATGAATATCAGTATAGGACAGAACAGCAATCCGAAAGTTATTGTCACTTGCCCAAATGCGCTTATAAGTAAGTTCTTCTGAATTTTCGAAGTCCAAGTTGTGGTCTTCATGTGATACAATTTGTAAACCAATGAAATCATCACCACTATTATCAGACATGTAGCAAATATAAGTGTGTAAAATATCGCAATCATACCTCCTTTGATGATATCTTTGTTGAGAAACATAAAAGTAAATTCACTAGTGAATTTTTCCAACACTGGAGAATATTCCAAAGCGTCAGAAATGATATCTTCTCTTTTCATGAGGAAGAATTGTATACTTATGGCTCCAATGAACGACAAAAGTCCTAAATGAAATAAGAAGTAAACCACAAGTGAAACTTTTGAGGTAAATATTGTACTGACCATCCCAGGGAACAATCCACCATATCGATAAGCTAAAGTTACAGATGTCGATGGCGAAGACATCGATGTCCATTGATGATGAGGTTCTGAGGATTTCTCACTGTGCCGTTCCGTTCCTGTTACGATGGGAGCAATATTAGTATTGTTTTCCTTTTCCATCTTCCTCCTCTCAACTACGCTTAAAATTCTGAATCATTGGAATGAATCGAGAGAGAGAGGAGCTTTTCCCTTCCAAGAGGCAACATGAATCAAACGGCACCCCGCGGAATCCTCTCTATAAAAGGACGTGGCTCGGAAGCCTGAGGAAAGAATCAAGTCTTCCGTGGTCCGAGGCGCGTTCGTAGTTTATACTGTATCCTTTGTATTGATCGTATTGTAATTGTTATAATATTGATTATGAATCGGTTTAATTACCCAAGTTTGAGGTTTACTCAATAAATACTCTGCTTTCAACTCTCATACCATACACATCCCCCCCGATTGTCCGCACAACAGAAGCCCCACCTACAGAAAAATCGCCGAGAACACACATCAATAAAATGAAAATTATAGAAGTTGTGTGATTTCCTGACTCCCTAAGGGGACCTAATACTACCCCTGCAGCAGCGGGATTGAGAATCAGAGGTTTCGAGTAACACAGGGCTATATCCAGACATAGGAACCACACACTGTAGTTCAACATGAACCATTTGAAATTCCCGAGGTCCTTAGATCGAGTGTATATCACGTAGAAATAAATAGGAACCAAGGCTACAGTAATCCCTGTCGTTATGTTCGTAAAGATGACGTAGAAGTTTGTGATGGATTCATTGTAAAAATATTCCAGAGGGAAATCTTTGGAGTTCATTTCTGGTGAAAAATAATTGTCAAAGTCGAGTGGAACTGGGGATTGTGAAGTACTTGTGGGACTGAATTCCCGCATTGCTATTACAAGCACCAGGTGGTTTTCGTCTTTGGTGAAATTTCAGCAATATTATACATAATGTAGTCAGTAAATTTACAAGCAATAAAGATTACTTTTTGATAAGTAATATAAATATTTCATTTTCTGAATAGTCAACGTCATACTATTACGATAACTAAAAATGTTTATCTTAAAATTAAGAACTTTTCAATTTAAGTTCAAAATTGAAATTCTACCTCCAAATGTCTCTACCAGATTCCAAGAACATCTAAAACGATATTTGAAACGTTCTAATTTTGTTCGAGTAAATTATAAGAAATTTGCCGGAAATACGGTGTCCTTTTTGTTCATTGAAAGAGAAAGTATTTCTGAAATTGTTGGTAACTTCTTCCATGAGTTGTTTCGATTTCTGCACGCGAATTTCTTAAGCTTTCTTACACAGAAGTTCCCCTTAAACACGACAAGATGTTTTGGCGTTTTGTTCCAATTGATTTCTCTTTCTATAATGAAAAAAACTGATCCAATCAGAAAAACTCCCCCTCGCTAGGGGTCAAACCAGAGTGAAAACACGCCATCCCGTCCGATCTGGCCAGTGAAACGCCCTAGGGCTGGATTAGTACTTGGATCGGAGACGTCCTGGGAATCTCCAGTACTCCTAGCTTCCTTTTTCAACAAATTAAATAAATTGAACTTACTAGAAAACTGATTAGGAAGGGATGATAATTATCTCTGAGGGAAAATAGAAAAACCTAATTTCGCATTGTTTTTGAATTTCCTTTAAATATTTGAAAAATCTTAGTAATCATTCTAGAATACCCTCATCTTTATCATCATTTTCAATAACTTCAGACAATATGGTTACTAGTTGTAACATAAGAATCTTAAAATTCTTAAGAAATCTACGAGACATTTCTCTAATTGGGAACTGGAACAATGCCAAATATACTGTGATCCAATGAGCACTCAAATCGGACGTGCTGCAAATCTTCAGTGCTTCTAATATTCCTTCTTCGTATTTCTGAAATTGGAGATAGACTGGCTGCAGAAAAGCAGAAGTTATGCAGGAGATCCATTGACAGAAATTCCTTAATCACTAAACTTTGCAATTTCATTCATTTAATGGACGTCAATGAGAGGGGCAGTTTACTCTCAAGGGGTTAGAAATTTCATTTGTTTAACAATCCATTTGCAACAGACAAGAATAATATGCCACGAACTAACAGATTTCAGTAATATTTTGTAAAAACAATATCTTTAAATTTCTTGCTAAATCTAGAAAATAAAAAAGTCCTACTGAGATATGACAGCATCTGAAAGACAAAACAATTAAAATCATTGTGAAATTTCCTTCTATTAATTATTGTCCTAATAATTAACATCAAAATGTCTATGACACTAGTATCTACGTTCAAAACTCGTTATGTAGTTTGCATTGATCAAAACATTATCATTAATGCATTCAACAACATCGAAGATCAGAAAAACTGTTCTAAATCTTTCCTTGTGAGATTTTTGTCTATTCAATTGGATTATCAATAAAACTCGTACCTTTAAAAATTTAAAATAAAAATCACCAGATTTCTTTCACTACAAAGCTCAGTTGTTTCCGAAAAATTTGTGATGTTAGAGATTAGAGAATTATGTATATGAATCAATTTGAAAACATCCAACAGTTCTCATATTGCAACCATTATGTGAATTAAAGCTTGTTAGAGCGAATAAAAATCTCTCAGAATCCAGAACACATTGAACTTCTAAAATAATCTACCTCAGATCGAAATCTTTAAGATTCCCCGCGCTTTCTCAAAGAATTTCTGTTTTCCTTTATTAATAATTAATTTTGCTCTATCATATTATAGTAACTACTCATCTCCTGTACGAAAAGTCGTAATAGAATGTATTTATATCGAGATCTTTTGTTGAAGAGATATCAAGTTGGTCTTAATTAGTTATATACTTTTCAACTATAAAGATGATCTTTTTTATTATCTTCTATCAAGTTTACAGTAAATTCCTTCGACATTCAATTTCTTCAATTATTTCCTAAATACAGTTCGATAACATGTTCAGTATGGCTATCGAGGCTTAAACCTTGGGGATTTCTCAGAACTATCTTGATTTGTTCTTCACTTTTCTGTAACGAAATAATATGAGTAGCATAGTAGATTTTGTTATCCATAAATCCTTCAATCTTCATCCGAATCTGTTTTAATTATTCATTAATACTTTGCAAAAGAGCAACACGATCAAGGGGTTGTTCTTATTCTTTATTCCATTGATGACTTGGATGGTGACAAGAAAGAAGATTACCTCTCAACGCAGTTAACCCACTCTCCATTCACCTTCATCGGGAACCATTTGTTCAGTTCTTCTAGCCAAGACTTCATTTCCTCATCTGTCCCTGGAAGATGGTCTCCTTCATGCATGTCACTCGTAGTATCCATTGAATATTTGATGTAATCGGTGTAGCAGAAGAAGAGTCTCTTCAGAACTGGATACATTTTCAAGAAGTCGTTTCTGTCCATGGATTTGTAATCTTCTTTTGCTTTATTTAAATTAACAATAATTTCATCAAATGATTTTTCTCCTGATTCCATATCTAAAAGAATATCTGAACAACCTGTCTCTTTTACTTTGATCTCAATTTTTCGGTAAACACAGTAGAGATGAGAAAGGAACCATTTAAAGTTATCTTCATTACTGATGACAGTTTCTCGGCTTCTCTGACTCAGTTTTTCATATTCAAACCAGACAGGAATATCGTCTTGAGAATGCTTACCTTCCTTTATTTCATCCATGAAATTCAGAAGTTCTTCCAGAGTCATTTCTCGGATTTCATCATAGTTGATTAGAACTCTGCATTTGGTCCTCTTCTGGGTTTCATTGAAACTTCTACCTTCAAATAAATCTTCTACCTGAAAGAACTTTCTGTTTAAATAATTAGACAAAAGTAATTCAAATAATTGCATAATTTGCTACCAAAAACTTATTCTCAAAATTGTTCATTTTATCTTTTGAAGATCTGTCAGAAATTTAATCAAATTAGAGTAAACTCTCTACTAATAAGTGGGATCTATGTTCGTAAATCTTACCTCATTATCATCTTCTGGAAATCCCATTTTTGGAAACTGCACGTATAAATCCACACCATAATATATCTCTTTCACAAAATGACTGCAGTTGGGTGGATACGTTGGAAGCTTCTCAGAGATTTTTACTTGTCTTATAAAGTAACAAAGAACTTCCCAATATTCACTATCGTCAAAGATAATCCGGAAATCGAGTTCTTTTTTGTAGCTCGGTTCCAGAGAAAGACTTATCAGCGGCTGAAATATTTACAATGATTGTACTCAACGAACAAGAAACTTGCCCAACATGAAATATCAGTCGATGACAAATTATTAGCCCAATATCCCCATTTATTCTTGACTTCCGATGTAACATTAGGAGGTTCTCCCTCAACCGGTATCAATCGATCCAGAGATTCATTGTATCCCCATCCTAATCTACATTCACGGCCATAACAATCAGTCATTTCAATATCAACAATAACTTAATATTTCCTAATTACAGAACAACCAATCATAAGAAACTGAATTCATTCGTCTTTATAGAGCAAACAATCGATACCTTACCAGAAAGGGCAATTCGAAAAGAACTGCAATTCGTCCATCTTTCAATGATAATGGTTCAAGGCACTCCCTTCCATGACAGAAAACTTTCTTTCTTCGAAAATCAACTTTTAACCTCGAGAGAAAAATAAAAGCAGAAACTGACTCAAAAACTCACTTTTTCCAGCTACAGTTTTGTAATAATAGATGAAAGTTGTGGAATAAGTTCGCTGCAATTGTTGCAGGTGGTCTCCGTGTGTTGATTAACACAATCTTTATTTAAATGAAAATGGATTATTTTCAAATGGGATAAAAGAAGATATGAAATGATTTTCAAACTATTTTTATGCTGTTTTTAACAGAAATTTGAGAATTTTCTATATTTTGAATTCCAAGATATATCAAAGAATTAATTATGAAGTTCACTTTATTTCTCTGATAAACTATTAATATTCACTTTGGAAGTTTTTAGATCAATTTGTGTAAACTAGTAATTTTGTTATATTATTGTCTTGATTTTCTTAGATAACTATGTTGCGGAACGTAAATGTCGTTCCAATGTGAGATCCCTGAAGTTCATAGAAGTCCGTTCCTCCTTAAGGACGAGTCAAGCGAAGCTCAAACTCCCAGTATTGAAGGATACCGTCAAATTCCCCACTATTACATGACAGAAATTATCATTATTTAAGTTTCTCTTGTGTTATTTATGTCTATTCTCTAGATTATTCTATTTTCCCCTTTAGGTTTAGACTATTTACATTATACCGTAATCCCGTTGTACTAAAATAAATAAGAACTACTCCTCTCCTCCAGCTATTAGGATTGAGTGGACTACATCAAAGTCTATGGCAGATCCAATTAGTTTTATGAATGCCTGACAAGTAGACAATAGTTGTTTCATGTTTAAGAATAACGTTGGACAACTTTCTGCATCAATGATAACTACACAAACCTGCTAATGTTGGTGTTTATTTTTGAATTATTTACACATCACTTTTCTGTTTGAATTAAATTAAAACAAGTTTAAAATAGGCATATTATCATAAACACAGAAATGGGTTTAATTCTGAAACTGTCTTTTGGATAGTGACTGTTGCAACTTTGATGAAAATGATACAGAGTATTCATTTGTAACCACTAATCTACTCTTCATTAGTATTATTTCTGGATAGTGATTGAAAAAGGAAAATTTTAATTAAAGACAAAGATTACCTCATTCTTTATTGGAGTTAAGTTTTAAATAATAATTTTAACAGTAATAAAAATAACAGTTCAGAATCTTCCTGAACATTCAACAAATGCTTTGTTTTTCTGTCTCCTGTTAATTAGATCAAAGACCTGCTAATGAATGATTTCCGATATGCAAGAAGACAACTTAGAGCTCCTTCATCACCTTCATGGATTACCTATCAATTTTAATATTTGTTCTATGAGAACTGTTGCGTAGAATCGAGTACTGATGACTCTTCTGTTAAATGAATCATACAGTACGATCATTGCTTCTCTGTCATCTCCATTTGTGCAGTTGAAAACTATATTCATAGAAGAGTCTTATTATGTTCTTGTAAGTAAGTATGCCCATTTCTTATTTTTTAAACAATACAGTAGCAGTGATGAAGTGCGTTCAAATTATTACATATTCTACTTTGCTAAATATTCCTAAGTTGTTGAAAATCATAATGTTTGATTATTTCAATTTCCTTTAAAAAATAATAAAGACTTTCAAAATATAAGCAACAAGAACTAGATTTCAGAAATACAAATGTAAATAAGAGCACTGTAATTTTATGAAGGAAAGAAAAATATCAAGTTTGAGTCAACGGAGATGGCAGTTTCAAAGCGGGGACCAGAGCTGTTGTTTTCTGAAACCTTCAATTTCGAATTTGGTTCGAAATCAACAGCTTCGGAAATGACGAATCAGCTGACGACTGCAGGCAAGTAAGAATTACCGTCCTGCTTAACTTTTTAGAAAGATTGATGAACTATGAGAACACATCAGCCAGTTACGACACACTGAATAGCCTCTATATCCACGTCGGTCATCGTATTCAGTCTACCATATCCTTCTCTCTCTTTGACCAAGTTGTTCAAAATTTTCATGAGAAACTCAAAAGTGATCACTGGAATTTTAAATTGAACCCATCAACAGGGATGAAGAGAATAAACCTTTTCTAAAAGTATTCAAATCAGAGAAACTTAAACGAGACCTTCATTTCCCCCCGAAAGAGGATTTTTATGGAATTCCATCTCGAAAATACGTTAATTCGAATATTAAAGATGTTGTTTTTTGTAAATGATCTTTCTGATATTTGTGATGTCACTTATTCATGAATTGGAGAGCAAGATGAATTCAGAGTACAAAACATACGAAAATTTTTTTCAAAATTATTTTAAGATACCCAACAAGAATTGTGTTCACTCCTAATACGTATCTACTATTAGACTGGATTTTTTAAAATTCGTAAGTGATACATGTTCACAACAACGTTATCTCATAGTAATTTCGTCACAAAAAAAATAATTAAATGTGATGAAAACAAAATAATCAAAAACGAGGATGTAATAAACAAACAGATGCACCGTCAATAACATGTTAGTCTTTTTACAGTAATTGACATTCATACTAGATTCTTTTCTCAAAATAAAGAAAACTATCACTGTGTTGAGCAACTGGTAATTTTAAAACCAAATCAATTGGATTAGAAAGTGAAGAAAAATAATTCGAACTAATTCGAGTTCGAAAATTAAAAGATCTAAATTTGAATCAAATTAGTTCACGTTTGAAATTCTGCAGTTCAAATCCCAACAATACTAGCTATAATTCGAATGTTTGAAAAGCTGATACTTTGATAACAATTGTTTTACTTCTTCCTCCACAATATTCTGAAATACCGAGTTCTGAAAGTTTCCAGAAATCACCCACGACTCCGTAGAATTCACCGCAATACTTTTAGAACCTTATAGAATTTGAAGATAATCAGAAATTCTAGTCTCCAAAGTCAAAACAGTATCATGTGAACGCCTACGTCGAATTTGCATTCACGCAATATTTCTACCCATTGTTTTTCACTCGATAATCCAGACCAGTGATCACAAGTTTAATTCAACAGAGAGTTTCAAAAATCAACCCACGTTTTCCATATATGAATAATTCATTCTACAA
>SWDT01000310.1:0-18572 GCA_009193035.1 Halicephalobus mephisto | reverse complement strand
GCACTAAGGATTTCCAGGACGTCTCCGATTCAAATAATAATCGAATCCTGTTAGTTTTAATGGAGTAGATAATAGAAAATAGAGTCCATTCATAATTGGTCATCTATTACTGATGTACCCTGGAGGTATCTAGACTCCAGTCCTTTGGAACGATGATTGGAGAGGGGAAACTTTTCATCTCCAACACTATCTTAACAACTCAAAAACTGTTCTCTGATAACTAGTGAATAAAAAATTTCAAAGTAACTTTTCCAATGATGGCAATAACTTCACCTATGATCATAAATGTGTCAAATATTTATTAATAGAAACAAACTCATAGCTTTTTCTAAGTGAATTTGGAAAAAGTTTCCCATTCTAAATATAAATTTCTAGAGGTTTGCAACGATTGATCATCGAGAGAATAAGAAATCTAAGAATGACATTAGTCGTGGGACGAAATCAGATCTTCTTATCTTTTTTTATCCATTTGATGTTCGAACAGAAATCAACGGTAATTACTGTGTTTTTCGAAATATCAGAAGTCTACGGGTAATTAGTGGAAAACTATGAAGTTTCAAAGCAGATTTTTGATTCAAAAACTACTCAGAGAATTATTAATTTCAGCACTCGAACGCTGATACTCGGAAATAAGAAACATGGCAATGTTGGATAATTTCTCGTAAATTCCCTTATACTGATTAAATACAAAAATCAAAAAACATAAATAGTTGTACAAATACTGCTAATGTTCTTGAATTCTTTTTTTAAATGAACCGAATTGTTATTCTCGTTTTCATTAACTTTTCTGATTTGTTCATTCTCACAAGTGGAATTGAACACAATAGTAAACATATGTAACATCTTATGAAACATCATTTCGTCTCCGATCTTGATGTTGAATTTGAAATTATTAGAATGTACATTGATGGTCCCACGAAATTGCATGCACTCGGATTTCTAGAACTTTCTGAAACATTTCAGAACTCGAGGTTCTAGATCTTTGTTTCAAAATCATATTTTTGTAAATATAAGAAATAAATATCGTTATAAAATTGTTTTGGCACAAATTATTAGACTTTTCTAACAACTTCTACCATTCTTGATTTGATATGTTGATTCTAAAATTCTTAAGAAATACTAGAATCTTCTAGAAAGTTCTAAACCTATGAACCGAGGTGATTTCGTAAGTTCCATTTACAATGTTTATAATAGCATGATTCTTGGGATTCCTTAACTTTCGTGCTGAAGTGAAATCTAATGTAAATTCCTACGATAAAAATCTTTTCTAAAACGATAATTGTTCCCGCCATTTCTGGGATCAAGTTCTGTAGTGTTGCTATGTATCAGATATTGTTGGATAAAGAGTGTGCTGAGAAATTGTGTCTACCTTATTACTAGATGAAGTTCATATCATTTCATGTGCAAAATGAATCGAAAGAAAGAAGTGACAAATCTGGTAATTCGGTAGTGAAATCCATTTGCCTTATTTTTCTATTTTTATAGCAATTTTGGAAGTCCCTAGAATATCCATGAGTTGAATGCTGAATAATTCCAGGAATTTAAATAACAGTGTCTACCGATGACGAGAGGATAAAAGATTCTCAATATTTGAGACATTTGGGGAATTAAAACCTTCATTCAAATATGAGAACTGATACCCAGGTTTATGCCCTCTGAAAAAGAACTCTTCTTTCTTTTGGAATGCTTTAAACACAACAGAGGATTTTCTTCGGGAATTGGAGATTCTACGAGTACTATTGTCGTTGAGGAGATCCATTCTGTAAGATACTCGTTCAATTGGGCAAGGAGCAAGAAGATACTGTTGTACTCTCTGGTTTCTTTGGAAAAGTTATGAACTGTGAGAAAGTAGTCAACTACAGTGAATGAATAAAGACTGAAATTGAGTATGTCATCAGTTCTACAATATCTTTCACAAATCTGGTCACATATCAGGGAATTTGACACTCGGGTTTGAAATCTAATTTGTTTCTTATTTACATTAATATTGATTATTGATTATAGTGTTGTTCGTGATAGATCTATTTAAATGACAATGAAGTTAATTTCTGTAAATAATGTTTCTGATCTTTGAAATGTCATTCATCTGTGGTGGAGTAAAGTAAATTCAGAGCACAAAGGTGTGAATAAAATTTAGTTTCGAGATTAATCTTGCAGAATTCAGTTCAAAGAGCATTTCACTGGTCTGTATTTAATTTTGTTTTTAATTTTTCTTTTTCATTTGTTAAGAGCATTTTATGAACTTTAATTATAACGATTTAATATTTTCAAATTGAATATCGGAAATTATAATCAATAAATTTTGTTCACATTGTAGTCTCTAAGTTGTAGATAAAGTAGTGATGGACACACGGAGCCTAATCAGAAGAAAGAGGAATGGAAGAGGTTCCATCACCGAGTAAAATCGTATTATTAGGATGTTGTCAATAGTCATTTTATTGATATTCAATGGGACAGTCGTCGTCTACAGTTGATCGCTCCGAAAAAAAATTTATTGCTTGTGGTATTACTAAACAGTATAATTTCACAAAGGAGAATTATGAATTTGAAATCCGAACTTATAATGTGGAAACAAAAGAAGAATTTAATTATTCCCGGCCAAAAGACAAATCCATCCATGAAATTATTGCTGAGCTAATTACAAAGTATGGAAATGATATTGGTATTATTGCTATAGATAATAAAGATGGCTATTTCAAAAAAAAAGATTTCGAGAAATATGGTAATCTAGTCCATCTCGCTACGAAAGAGGAACAGGATTCTAAATATTATTTGGAAGGAAAAATTAAATACTCTGTTGGGGAGTTGATTATTAGGTTTAGAGATTGGTGCATTACTTTATATGAATGCACAACAGCTGCCGGAGGAAGAGTGACATGGAAAGAGTTGGATGAAAGAATACATGGATTCAATAAACATATTGATTTCGAGTATGTCGAAAGGATGTTCGGTCTCAGAATGAACCAAGTCCATGTTGTTTTTGAGGATAGTCGAGAGGAGGTTAATGAACTGTATGGTTCTGAATTGGACAAATACGGTTTCAAAAGTATCAATTTTATTCAATGGGCAGAAAGTGATGATGAGTCACTATTCCTTGCCAGACATTTAATTTCTGATCCAGAAGCTCTCATCTTAGTTAAATTTGAAGATTCTGATAAACTCAACCTCCAAACTTTCACTATTGGAGATTGTAATTTCATCCACATTCCAAAACTAGTTGAAAAATATAAAGCAAGAACGAATATTATGGGAATTGACCTCGGATCAACCAGATCTGTTCTGGCTGTTTCTAGATATACAGGAATCCATGTTATTCCATTTGACAACTCTTCTCCTGGAGACCTCTGGACAGAATCTGTAGTCTCATTTGATGAAGAGAAACCGATTATTGGAAAAGCAGCGGTCAGAAGACTTAGAACCAAACCTGATCATGTTATTTTCGACCACAAACTTTTGTATAATCAAAGTCATCGAAACAGTATCTCAAAGCAGTCAATATGGCCTTTCAAGTATAATGTCAAAGATCAGCCGCAACTGGAATCACAGACCTGTCAAGGTTTAAAAGATTTTTCTCTCGCAGAGGTCAACGCAATCTTTTTGGAACGGATGGCAACAGCAGCAAGTGAATATCAGGATGTATTCAATAATGGAAATTCTGTAAGAAAGGCAGTCATTACAGTTCCAAGATATTGGAATGCGTATCTTCCTAGTACCATTGAAGCAGCGAAGTTGGCTAATATAGAAGTAATAGACATCATTGAAGAGACCCACGCCGACCTCCTCTATTATTTGTCCAATGAAAGGTATTCTGAAATGATCAAACCAGGAGAGAAGATTGCCATCTTCGATATTGGAGGAGGGACTTGTGTTTGGAAAGTTTATGAAATTTCAGAACATGAAGGCAAAATTTATGCAACCTGCATCAGAGAATCACATGAAAAGTATGATGCCAAATGTTCTGGAAGGACTATTGACAATATAATTATTGAAGAACTAGAAAGATCAATTCCAGAGAATTTAAGAAGTAATGTGAAACTAAGAACATTGGAAGCAGCGAAGAAGATCAAACATGAGCTTTCTTTTGAGGAGAAAACAGAGTGAGTCAAATATTATGAGAAATGAGAAAACTCTTTATTTCAGGTTTGATTTGTCGGATATTCATCCCCGTCTTGAAGGAATGGTCAAGTTCAAAAAAGAATGGTTCAAACAGAAGTTAAAAACACATTTTAGAAATGATTATGATCATTATACATTTGAATTATATCCGCTTCCAACTCAAAGGAAGGATCGATGTAACCAGAGAGGATATTGTTATATAAAATATGCTCCATTCAATGACGTAGGTATCCTCTTCTTAGCCGGAGGAACCTGTAGAATCCCGTTTGTTCAAGAATGGATTAAAAACCAATATCCAAATGCAAAACTGATCATAGACGGAGAACTGGAGATTATCACAGCTACTGGAGCTGCCATCCACGCTATTCAAGTTCTCAGTGGGGAGGTTGAGCCTTATATCAAAGTTATTAAAGAAAACTAAGATTAAATACCGTACTCACAGAAAGAACAGATAAAAGATGTAAGCGACCTAATTAGTTTTTTCAAATTATAAATTGACTATTATGAAAGACCTTATGTTCCATATCTGTTTTACAACTATCTCCAAAATGCTCATTATCGAAAAACCTTGATTATTATACGTCAAAACTCCATAAAGGAGAAAGAAATCCATATTGTAACTTATGCATTGTCCATAAAGTAAAATTAATTGTGAATAAATAAACTGATTCCAATTTAAGTATATATCTCGGATATTTATATAAAATATCAATAAAACAGAAAAAAACCTACTTTTATAGTTATAAACCCAGTCACGGTATCAGATATTTTACTGTAGAGACACAAAAAATTAACTTTTTTGCCGATCAGCTTCAAACAACAGGAAATAAAAATAACAATGATAATACAGAATGAGAAAAAGAAAAACTCATAAAATGAAGAAATCCGACCTGGAATACTTTTGGTGAAATGAAGGAAAACATCTGGAGGATTTGCAATTAACCAGTCAGTAAAAGTGAGGGAATGAAACAGCAATAACCATAGGAGGAATTACTTGGCATCACAATATTTTAAGCTTAAAAAGTTGTGTTCTACTACTCTTATGAATATAAAAGTAAATTTACGATCATTGGAAATTTACACTCTATATGAGAATAATGAAACAATGTCGATTGAGATTCAAACAAACATGTTTTTGATCAATGACAGTATTTTTCAATAAAGGAACTGTTTTATTCCATGCAAATCAAAGTTCTCTCAGTATCTCCAATTTTTGACTAGCTTCTGAACTAAGAAAAAGTTTTAGTAATTCTGTCTCTTCAGATAGATGGGGATCCTAATGGAAGTAGTCTGAAATTTCATAAACAACATTTGTAAGAAATTCTTAGTGTTCCGCTTTTTACCAAGAGAATCATAATCTCTTAAACAACACTGAGGAATGCCAAGATCTTCATTGAGAACTTATCTTCTCTTTCATAATTGAAAGTGAATCTTTCTCTACTGGAAATGCAGCTTGGGATAGAAAGATCCAATCGGTTTTTTAATATTTGATTCGTTGACAGTAATTGTTTTATGTTTAAGAATAATGTTGGACAAATTTCTGCATCTATGATAATTGCACAAATCTGTTAATGTTGTCATTTATTTTTGAATTATCCATATATCAATTTTTATTGAAATGAAGCAATTTTAAAATAACCGCAAGTATATCATTATAAAGACAGAAGGATTTAATTATGAAACTGTCTTGACAAGAATTTTTAGAAGTTTTGAAAAACTAAAGTAAATTAAATAAGAATATATTTTATGATTGTCTCATAATTTTACATGATTTCGAACTGAATGGTTTAGAAATTGAGGTCACATGAGAGACGAAAACTTCTGTTCATTCCCGAAGGATAATAGTTATATACCAAAGTACTTTTAGATATTGAAAAACCCGTATTTACCCAAATATCCTTTCGGAAGCCTTTTGTTCTGCTTGTAAAGATTAAAGTTTCCAGAAAATATCTGATCTAACACTTTTCTTACTAATCTCCAGAAGCTTATTGTTACGAGGATGCTTCATTTGAATTCGATTTGGATCAACTACAATCCAATTTCTCCAAACATTCAAAAAATCTACTGTGAAACATATCTTTTGGATTTACAATTTTTAAACTCGGTAGTTAATTATTTCTACTCTTTCTTCTTTTTCAAACGTGGATATCTAAATTAAAAAAAAAGACATTTTTCAGTCAGAAATAAAAATGGAAAGTATAACATGATTTGAATTGAAAGCATACGTTATCTAAACTTTATTGAAGCTGTACTTTGGATGGTGATGTTAAGAACCCTGATAACAGGTAAAGACGGTGACAGAGAGAAATTTGAGTTAATAATCAAAGAAGGGAAATAAAGAGGGACTGAAAAGTTTTATTCGAGTTGGAAATAGACACCATCCAGTTTATTAGAACTTTTTTGAATAGTGATTGAATATCATAGTTTAGTTAAAAATAAAGATTATCCAATTCTTTATTGGAGTTGTTTTGAATGAGAATTTCAACGGTAATAAAATTAATAATTCAGAATCTTCCTGAATATTCAACAAGTTTTTTTTCGTTAATGAGGTTGAAGATCCACTAATAAATAATATTTAGCATACAAGAAGACAACTTAAGTGACTTTCCTCACCTTCATTGATTATCCAGTTAATTTCAATTTGTTGTTTCGTGAGAACTGCTGTAAAGAATTAAAAAGTGCTGACCATATCATTAGATTCACCTCTTGGAAGATTTACGGGATATCCACTGTACTTACTGTCAAAACATTCAACAGTTAACAAATTGTTAAAATTGAACATTTGATAGACCAGATATTGGATGTCAGAATCGGGCATCAGTCTTTTGACGAACCTGGGAAAATCTACAATTAACTATATAAACTATTCACAAACCTTGGAGAATCGATCAAAGAAAGGTTGCTGTAGAATTCATAGATACCATCATACAACTGCAGGAAGAGATCCTCTTTCATGGATGTTGCTAATTCGTGAGTCTCGCTGTTGGGTAATCTAAACAGAAATTGTAAAAAAGTAAAAGTAGGAATATTTATACTTCTAGCTCAGTGAAGATCTCTGCAGATTCATAATGGACCATATCCTTCAACTCAATCATTGTGAATTTGAGCAGATAAGTATAAATAATGAATAATAATAACAAACTAAAGAAATCAAATTATTGTGATAGAAAGAATCATTATTGCTAAAACTCAGGCTTATTACTATCGTTCTCATATTTTGAGAAGAAGTTTCCTACTTTTCTGTTGATTTTAGTCTTTTTGCTTTACCTCAAGTGTTTTCCTGAATAAGTATTTGACTACATATCAGATAATATGAACGAATTTGAATTCTGTTTTTAACTTAATGAACAATTTTCTAAATAATTTCTAGTTATGTAATGTTTTAAATTCTATAGACATTTCTAGAATTATTCAGAATCCATTCTACAGTTGTAAAATCTTGCAGAATCTCAGAGAATGTTTTAGGAACTTCTAGAATTCTGGAGAAATCGTTGAAGCTCTTT
The DNA here is from genome assembly GCA_009193035.1 of Halicephalobus mephisto. Lineage (NCBI taxonomy): Eukaryota > Metazoa > Nematoda > Chromadorea > Rhabditida > Panagrolaimidae > Halicephalobus > Halicephalobus mephisto. The sequence continues at coordinate 10,953 of SWDT01000310.1, read as the reverse complement.
GAAATTTATAAAATTCTCCAAATTCTAATAGAGAATTTTAAAACCTAGAGTTTCATGAAAGTCTCAAGATTCCTAATCTTGTTTAGATTTCTAGATTATCTTAGATTCATGAAAATTATGAAACCAATATATGGAATATAAAGTTCTGAAAGTTTCCAAATTTGGGAGATTTCCATTGAAAGAACTTTAAAATAATATGTATTTCTGATTGAATACTCATCAAACTGGAATTCTGTAGAATATTCTGTAATGAAATAAAAGTTTTTAAATTTGAAAGTTCTTAGACATTCTAAAAACTCGTAAACTACTTCATTGTAATGTTTGTTTCACTTTTATAGCAATAAAATTTTGTAAAAAGAGGAGATTACTTCCTGTAAATAGTACATAGTTGTACCAGAGTAGGTCAAGAAATGTTTAAGGAGTCCTGGTATGACATTTCTGTTTCATACTGATGAATCTAATTTGTAAACTAAGAAAATGTCAAATTTGACAGTCCGTTTCCTAACAACATAGTCCTTCAACAGATATTCAAAATTCTATTTTATTAGACCTGAAATTTTATATAATTTTATTTTCACTCTTACAGATCATTAAACTTTCTAATTTCATAGTTATGAAATTATGAAGAAGCTTTTAATATAATTCTTCATATATGAAATTAATTTCTTCATAGACTTATGTGTAATTTAAACCAATTATAGTAGTTTTAAATATTGTCACTATTGAAATCAATTATTGGATCACAAACCAAATAAGTCGGACAAGAGAAAGGGATTCTATATCGGGTTGAGATTTAAAAAGTGAAAATTTTGTCATTCAGTCACTTTTTGAAGGGAAAAAGGAAATTCAAAAACCATGTGAAATTGGTATTCTTTCATTTTCCCTCAGAGGTAATTATCATCCCTTTCTGATCTGTTCTCTAATAATTCCAATTTACTGAATTTGTTGAAAAAAGAAGCTAGGAGCACTGGAGATTCCCAGGACGTCTCCGATCCAAGTACTAATCGAGCCCTAGGGCGTTTCACTGGCCAGATCGGACGGGATGGCGTCCTTTCACCCTGGTTTGACCCCTAGCGGGAATAAATCCCCATTGACTGCAGCACTTTTTCCCACTCTGCAGACGAGAGAAAAGACAGGTAACAGAGAGTAGATGAAAATAGAACGCTTTCTGTTATCGATATCAAGTGATTGTCGTCTCCACTATTTGATCTCAAATATATCCAACTGTTTCAAAAAATTAAAAAATCCCTACTAGGAACACTGAAATTCATGAGATTAAATTCCATGAAGTTGCAGAAGGTTGAACTCCATATTTACAGTAAATATTTGGTTAACTAGATTTTCTCTTCCTTTTTAGAACGATCTTATAATTGTAACTATTTCCATTTTCCTGATAGAATCTAGTGTCCCTTATTGATGTATCTCCCTTGACAGATAACCTGAGAGTAGATTAAGACTTCTTTATCCCTTATATCGAACGCTCTTGAATATTCCCAATCTTTAGAACTACTATTCTCATCTGTAGTATGATAGAATCAAATATCTCTTAAAAATCACTTCATTTCTATGTCTACTGTAACTCCATCAAGTTCCAGCAAGTGTGTAGTTATACTGTATTTATCCAAATAACTTAAAGTAAACTTTTTCAGAATTGTGTATAAAATAATTTCAAAAATCCAACAAAATAAATTTTCATGTTTAAAAAAATTCTTATAAATCAAAAAACGAAGAAAATCGAAATAAAAAAATTAGATCCAGTGTTCCTGATTCAGTCATTTCGAATTTACCAGCGTCAATCCTTTTGGCGAAATTTAAACTTTCCGAGCTTGATTACTCTGATGAGGAATTTTGACCTTTTTACTCCTGAATGTGACTTCTGGTGATAACTTTCATATATAAAAACTGTCCTTTATATATAAAGTCATTTTATTTATTGGTATTACCCTATGATAACATCATCATTAATATCCTTAACGAAATCTTGAGATATATGAATTATCATCATTGTGTCGATAATTTCAGAAATTAATTCTACATTCCTCTAGGAAGCAGATTTTTACAATATTTATAATATTATTTATTCAATTATTTCAGGCTCAATATATCAATTAAGAAACCTAAACCGTTCTGAAGAAGTTTATAATTTCTAAGTTTTGAAAAATGTTTTTATTAATAAATTTATTCTATATTTTTATTTTGTGATGAAATGATAGTCATCAAATTACAAGCATTAAGGAAAGAGTTCACTTGTGACAGGTTTGTGATAGAAAAGTCACTCTTTTGTGTCCGTAGCAGGCCTGTGTTATTTATAACCCGTGTTTGTTTCATTTTTTATTGAAAAATTTTGGAAGATTTTTCTGTTCGAAATTCCCCAAAATGAGTTGCTGTTGTTGTTCTGGAGTTCTCATCGCTGGAGCTGTCCTAGTGGCCATTCTTGCTAAATTTTATTTTGGTAAAAAGCAAAATGAGAAGCCTAAGCTGAAGAAGGAGGATTACAAAAAGGATATCGTTTATCTCTTCCAGTTTAAACGAAGCGAAGGATTACCGAATATTTCTCCTTACTGTATGAAGGTCGAAACATTTTTGAGAGCTCACAAGATCCAATATGAGGTTTGATTTTAAATTTAGAAAATTAATATATATAGTTCTTTAAAACTTTCTAATTTCGCGGAAAAAGAGATTTGCAAAAAAAGCAAGTGGCAAATTAGCAATGTTTTAAATTTTTCATACAAATTTAAAAAATCGCAAAAATCAATGAAAATCTAACCTTTTATTTTTGATAATTTTTGCAACTTTTGAATTCTCGCACAGAGAGCGAACTTTAAACAAATAAAAAGTGATAAATTTGGCTGTCCTCTCTCCGTTTATTATTGTACCTAAATTTCGAGGATTTCTAAGAAATTCGTGTTGAAACAATTTCGTAAAAATTAGTTTTTATATAGTTTTATTTTTTTTAATTTTTTAATTCTCGCGTGAAGGGAGAAATCTATGAAAAAAGAAAAGTTGGAAAATCTAGCAACCTATTACGAAATCGACTCTTTTTTCTTGCCTAAAAATCCTAAATCCCAAAATTTTTAATTTCTCAATAACACGATGATTTTAGGTTGTTGAGAATAATTTTCAAAGAGGCCAAAAAGGACTCTTGCCATTCATTGAGCTCAATGGAGAGCAGATTGCGGATTCAGAATTCATCATTGAGCATCTTTCCAAGCACTTCAACATCAAGGAGAACGCTCCAAAGGAAGTTTCAGCCGCCGGAAGAGCTATATCTCGAATGTTCGACACAGAAATCCCCAAGTAAGTTACTTCTATTACTTTAGGATTTATGATTTTAGGAGATTTATTAGTAACTCCATATATCAAAATCAACCCTAAAAGATAAATGGTTATGTGTTCTATATATTGTAATACAGAAATTTTAAACATATTTGGATAAGACGTAATTCCAAAGAGAAATTTAGAAGTTGTCGCGCAGAACCAAAATTCCAGGCTATTTTTTTATAAACTTCTATAAATTCTTGAGATCATTTCGTAAAAAATTGAGATATGATTTTTAATAATGTGGTTAATTTATATTTTACAGAATCCATCTTGCGTTCAAGAGAAAAGAAGACGAATTCGCCAAACTTTTGCTGGCCGATGTTCCTGGATTACTGATTCCTCTCGTCATTCCAGTTGCGAAATGGTTAATGAACAGAAGACTCGGACCCTATGGCGATTTTTCTGATGCTGAATTGAAGCAACTTTATCGTAGAAACCTCCAGGCTACGAGTGACCATCTTGGAGGCAAGAAGTTCTTCGGTGGAAATGAACCTATTTTGGTAAGTAATGTACTGTTGGTTTTTGTAATTTTATTAAATTTATTCTAGGCTGACTTTTCTGTCTCCGGTCACCTAATTGATCTTTATTATCTTCGCTGTCCTAATGAACTCAAATGCATTATTGAAGAATTCCCGAACTTGAAGAAACTGATGAACACTGTCATCCGTGAGTACTACCCGGACTTTGATGTTGCCAAACGCTTGGTGGACTAACCTTATCCTTGTCAGTGTAGTATGTGCTGCGAAATAACTGTGATTTCCCCTGAAATGTTTATTTTTCGCCTTTGATCAAATCATGTCTTACTGGTTAACAATAATAAATATTATTTTTTGGATTTTTGTTTTTGGATTTTTTAAAGTTTTTTTTCTTGGAATTAATTAAGCCTAAAAAGGGGTCAGGAGAGATTCTGAAGACAGACTGGAAGAAAGACGTGGTGTATTTGTACCAGTTTCCTCCGAATAAGAAGAACCCAAATCCGTCGCCATTTGGATGGAAAGTAGAAATTTATTTGAAATCAAATAAAATAGAACATTAAATAATATCTTTTACAAATAGGGTGAGGGAACGATAATCTCTGTCACATTTCGCCAATTCGCTCAAAACGACGAACCTTGAGATTTCTCTTTTTTAAAGTTAGGACCACAGATTTCCTAGTTTTTAGAATTATTTACCACTAAATCTGCTTCTTTTCGTTGTTACTCAATTGTTACGATATATTTTATAATTTTCTCTATCTTTGTACTTACAAATAATCATTTAGATCCATTTTTACAGAAAAATAATATATCCAATTATTATCATAGATCTATTTAGCTGTAAAATGATGAATGGTTTGCAGTAAAATTTCATATATCAGTTTAGGAGTTTAGATTAAAAATCATATGGTTACTGACATAACTAGATTAACTGGTGGTGAATTATGTCTAAATTTGAATCAAAAGTTTGAAAAAAGCTGCGAATATATAGCCATGAACTTAACTATTTTAGTTATATCCTCCTATATCACTAACAAGCATTAGATAAGGTTACCAACTGTTCGGAACTACTATTCATTACCTTATTACAATTACGGCAATTGATAGATTCATAAACTTCCCTTTAAAATATTGATATAATGCATTATAACTCATAGTTTAAAATAATTGTAATAATACTGATGTGAAAAGTGAGTCTTTTCGGTTTCTAAATGCTCTATCTATTGTAAAAAATGCTAAAAATTAATTTTCATCAAGAACTTGAAAAAAACGTTAAAAATCACTGAAAATAAGATTTGAATGGTCCTAATATTAAAAAAATCTCAAGGTTCGCCATTTTGAGCGAAATGTGACATAAACGATCGTTGTCGCAGCTAGTTTTCTTTTTCAACTTTATTTATACACATTCAAAGTAGCGTGTTTCTGGCGTTATGTTTCGAATTTTTTCAGGAAATTGTTTGGCCAGCTAACTCCTTTACGATAACTTTTCATGCAGAGCACTTTTTTATTCACTGATTTTTATAGATTTATCACTTAAATTTTAGCTTTTATCAGTGATGCAACTCTTGATTTATCTGCAGGACCACGAAGGGAAGTCACATAGAGCTACGGCATTTCAACTTGAAGATCAGGTTTGCTCTGTACTTCATTTAAATAAATTCTAAAAGCATTATTTTCGGCGACTATCTATCAATTTCAAAAGAAAATAGATTCAATTTTCCAAATCGACCCTATGTATCAAGAATTATTTCACAATGATCGACGAATTGACTTGCAATTTGATTCGAAGAGTACTATATCTGAAATTGGATTGAAGGATATGGACGAAGTGATCGTGGTGAGTAATTTTATAATGATATTCTTTCTTTTTGCTATATGGACATGATTTTCGATATTGATCCTGCTAGATTCATCTTTATAGTTAGGATGAATTTATAACAAAGTTCTGAGAATCTTATCGAAAATCATATTAATGAATTTAATGGAAATTGTTCTTTAATTCCACATTGTAGAAACACGGCTGCAACATTGGGTGAGTTGTTTGGCGTTTGCTAATCAGCTGGGAAAGACGAGAGTCGAACATCTGAAGTCTAGATTCGCCAGAGAAGTATGAAACAGCTACGAGTTCTGGAAGATGCTAATTTTTTGTCACATTTCCGACTTTCAAGGACAAATTCTGGGAAATCTTCGAAGAATTCTACGAATATGTTGTCGACATGGATGAGTGTTTAAAATTATCTGTAGACGCTATTTTAAAAACTACTTCAAGAAAGAAAAACTTAATATGGAATTTCGCTCCAAGCCTCACACTGGTTTTCAGGTCGGTCAACAATTTATTTCTCTATAATAAATGTCTTTAGGGAGGATTAATCTGTAAAATCATGGACGGAGTCGATGAACAATTCTTCGTTAAAGGCCATATATTCATGACATCTCGTGACTCTGAAGATTCGCGTGTTGATCGTAGGGAGCTCTTTATCTATGCGCTGCTATACTTAATCGGAGTTGGTCCGGAACCACACTTTATTTCCAATGCTCATTCAAGATGCTACACATCCAAACTTACTTTATTTATTGCAACGAAAGAGGGTAGTTTTCTTTTTTATGCCTTAAATGTATTATTTTAGTGCCCGGATTCCAGAGATGTGCTGATTTGTTGATATGTGATTTCGCTCAAAACTATGAGATACAGCTGGATCTGCTCAGAGACGTGTTTTATTTGAGGGATTTAAATCTCGGCAATTACGGTCTTGATGAAAGTCAGAATTGGCAGTAGTGGATTTTAGGGTAATTTCTATAAGTTTTTTGTTTCTCTCAAGTAAAAGAAAAGTCACAATGTTTTCTCTGTATTGAATCAAATTTATTCATTTACCTCCAATTTTCAGGTGTCATGTCCCGATGATTGTATTCATCGGCCTGCAATATTCAATAAATATTCTAATGGTGAACTGGGTGATATGTGCAAAGAGGCTTGGAACAAATGGAATCTGCTCGGCAAGTTCAACGAGAAAGGAACATGGTACTGAATGATTACAATCGACTCACGGATATATATTGGAGAGAAGGGTATGAGCGACGATTATTTGGAAACTGTTCTGAAGAATATCAATCTGCTCAATAAATTGCTTTCTTAATGTCAAGGAAATCAAGAGCAATGTTGTGTTGTTGTATATAAATATTATTATTTATTGAAGAAACGGGATTCGCAATGAATGTTTAGACGCTTCGCAATCGAGTCACTGATAATAGGTCAAGGATCTAGAAGGAGGAACCTTATGGGGGAAAACTCCTTTTAGACAATCGACAGGGTTTATGTAGATAAGAATACTGATTTATATAGTTTTCGAATCCTTAATAAAAATATGAGCTCTATAAGTAGTGAATGGTCACTGTAATCGAAACAGAATATTTCTGTTTTTTGTGAATTCAAACGAGATATCAACTGTTTTAAGAACATTCTATGTAATTTTTGTTGGTTTTTTAAAGAAGTCTAGTGCACATGCTCTCGGAATTCAGTAAAAAGTGTTCTGAATGGGGTAACAGAACCTGTAGATTCTAAATCTGATCTCAGAATTAGAAGTTGACGTTCAGAATTCAGAGATTCAGGATCTCGGATGGAAGGCCAACCCCCAACTTTAATGTCGAATTCGGAATCTACGAGTCCTATTCTATATATTTTTATAGAGTTCTGAGGTTAAAAACTTTTTGCTTTGCCAAAAAAGTGCAAACTTATGTAGAATCACTCTTGTAACGTGTTTATTGCAATCGGTTTAATTATCCAAGAGTGAGAACAATAAGTCGATGATTTATTTCAAATCCTATTTCTGCAACTAATAAATAATATCATTATTATGCAACGAATTCACTATTTTTAAGTCGAACACAGTTGATCAGTTTTTTAAATGAACAATACTCTCTAGGAAATTGACGATTAGTATGAACAAAATTGGATAAATTCGATGAATAAAGGATCCATGTTTCGTATTATCATCGAACACAACAGTGAAACATCCTGTCTCTTTCCCCACGAATGAAGAAAACTTTCTTCACTAATAATTAGTAGCTATCAATTGGTAATTAAAATAACGATGATATAGGTCAAATCTGCAGAACTGATGTATTATTTAATTCTTGATTTTTAGTTTCTGTTTTATAAAATAATTTCGACCAGGAATCTGTACTGGGTATTATCAAAGTCGGAGGTCAAGATTTAATGTTGAAATCTGGACTTTTTGTGTTAAAAAGCATTTATGAATTTTTTCATTTCGAGAATTTATTTCATCTAAATTGATAGTTGAAACTTAATCAGATTTTCCAATTCCAACATAACCCATAAGTTGTGTCTTAACATGGAAAATTCAGATTTTAACTTCCAACTCCGACCGTCGATTTTGATAATACGAAACACTATATCATATCAATTCCGACTGGTTCTAACGGTATTTTGGCTTTTTAACGTTTCTTTCAGAATCCATAGCTAACATGGATAACTCCTTCGGTTCCTTAAGAACACTTTAACTGCACCTAGTTCCTCAATATCGTTCCAATTTCAAAATACAGATCCTTTTCAATCTGAGATGAGAAATAATGTCCTTGATTCAAACTGGGATCAGATATCAGATCAGAATGAATATCCAGATGATATCAAGAGTCGTACTTTTGTACTTCTCCAATGCATCGAATACAGATCCACAACTGAACTCATGGAATACACGCCTTTGAATATTTCTTCTACCACAGCAGATGAGCTCAAGAATGAAGAAAATTATATCCGTCTCCTCATCATGATAAATCAATGCTTTCTCCTGATTGTAATTTAGAAAAGACTACTGAACATTATCATGACTGAAATCCATTGCTGGAACAAGATGAAGTATCCTTCAATAACATGAAAAAATGTCGATGAAATAGTGTTAATTCTCAGTAATAAAATATCATTATTGGAACAACTTTCAGGAAGGAACTTTCACAGAAAAACAGAAATGAGCAATAATCGAACTATTCTTCATTCTCACCGACGAACAACGGAATGAACTTCCATCAGATGCATTTCTTGTGCTAAATGTATAATCGACAATTCAGAACTTATTATTAATCAATAAAATGCTTTTTTGAATTAATTTATTGAAGTAGTTTTATTCCAGAATTATTATTGATTTTACAATAAAATGTTGTATATATGGTTTTCAAAAATATACTCAGAAAAATCTTCTCCATAGTAGAAATTACATTAAGAATAACTTCTAACAACTAAATCTGTTGATCATAACTGTCTCTTCTTGATCCCTCAGAGGCGGACGACAATCCAAAAATTCAACTTTGATCTTTGTCTCTATATCATGTTGTTTTCAAAAATATCATTGTTACTATGTATATTTAAATGGAATGGTTTTGTGTCACACAGAAAAAATAAATAATCTTAATGCCTAGCGTTTCTATAATATCTACAACGAACAATAACTTATGATTTATTCTTCTGTCGAAGTAAGAAAAGCAATCCAGTCAGAAAAATCCCCCATCGCTAGGGGTCAAACCAGGGTGAAAGCACGCCATCCCGTCCGATCTGGCCAGTGAAACGCCCTAGGGCTCGATTAGTACTTGGATCGGAGACGTCCTGGGAATCTCCAGTGCTCCTAGCTCTTTTTTGTTCCTCTCCTGGACTGATGAAAGGAAATTTTGAACGAGAGAGTGTCTTCGGTCTTCTCTCACCTCTTTCTCACATCCTCTCTTCTGCTCAGTTTTTAAAACTGGGACTTTGAAGGTTGACTCCTCTTAATTGATATTCGAAGTAAATAATTCCCATCAGTATTTTTAGTCGAATCTAGTTTCTAAGAAGGAATATCTTCATTGATCCTAGAAATATATTTCTGATTATTTGTCAACTTAAACACAATGACAATCATTAGTTAATTTTTCAGTCCCATAATTTTTGACAAAATGGAACCATAATTATTAATAAAAACAGAGCAGTTATTTTTTAGATAATTAATTGACATCTAGAACTGGAGAAGTCTTCGAAACCTGGAAATTTCTAAGATCATTGGTTTCAGATACTAGTTTCAAGTCTTTATTTGGATATCAAGAAGATGTTGGAACCTTCCATGATTATTTAGAAGGTTAGAAAACCTTTCACATTATTCTAGACGACTCCAGGAGCTTAACGGTTACAAAGATCCGAAGAACTTGACCCAACTTTAGGATATCCTGGAAATTTCTATTAGGTGATATGAGATCTTCATATCTTTTATAGTTTTGTGTTTTATATAAATAAAGAAAATCCCAAATTCTTCTCCAAGGTCTTTGAGTTTGACGATTTCCAAGAGATCGGTTCTCCTGAGGCCCCCAACTTTCCGATTTAGATAATTATGGGTGTCTTTTGATGAGGAATTAAACACAGTAGAACCGATTCATAGCATTGGATTTGCTTACTCTCTGAATCTTTTGTTTATTAAAACAATATATTAGGAGAATATTCAGAAATTCAGGTTGTTCTATTTATTAGTTTTTATCCATTTTCAAATATTACAGAACACACTGAAAGACGGATAGTTTCGAGGAAATTCAAAATCTGACATTTCTATCTTTCAGGATACTATCCACGACTATTTCAAGGGAGTTGAAAACTAGGTAGTCGAATAAAATAATTAGTTTCTTAGGATAAGTGAGAAGTTATTTGTCCCGTAATGGGATCTGATAAACGAATGAGTCAGAAGGTGTAACTCTTTGGATCACTCAGACATTATTTATAAAGTAAAATAAGAATTGGAAACCTGAAGAGGATAGTACCCACAATTCGTCGTGTATTTGAATTGTTTGGATACTATTTCGTTAATGAGAAGGAATCTCTGATTATAACCAATATTCCTCATTTTTACTTTCACCTTTTTGACTATCTCAACACAATGAAAGTGGTTAGAGAATAGAAGAGGTGTGGACACTCTCGGACAAGTTTACGAATTTTATTCATTTGTATGATAGTCATTTAACAGTGTTAAAGATGAGCTTGTATTCAGTTTCATATGATATCACATTTTGTGATGTTTATCATAAGAATTCGGTGGAGCTTTTGATCTAACTTGGAAAAGATTTGTTTCCATAGAAGATTTCATTTCGAGGGTCTAACTCAAGGTTTTATTGAGTTATTATTCTCTCTCAG
>SWDT01000308.1:0-14430 GCA_009193035.1 Halicephalobus mephisto | reverse complement strand
CTCAAGATCCGATACACGGAACATAGAACCAACGAAGAAGTCTTGCGGAGGAGCGGCGCAGATAAACTCCATAACGTAGTTGCACGACGAAGGCTACAGCTAGCTGGACATATTTTACGCATGGAGGACAGCTGAATCCCCAAAGTCGCAATGAAATGGACCCCTCCAGACGCCCTAAGACGACATGGAGAAGAACCTTCGCCCAAGACCTGAAGACACTGGACATGACATGGGAAGAAGCTGAAACACTCGCCCGGGACCGGGAAAATTGGAGAATAATTGTTGCCCAATATGCTGTTTAGCATGAATGAAAAAAAATCCATTGTATATATATAGAGTGAAGAAACTCCAACGAAGAGCTTTTCGGCTATATGCGTGCTTGTGTCACTTTTGATGAGGTTACGTGAGATTCATTCTAGAGGTTCAAGCACAACAATTGGGGCATTTCCACCGATTTTCCCTGGTGGAAAACCTGAGGAAATACTAGGGTTGTCACAAAATGGCAATGTTCGGGAAAATTCCTGAGGAATTTCGAAATTTCACTTCATTTTTTGATTTTACGTTGAAAATTTCCAGGGAATATTCCCGAATTTAAAAATTCACGGGGAGATTACAACCCTAGGAAATACATTCTTTTATCCGTGGCTTTATGGGAAAATCGGTGGATTTAACTATCAAAAGGATGTATGGCCAAGGGGTCGGCTGATGGTGTTGATGTTCCGGCGATGCGATGATTCGCTACGTAATCACAACTTGCAAGGCATAGAGAGGTCTAATTGAACAAAGTAAAAGGTATAGTAAAAATAAACTTGGGGGAGTCTTGAGTTTTTAACAAAAATTGTTTTGGCAGAAGTGTTTTTTTGTTACTTTTTCAATCTTTTTTGTTTTTGTCATATTTTCTATTTCCGACAAGAATTGAAATTTTCATCCTCATAAATGGTCTACTTCAATTTGAATTTGACTTCCGGTGAATCCACCTTTGAATACGCATTTCCACAAGAGTTTTTAGACAAGAACTATGAAATTGGGTTAGTAAAATTGGATGGAACATTGTAAATTAACAAGAAAATAAATATAAATTTTACAAATAACAAATTTTATTACATTGTTAATGGAGTTGATCAAAATAATAATCCAGTTAGAGAAGAAAAGGATATAAATATTCCGAATGCTAAATATGATTTTAGTGAACTAATCATGACAATTAATGAATTGCTTCAAAATGATCAAGGCTTTTTCAAAGCAAGTTTAAACGATAATAAGGTTAATATTGATATCATAAAAAGTGCATATTCGATTGACTTTAGCAAACAAAATATACTAGCTAATGTTTTCGGATTTGGTGGCCAAATTTTAACACACGGTAAACATGTTTCTGAAAATAGTTTTAACTCAAGCTATTGATCATGTTTTTATTTGGTGTAATTTACTAGATGACTCATATATCAATAATAAAAAAGTGAATTCGATTTATAAGTTTAGACTTAACCCACTAATTAGTATAGAACCAAGACAAATTATTTATCATAAAGTAGTAAGCAGACCAAATAAAATAATTCTAAAATTAGTAGATATTAATAACAATTTAATTGAATTTGATAACATTAATCTATTGGTTAAATTGAATATGATAGAATTAAAAAAAATAACTAAAATATTTTTATAATTTCATCTTTTTAGTTCTTTAATGTATCCAAAAAGTTTTCATTTTCTTTTGTTAAATTTTTAACATTTGAGTCTTTGGTCAATGATGAGTTTAAAAACTCTCGATTCTTTTTTGTTAATTTTTTACTTTTTCTAGATGTTTTAGGCATAGTTTGTTTAGGAATGGGTAATTTATTATTATCATCGGTTTGAACTTTAATCAAATCAACTTTCACTCATCTTTTTTATTCAAGAGAGTATAATTTTTAGTATTACCATCAAAAATTACTAGTGACATTATTAGTTCAAAATTTTTACTCTTGATCTAATAAAGTAATAGAGGGGAACTCAGTTGAATTTATTTTTCTTTTAATTGGATTAAATTTAATTTTTTCACTGTTTACTTGATAGGTAACTGGTTCAATTGGAATTAGTCGACGATTCTTGTTCACCATAAAATACGGTGAAACTATATAAATTAAAGATCTCACAATAAAGATATAAACCAGAGTCACATCAACTGTTACATAAATTCTCCAATATTTTAACCAATATGATTCAAAGAAACTATCCAAATCTTCAATAATTTCATGAGGAATCATTGAGTTTTGTTCATTTTCTTTTAGTTCTATTCCAACGTTTGAAATTTGTTTCATTTCAGTTAGCAACTCTTCTTCGATATTAGTTCTATTGTTGAAGATATGTTCTTTCAAAACTAACTTATCATTCAAGAATTGCAAATCATAATTTTGATTTAATTTAATAACTTCTAAACTAAATGGTGAGTTGACTTGATTAATTTGTTCAACATCATCCGTAATTACATTATCTTTCATGTACCAAATTTTATCGCTATGTTTTAATTTTGATGGGGATATGGCCCTTAAAGTCTTTTAAACCAGTGAATTCAATCAAATTATTGTTAATTTCTTTGCAAAAAGTGACTTCAATTATAGTATTATTGATCACCTTAACATCAATTGCACTATGACTTAAAGCCTTTTGAATGAATTTTTTTTGGATTTTCTTTCAATAAGATCTCTAAAAATTCATTGTGGTCATTATGCATTCGACAGAAGGTCTTAATTGTAAGATTTAGATGCTTTCGAAGTGATTTTCTAAATATTGTAATTCTCTAGCTTCTTGGAAGGTTTCAACTTCTCTTTTACCACGATTTGGAGGTATTTTCAATGCATAGCCTTCTGAAGTTAATTGTAATTCATCATCACAAGCATATGAATACTTGTTTAGTAAATTCAGTGCAATTTGATTATCATGATTAATCCAAAAGTTATCATTCAAATAGCCATCAAAAATTCCCATAGAAATGAATTTACAACTTTATTTTTTGTTAACTTCCCAGATCATTACTTCATTTGGCTTAATTTGACATCTGCCTTTTAAATACTTACATTTATTCATATCGGCTAAGGTGTTAACAGGACGTTCTTGATTGTAATGTGAGAAGACTTTAGTCTCAATTAAAAAACAGTTCTCTTTCAAATAGTGCTTAGCTCTGAATAGACTTGTAAATCTATTTGGATATTCATTTGTGACTTTATTATTAGTATGATATGAATGTTCTCCTTTTTCCAAAGTACCAAATTTACAATACTTATTTTTCATCATTTCTTCACATTCTTTTGGACTAATTTCTTTGTTATTGACTTCTTTTTCTACGAGGTGTTCATATCCGGATAAATCGGTATACATCGAAACTTCAGTTACAATCTTTTTACACAAATATGCATTCGAAATGAATTCAATAGTGTTTGGCTTAAAAACTTCAAATCGTTTAATTGTTGTCTTATTTTTGTAACTAAAATTACATTTTGGTAATTTTGGGAAGTTAAAATATTGTTTCGGCGAAGTATCAGTGCAAATAATTAGTTGTGTTTTTACACAATCGAATAAAACTAAAAGAAATATAATCGATCTCATGATTTATAAGTAAATATTTTTCTCAATTATTTTTAACACTTAGCCTCAACCCATCTCCATTAATTTCCACTAAACTATCACTCAAAAACTCTAGACCGGATATCATAATCAAAGCAACCTTCTCAAAAAACATTCCAGCTGATACAAAATGTTATTGTTTAATTTTAATTCTTTCATTTTGTTTTGAAAAATCAATCACAAACAGAGGATAGTAATAGTAATAAATGTCTTCATCAACGAAAATGCATTCTTTTACAGTTTGATAATAGCTATTCTTAAATTCTTTAGCAAAATTATATTGTTGAACGGCATTAAAATTGGAGAAATTCCATCTTAAGCCTTCATATGGGTGTCTTTCACTATTCAATTCCACAGATATTGTTTCCAAATTACAGTGGTCAAATCTAGCTGAATTCAGATAATTATCCTCTCGATGAGTTTGAAATCCAATCACAAAATACTTGATCTTTTCGTATTTAGTTCCTAATTTCCAAGTGAAATTTCTTGCTGACAACGGAACATTATTGTCTTCCAATTGTCTTGAAATATGAATTGGGATGCAGAAGAACGGAAACCAACATCATCCAGCTACTCCCAACTCAAGATGCCACTTCCGCCCGGGCTATCACCTACGCACACCACCAACTCAATAGATGGAGCAAAGAAAGTAGTCATTTATAAAATCTAGTCACTTTAAAGATTGTAGATAACTTTGTTGCTTTTCTGTGCGAAATAGGAATAAAATTTGAAAAAAAATTTTTTCTTGAAACAAATGGCAGACTAAAAGTCTTCTTGGAATCAAACATATTCATCAATTTGTTTTGCATCTCCAGACTAGGCATTATTTTAGGAATTAATCAATTCATTTTTGTAATTGTAAATTTAGCTTTCGAATTATTCGGGTCTTTTGAAAATATCGAATTCCGATTATCAGGATTTCTATGCAAAGATAAAGAGTGCTTAACTCCATATATTACTTTATTATAACATTCAGCAAATCCGAAAATATGATTCAATTGAATACAGAATGTTAATTTCCCATCTCTTAATTCAGTGTACTTATCAATTTTATATTGGGTGTTTTTTTCTTCTAAAACCCACCCAAATGTATTTTGTTTACTCAAATTTGAGGAATAACTTAAGATTCCTTTCATTAAACTTGCACGTCCCGGATCTCTATTTTCAATCTGGTCTCCATTAAACTATAAGTTATTCGATCAAATAAAAACATCGGTGCATCATTAGTTAAAGTGACTTGATCGGCTGCTCTTTTTAGTTTTCCAGTTGTGTCATCATATTCAGCTTTTTTAAGTTTACTTCTATCTAATTTAGTTAAAGTACCTTCTAAATATAAATAACTTTTGGTAGGCAATAGATATTGATCGCATGTTTCAATTACAAAATTAATTTCACCATTTTCATTTACATTAGATCCACTTGTAGGAATATCTTAGATTTTCTTTTTGAATTGAATGCGTCGAAAATTGTGGCCAAGAAATGTGAAAAAAAGACCAGAATTCAGTCTCAAAACTTTTTGGTGTTCAGCTTATAAAAAAGTAAGAAAGGAAGTTGGCAAGATTGAAAAAATTCATTCTCTCTAAATCCACTTTGAGCTGAATAATCCGACGTATTGGCTTCTCTCACAAAGGTCGGCAATTTAATGCTAAGTTTCCGCTTCAACTCCATTAATAGAAAGGGTGAAAAGCATATTTGGAATTTTTATTGCACAAAAACATCCTCAAGAAGGATAAAGCTTTGCATTTGGACAAAAAAATACAATATCATACGTACTTCCGTCAATTGCGATGCGAAATGCAAGTGACTAGAAGTATTTAGCACAGTGATGAACTACGTCAATTCGACGTGATTAGTGATGAATCACTTAGCGGCTGAATTTCAAAAACTCCCGTTCTGACCGAATTACATTTTTCAAACACGTCTACAAGCGACCTCACACTCTCTTGCTTCGTCGTCACCATCAGAATTTCGAAGTCTTTTGTTTGTTAAAATTCTGCAAAGGTCAAAAATTCTCTTAAACCAAATTAGGAAAAACATACCGACTTGCTGGTGGGAAATGTGTTTCTAGATGAGCTTTTTCGAATTTATCCACGATGTTGCTTGACTTGCCAGTGGCAACTTAGATATTACGCTACGGTAATGTCGTTTTTTCTTGGGAAAACTTGGAACTAAAGGGGTCGAAAAGAAAGAGATCGGAAATTCTCTGCTAGATAGTGATTTCTTGCTGTGAGGAGTAGAGCCACAAAAATTTGTATCCTGTAAATTAATTTTCATAAATCACAATCATCAAACTAAGAATCAACAAAAACCAAGTCGACGAAATTAAAAATCAACAAAACACCTTTCATTCGTTCTTTGGACCATCTCAGTACTCCTAGTCAACCGCAGGGATCGTTTCAGAAGCCACTTTTACTCTCATTAGAGAGCACACCGTGTTGAAAATATAACTGTGTCTGTGAGCGCGCCTGGAGCATCCCATCAAAAGTCTCTAACTGTTCATGAATCCGGAGTTGGGGTAATGCATTTCTTTGGTTCCGTTGACGTAGTTCAAGCGGACATCCAGACTCCAACCCGGGATTCCTTTCTATAACTTGCGCCTAATTCACTGTGGAACGGAGAGTATACGTACTCTGCTAGATTTCACCCTCTGTGTACTGTTACATAATCGTACCAACCAAGTAACCAACCAGCCGCTAGGTGACCATGAAACATTGGCGTTTCGTGTGCCACTCGATAAGTGTCATAGATACGAGGACTGTCTTCATCGTCCGCACAATGCAACGAGTGAGCTAATGTCCTCCACGCCCACGCTGTATCGCCTCTCTTGACACACCCAAATATCTGTCGCGCTAGCACAACAAATTGCATTAAGTTATGCCGTCAAGAAATATACTACACTACTCTGATCTTCACACTGATCCAGATACCAAGATGACTACCGCGCATAGCCAGCAATGCAGCCATAGCCGAATACTCTAAGCTTAATTGAACAGTTATAACAAGATTATGCCGATTTTCCGACCCATGATCGTAAACTTACAGGTCTCTATGTACTTCGTCCCCCTGAGTATGGTCTCTATTTCTCATCTGTTTCCGATGAGGTGATTTATATAACACCAGCTGCAACATAGATCTTGGTATCTCACCGCGAAGTATGATCCAAGAGCGGTGGGTGCGAAACCATGAAGATTTAGACCCTGCCATATCCACGGATCTCCTATTTGCGGCTTCCTACCCAATAGAGACTATTGCGTTCTCGCCGTTCGGAAACCACCACTCACGGATCTCTCGCCCGCCACGATCCTTGCGTACTTAAGTTATCTTCCGTGCTTCCACTGCTATTTGACCTTCGAGACGCATTGCGACATTCTGGATCGTCGTTTCACTAGTTTGCCATATTCGCGGTCTCTGAGCGGTGCGAGTCCAGGTCAGAGTCTCTTGGCGTCTACTTGATACTCTCCCTGGGTCTGCACACTACGACCACGTATTCCATCTTATTGCTTCAGTACCTTTTCGTACACAGTGCAAGCGCCACGTCGTTGCACTAGGGCTTTATAGCGCGCAATTCGCTCATAATCATAGCCTCATGATCTCGCCTTTCTAGAACGGTCCCAGCCACTCATGCAATAACTTTTCGCGCTCAGTGAACGTACAAACAGTGAGCAGAGTCGATACAGAGGCACCATCGCCAGAAGAAATGCATTCATCCTTTTAAGGTTCATCAGTCCACTCTACAGCCAGCTAGCGCTGGGCTATCACAATATTCTCTCCTATGCATGTGGCGATCGGATATATAATGTGTCAGTACCTTATTCAATAATTCACGAGAATAATATACTCCTTGAACCTCAATTATTCCTTAGTCAACGGAGATTATAATCAAAGATCGTCACAAGTAGGCCGAGTATTAGAGTCCACCGACCTGACTGATACCATTACACCACGACAAGGTACAATATCTCGCAAGTTTATACATTAGGCAACTAGGGTGTACGCCGGCGCGACTCATCCATATCTGCTAATTCAAATCATTACGTGTTATGAACCATGAGTATACAGAAAATGGAGGCATATCATATTTAATCCGAATAAGAAGAATGGTCTCTGTATGCACATACATCATGGATGCTGAATTCTTCAATAACCTAGCAGGCAGGCAAATTCGGCCCACTCCGTGCGCGCTTTCTATCGTTTGTAAGCGAGAGTCGGTAAATCGCAGCTCGAACGCACCGGCGCATAAATTGGAGGCCAATCATCCGCCACGAGAATATATCTCGAGATTTTATCGCTGTGAAGCTGCTGGACACGCCTGGATGCCCGTATTAAGTTCCTGCTTGATCTGACCGAATCGAACAGTCCTGGACTGATACAAGGCTAGAGCGAAACCGACAGTCCAAAAGTCTCTGAAAAACGAAACCGCCCTCGACAGTGTTTTAGCGAGGAATACAAGAAACTCCACTGTCTTCACTGAAGATCGATGATGTAAATTAGATTCATCTTGAGTTGAGTAAGAATAACAGCAAGCGCCTTGAGCAGTAAAGAAAATTCACTCCAACTCCGAGTAGGCGATTGCTGGGTTCATGCTTCTAACTCGAGTTTGAGACTTGAATTGCTCACATCCAAATTACAAGTATAAAATCATGTACAAAAAACCAAAAGCAATTTTACAGTTGAAAGATTCATTCCAAATCCAGACCACAACGGCGATAATGGACCTGTTGAAACGCTGATGAGCGCCATGACAAATTGCAATCAACTAACCTAATGCTGATTTACGCCTTATTATCTCGTATCGACAACGTCGGAATACAATTACGAAATTACAGAAGCTGTGAAGACAAAAATAGAAAAGCAAATCAATGGATGAATAAAATGGAAACGAGAGGACAAGTTTTGTACACTCGCCAAGGAAACCTGCTCCTGCTGATCGGGGTTGGTTCTTCTTTTCAAGTTTTCTGGATCTTCACATTACGCTAAGCAGCCGTACTCATGAACATTAGGCTGACCACAACAACAGTATGTGCCACGGGTCTCACATTTAGTGTAAAGGTGAGTTTCCTTGGAAAAATCGCCGTTGATGTCGCAGATTTCGTATTCAGTAATCGGTCCATGAAATAAACCACACCGTTTACATAAGATAGAAAGACCAAACCACAACAATGGCTAATACTTGTGCTGTATTAATAGGACAGAAACTAATCTGGAGCTCCAATCGAGGAAATCGACGAGCCAAGCCCGGAACGTAAGTCCGATAAGTGTGACTCACATGATTGAGTTCTTGTTTCAGTTCATTGCCCGAGCAGAAACCAAGTCTCAACAAGGAGATTGAATAAACCATTACACACAGGGTAGTCACATCTAGTTTGCAGAGGATTCTAGACTCTTTGAAGAAACTAGATGTGCAAGAACATTTTTCTCCCGCGTAACCATGCGAATCAGGGTGATATAGCGTCTGCAATTCTCCGCAGATATGATCAAACCAATACGATGGATGAACAGGAGAACCAATACTTAAGCATGGCATGCCAATGCGATGATGGCCTTCTCCATATAAAGGTGCGATCCTGCTGCTAAGACGCACCATTGCCTTAAAAAGAAGATCGTTAATTCATAGGAGCGCGAATGCAAGTATCAAATGTGCGTACTTCACGAGAGAATTATCTCATTCCACAATTTTGCCTTATCGAGCGCCCTGCACATATGAGTGCGGCATTCATCAGGCTGGTGCTCTTGCTTGGGGCCAGGCTGGACTCATCATGCCGTCGGCGACCAAACTTCTCCTCTCAAGGCTTGCTAGAATTGATCAGCTTGCGATCCCAGGCGTAGATACCTCGACTCATCAGAGCCGCGTACCAATGGTGTTGGTATAAGTGAGCTTTCCTCACACAAAATATCGCGTTTTCAAGAGGCCACTGACAAGCCAGATACACAACCACATCTCTATGCAGCACGCGTTCCAGATCGGAATGTGCATCCATCCGTGGAGTTAAAGTATGACGTGAGTGGCGTCTGTAGGCCCGTTTCCACGTAAAACCATCGAGCGTAACGTTATTGATCCTGTCACGATCACTGCAGCGAAGTTGCCTATCTAGGACGCCAAGATGACGGGGAAGGCCAGAAAATAACTCAACTACGATTCGTTTACGTGCAAGCGTGCCTGTCTGAAGAGTGCATTCCTAAGGTGTCCTGTCTCAGCTTAGCGCGTCAAATGACCAGAGTGGCTCCATTATGCGCCGTTCGCGTAGACCGCAAACTGGTCTTTGGTGTATGGCGAGTTGCATCCGGAGCGAGGCGCTTAGACCGAGCGCGCTGCAAGGCTATCGCTTCCTATCATATTCTTAGTTACAAGAATCACGACCGACTATGGCAGCAGACGTCCACCTGCTCAATTGCAGATTAAGTCGCGTCGCGGAAACGGAACGCGGTCGGAGTTCACGCCCGGTATTAGCGAATTAGGTCTCTGGTCTATAAATAGTGGCTGACTACTTCCATTGTCACTGCTCTCTGTAGGAGTATCTGTCTAAGACTGGCAGTGCTGTGGATGGTACTCCGAAAAAGAACCTCTTGCTTCTTCGCAAGATCCAAGAGAAACACGGCTGAAATCCCTCGACCGAGAAGGGGCCTTTCTTCCGTGGAAGTGAAAGTTACGACCGTGACTGCCATTCTCTCGTCAGTAGACAACAGAATAGCCCATCACATCCTGCTCAACGATGAATCGGAAATGAACTTGCACTCAACTACACTCCTAGTCTCTGTCATCTAGTGGCTTATCATTCCGAAACGAAATCCCTTTCAACTTCCAACGACAACGAACAGATCCACGCAAAAGTACCCTAAGGGCAGGGACCCCACTTTTCCCCAAGACTCGAACGGTTTGCTGTTGAAAATAGTTGATTCTCCGCAAATTACTATAATTGTCGTTTTCCAAATTTTGAAAATTCATTCAAAACTGGAAATGTGACCATTGAAGAGTAGTACTTTCCGTCCACCGAATGTCGTCCCCTGTGTACAACCCAATCCCGCGGCCCTACACTCTTCCATCTGCCGAATTTACCCACGTGAACTAGGAGCGGGGTTGAACGCATACTTAGATGGACTGGAAATCAAAGAAATTTCCCGGTTCGCACTTATGTCGCGCCACAAGTCCAAAAACCGTGTGTACCGCAGATCGGCACTACGTGGTCTCGCCTGTACATGTTCACTTTGGGTGGTATAATTTGCCAGCCTCCACCCCGAGAAAACAACTTGATGGTGTAGCAGTCCTCGTGCATTCTGAGGCGCGTCAACAATTGCTTACTATATTATAGATCTAATCGTACAGAAATATCCAGCGTGCAAAAAGTGCATTCTACACGAGACACATGACTCCACCGCACATAGCCCTCCACAACTGAAGCACAGCCTTCATGACAGTGTCGCCTGGCCCAGTAGATAACATAAGCCTGTAAATAAGCACAATCATCTTTACCACCTCGTTATACAGATGAATCCCGACCCCTAATAGCTCCGGTGTCTGCAGCGACATTGACTTGATAGGGTAATACTATAGCTTAGAATCCCAGCGAGCGGGACAGTAGAATCATGTGATGGTGGGGGTGTACAACTTGCCAAGCATTGCCATTGTATTATTTCACACCTTCTCCGCCTAATGGAACATGATCATTAATAATAGGTATATACTGAGAGAATTGGCGGTTCGGCGGCAATATGCTATGACGCTCGTAAGGCGTCGTCTTGCAATATATTTCACTGCTGTACGGAAAATTCTTCAGTTCTAGGCACCTCATCCGCGTTCGTGTATCTTTACAAGGACAGATGCCGAGCGCAACATGCTGTTACATCACTCAGCACTTCTCCATGGAGTTGCGTGTAAGAGAGTAAAAGGATCTAATTATCCATTATCAGCGACTAATGCACATATATAAAGACATTCACAAATCCTCGAACTTCTCAAAAACTAATTGTCGATTGTGCTGCGAAGTGTAACGAAAATGACTGACTGACACCTTACGATTTCTTATCTGTTCTACACTATCGACTTCAAATTCATCTTGGACTAAGATATCGAGCCAATGAATCTGGTCCTAAACCGCTATTGGGAATCCCCACGACTCGTGTGAGTCTGACCACATTGCGATCCCAGTGCACCATGGGTCTGAGAATAATATCGGTGCGGAAGCAAAGTGCATCAGTGTTTCTTTCTTCGTTGCATTCCATTTCATATCTATAGGACTGTAATCGACCACAGACGACATGTGGCTTAGCGTTACCTGACATCCACTCCGTAGACCGGGATTCACTCCGTGCGACCGACATATGTAGAGGCAAAATGACAGAGATCTACCCATGTGTCGCACGATCGCACACACTTATTTCTTTCTCGAACTCGCATATGGTCTCGCCGCGAATGCGACCGTAGTTTGTGATAGTATCTCTTCCGGCGGCATTATGTCTTATTACGCCTGCTGGCAAGACATATATAATAGCACTATGCTCTCAACTGCGCGATTCTGATTAAGTACGCGCTCCCATGGAGAATCATAGAGCCCAGATGAGTACCGAGAAGAGCCAAATAACATCATTGTCAGCTGGGCGGCGTGAATGTCTGCAGCAGCTGTGCTGATGGTGTTAACTGTGCCATAGTGGCGAGTTCGATCGCAATCTGGCAGGGAAGGAAGGAAGTGCGGCAGCAAACAGGAACAGAAAGAAGGCGAATCTTTAAGTATGAGCTGGTAAGCTGCTCAAGGCCTGAAAAAAATGACCCGCCTCGGGATGGATCTCCAGGAGACACAGCTATTCTTATGGCCATTACAAATACTGATTCAACTTCGAAGCTGTGGATAAGCCCTCAGCGACGAGGATCCAGCGCTTCGTTCGCGTCGATCGTCAACTTATCTCATTCCAGCCGTGGAGCATTAATTGAAGGAGATGATAGTTGATAGCAGGTTCTCTCCTCAGAGTCTAGATGGACGATCAATACTAGTGGAGACGGATACTCTGCATGTAAATCTGGTATCTACATGAGCTAGGGGCAACTAGCAGTCATTAGATATCTATATACATTATGCAATGTCCTATACGAAGTTTCCGATGTGCATGATGCATACAACACTCACAATGCACGCATTATGAACCACAAGTGCCGTGTTAGTAGGAGGAGTCTCATAGAGCTGAATAGTAAAACGATGACCGCCTTCAAAAGATGCATCGCCTGTTAAGTGACGCCGATCGCCATATGTACCTGCGTGTCTGCATATCGAAGCACATAGCTTCACAACCGTCTCGGCGACACTGGTTGGAATATAACCGTCCGCATCGCGGATTAGTCTTCAAATGTGCAGCGTATGCAGCTCTGGGTGTTCCCGGATTATCCGAACACGGCATACTGACGTGGCATACACTAGTGCAGAGGTTAACATGACAGATATTGTTGGCCTAGAGTAGACTAAGGGAAGCCGGGCAACCTTGTGAGCCGAATCTCTTTCGCCTGACTGCCAGTAGTCTATTCTATGAGGTAGAAGGGATATCAGTCCCTTTGGTCCCGTCACTAAATTGTAGCGATATTCCCGCGGTCGCAACATGTCTAGTCTCCGATAGATGCGAGATATAAAAATTATCTTGACCCTCTAAGGACGAGTAACCAATGAGTCGTACAGCCCAACGTTTCCGGCGATTTATATCGCGCAAGAGACGAGTCAGAATGATGGCTTGTCAAGATACGTTATTTTTTATGACTGGTACCAGCCTAGACTTTTGTAAATCTTTTTTAAGGTCCCAAAAAGCTCTAGGAATACGTATAAGAGCTGCCGGTATACCAGACTATAGGATTGGGAGTGCCGAATACTGATCCCTTGCATCATTTCCATGCGGACTCGGCACGACGTCTAAGTTCATATTGAAATAAGTAAGTCAACCTGATCCATCCGAGAAATGATCTTCCGGTATATCAGACATATCCTCATCTTATTTGTGAGCTCTGTCGACCTGTTGCTCGATGATACAGAGCAAAGAGATATATAAGACGTATGCAGTTTGGCAGCATATGACTGTGGCCGTTGCGACACAATCATCGGCTATCGAGACTACACATAGTCCACACCTTGGACTTCCTCTTTACCGCATCAAGCTCAATGAGAATCTCTCTGGAACGAAATTCCACAAGTGTGATTTCCTCTCCTCGTGAAGACAACCATCTCTGACAGAACGGATAAACCGAATCTCTGAGGCTCTCTGTCCAGCATTGCGGCATGTGTGATAATCTAAGCTATATGTTGTGTTTGGCGAGACGCATATATGCTTGTTTTCGAAATAATAGCCCTTGAACAATCGTGAATGTTGCTGTAGTGGCAGGAAGGAGGACAGTCGTGCATGTGAGAACTACTGACTTGCGAAACATCGCCAGTGCATAAAAAAATCCTGTGGACGATCTCATAGAGAAAGTCAGATATCCACCGGGCCTCCAATACCCGGTCAATTGTATAGAATGGGTTGACCATAGGAGAAGGAGATGATACAGTGCCAAAGAATGTGTAGTTTTGTATTTTGCAAATAATTAGGTCTGTGATTGGAAGGCAAAATACTCTAAAAAGACCACGTTGCTTGTCTAGTATTCGTTAATGGAATAGATAGGCTCTATAATAGATCTGATTTATATGGGGTTCACTTATTTCCTTATAATTACGAACTCCAAATACGGTATGTTTTGCGTTGTTTGACATCCATATTGAATATATATATGTTTTTTCTGCGTCTATGATATCAATCAAAATTTAAAAAGTTAATCAGATCAGGGCTCGGCCATTCCCTTTTAGAAATCGAAAGTCAGCC
>SWDT01000015.1:0-382190 GCA_009193035.1 Halicephalobus mephisto | reverse complement strand
TGCCCGTTTCCGATGTGTGGTGTTCTTCTGTGTCTACGTCGGCCCCGATGAGATCCCCCAAAGACACGAGGACCCAGCCATCTTGATCAGCGAGGCTCTGAGAAATGCAACGAGTCAGACGGCAGAAAATTAAAACAGTGATATCTCTACAATCAGTATGAACGTGTCTGGAAATAAAACATTTAATTTGTAAACATTATAAAAGAATAAAGAAAAATCTACTGAATGAAAATTCGAAATCGAAGGACGCGCTGGACGATTTGCGTGATGAGACTCCGTGGCTTGCCTTCCATTCAGGCAAACCAGCACTTGGTTGACGGTAATTCCCACATCAACGACCAGTTTTCTCATAGGTAAAGCCCACTTTTCCAGAATGACTGATTTCCAATACTTGGAAAATCTGGAAATCATGTCCTGTTCCAAGGTCCCTCCCTCTAGTGATCAC
Organism: Halicephalobus mephisto; assembly: GCA_009193035.1. NCBI lineage: Eukaryota > Metazoa > Nematoda > Chromadorea > Rhabditida > Panagrolaimidae > Halicephalobus > Halicephalobus mephisto. The sequence continues at coordinate 381,745 of SWDT01000015.1, read as the reverse complement.
GATTCTGAACACTCCACGGCTTCTGTCTTCACCGACAGTTCTTCTGACTCCATCGCTACTTCCACAGTCAAGAATGAGGGATTATTCTCGAGAAAGGTATTTATCGGAGGGTTACCGTTTGACGTCAATGAAAGTGGGTGTTCATATATGAATTTTGCACCAAACCTCTGTGACTTCAGATGACCTACAAATCGCTTTTGGAGGGTTTGGAGCTTTGTACGTTGATTGGCCACGTCGTCAAGATCTCGTGAAAGGGCGTCTGGATGACCACGAACGTCAATCCAACGGATACGTCTTCCTGATTTTCCAGTCCGAAGAGGCCATAGACAAGCTGATCAATCGTTGTTTTGTCAACAACGGGCGTTACTTCCTGGAGATGACCACGAGAACCAGCACTAAATCCGTGAGTTTGACTGATCCCAAGAGTGAATTTGATTTTACTACCGTTGTTTCAGGTGCAAGTTCGTCCTTGGCGCAAATCAGATTCTTTCTACATCACTGGAGACTTCAACGACCCCATGCCGAAGATCAACCCTCATTACTCGGTCTTCATCGGAGGTGTTCCTCGTCCCACTCGTGCTATTGATCTTGTGAGTGCGTTGGAAGGAGCTTATGGGAAAGTTACCTATGCTTCTATCGACACCGATCCCGAACTGCATTATCCCAAGGGTGCTGCTAGAGTCGTATTCGAGGAGTTTGTCAACTTCAAAGCTGCCATAAAAGGACGCCACATTGTCATCAATCATTGCGGAGTCAAGAAGAGAATCGACTTGAAACCGTACATCATTGACGAGCAGTGTTGTGACGCTTGTGTCGGGATCAACTGTGACGACAGAAGTGCTTCTTATTTCTGTATCCATTGCTTGATGTACCTTTGTGAGCGTTGCTGGGATATTGTTCATCCTGTTGAAGTTTCTGCCGTCAAGAATCCACATCTACCTTTTGTTCGTTGCGGAGATGCCACCAAGGTTAGTTTGTGTTGACAGATGTGATAGTTTGTTTTTACAGCAATTGACGTATGTCCCCCATCACGTCAATCGACCTGTTTCTGATATCAATAGTCCTGTCCATCCATCTTCTACGCCCATGTATTACAGCAAGATGATTTATCCTTCTACTTTTGGAAATCCTTGTCGCATCCAAGTCTAAATTTGCATCTGAACTAATGCAATTTTGTAATTTTATCTAATTTAAGAATCTAGCCGTAAGTTATTATATCTCGTATTATTTTTAGCATTATTTGGAGAGTATTTGAGGCTATTAATTTATTTCGCAAATAAATAATCAAAACTTTCGATCCGAAAAGTGAATTTTTATTGATCGTAAAAATTCTTTGGTTCTATGAAATAATCCTGATTGATGATCGAAGTTGATTATTTTTAAAAATAGAATTCGAAATTTACTAGAGAAACGGTCGTAAAAAATTTTGACGAAAAAGAATTCAGTTTTGATATTTCACAATACATTAAGAAATAATCGAAAAAAATTCCACTTTGATGAAAGATCACATCCTAAGGCCTTTATTTTCAAAATTCCTTTTTTCTCCACCCAATCGAAATCAAACCGGTAGTTTGTTTCAATACGAGAAAATATTTCATAAAGTTTTTTTTCCATGAAATACGAATGCAAAAACAAAAAATCAAATACCGTATCTGATGGAAGATTTGTCTACAGAAGAATCAATACAGTAATTAAAGTTTTTGAAGAACATAAAGATTAAAATTTCTCAATTCTTACTGTAACTAAATAGATATTTTCGAAAAATTTAAATTATTAAAGTTTGAAATTTTTTAAATAATAATTTTCAAATTGGAATTTTTTGAATTAAAATTTATTAATTTTGATAAAAATCCAGAATTCGATTTTATAACTTAAAATTATTAAAAAATAAAAAATTTTAGTGTCTACAATAATCTTTAATAATTTGATTACTGTACTTTTTCGAAAATTTTAAAATTATTTTTATTTTAAAAATTTTAAATTTTTTAAATTTTAAAAATACCGTAATGCTTTAAGCAAATTAAATTTATTCAACCCTGAATTGTACCATTTTAGTTATCATTGAAGATGAAAGTTTGAAACTGATAAATTTTATATTTTTTATAAAAATTAAAATTCATTGTTTGCAGCAAGAACATTTGTGAGTTTCGCTGTTTTTCCCGGCGCAAAAAGGCAACATTGCCCTGAGCATTCTTTCTTCTGCTTGAGTTCTTTCGTATTGTCTGAAATAAATTGTTTTTAAAAATTATTTTTTTGGAATTTACTTTTGTAATTTTTCATTTAATTCTTGTTGAATTCTGACGGCTTCGGCCATTTCTTTTTCTTGTTGTCTTTTGGCTTCTCGACATTTCCTCACGGCCAAATTATTTCTTTCTCGTTTCGTCAAAGAATCAGGAGAATCAGGAGAATTCGAACTTGATGGATTCATCTGAAAACTAAGTTTAAGAAAAAATTTGAAATTAGAGATATAGAAAATTCGAAAAATCTCCGTCGACTGAATAAATAAAAATTAAAAAAGTGACACGTAAGCAAAAATTGAAAAAATTGCCCACGAAATTGGTGGGTCTGATAAATCGTTTCAGTTGGGTGGTAATTAGAGAAAAATTTTCAAGAAGAAAGAAGTGTAAACAAAATATCGATACCCAATTCATTACTGTAGGATCAAAAGAGTCATTGTTGACTTTACGAAATGTGCAACAAAGTTTTAAAGCATGTGATTTCGTAAAATATCAAAACACAGGAAAAATTGAAAAACAATTTTGTTTACAAAAACTCGTAAATCCACCAAACCAGTGTCCTCCACGAAGGTAAAGGTACTTCTCTAAAATCTCAAAGAACATCGGAATTTAATTTCGAACTTTTTAAATCCAGAAAATTCCAGATTTTCATAAAAAGAAAAATATTTCCATTACAGTAATCTTAGACAAAATATTCGGAGAAAACGATTTTGAAATTTTAGAAAAAAATAAAAGTGCATTCGGAAAAATTTTGGATTTTTTGATTGAAATTATGACTGCGGATTTCCGTTTCACCTTCCTTGTTTACAGATGGCTGTTTTTAGTTAATTTTCATAAATTTTGATCGACAATTTGTTAATCATCAGATTAAATTACAAAAAATCCACTTTAATACTATTATTTTAAAATCACAAAGAACATTAAAATTTACAAAGGAATTTTAAACTAAATTTAAAATCGGTGAAAGAAAAGTTTAAAAATGAAACTCGATTTTTGACCTTCTTTTGTTTTTTTATAAATACAGTAACACTTAAAGTTGGATTGAATGGAATAGAGGAAAAGATTCAAATTACAACTAAGGTAAAAATTAATAAAAAAATAAAATCAATATTTAGGAATCGGAGTGCTTTGTGACGAAGACAAACACTAGAAAAATTCCGACGGACTAAGAGTGCATTCGATAATAGTGCAGGAGTGGACCACTGGACTGACGTGATCGAGAAATATTAGCATTCCAGTTGGAAAAATAAATAAAAATGAACAAAAGTGTTTCACTTGTGAAAGATGAAGAACTTTCAGAAACTGACTTGTTTGCTAAAAATTGAACAAGATTGTTTGTATTGAGAACAATAGGAACTATCGATGGATGAATGAGGACCTATCGATCGGCAATCTCCTGCAAACCACTCGGATATAGATTAAACATACACTCCAAGTCGAAGATAAGCAAATCGGATAGGACATGAGCCGATCATGACACACCTTTCTAGATAGAGGTTTCGTAAAACTGCACATTACGAATATTGATGACATAATAAAAAACAAAAACCTCAAATAATTTTTAAAAATCTGAATTGTGAAAAATTATTATTAAAATTTTAAAATTAATTTAAATGAAAAAATATCGTAAAAAAAATAAAAATTGTTTCTGAATAATTTAGAGAAAATTGATAAAGTAGGAAATCTAAAATGTGAAAAAAAATTATTAATAAAATATTGTCTATTCATAATTAACGTCATTGTTTAAAAATATTTCTTTAATAAAAAACTAAAAACCTGTAGACTCTAATACTCCCCACGGTTAGGATGAACTTTAGACCGTATCCTAGGCAGCTTTAAGCTTTCCTCGAAGAATTACAATCTTTTTCGTTGAAGATACTCAACAAAAACCACTTTCGACTTCTTAATCGTTCTTGAAAATACCGTTTCTATAAGAAGTCCTTAAAAAATAAAAAAAAAAGATTATCGGATGAAATAATCCTAAATTTTACAGAGGATGGTTGAGCACTTCCCAGTTCAGCATTTTCCGGAAATGGAACATTGTTTTTTTCGGTTTGGAGCATCTGACAGTATTCTGAAAAAAGAAGGACAAGTGCTTGCTAATTTCCACTCTCTTTCATTTGTTGTAATTTTATCTGAACTTGATTTCGATGTTTGCAACAGATATTGCTGTTCATTGTTTGGTCCTGTTTCAACAGTTCTTAATACAATGGAACAGTCTTTCAGCAGTAAAACAAAGTTTTTTTCTGAGCGTCGCATTTAAGTACAGATTCTCCAATTTCTTCTATCTAGCCATCGTTTTCTGCATGTACATTCGCAGTTTAGTCAACTTTCTTCACAAGTCACAATATTGCGTCATGGAAGATGTCCATATTGATGCCAATTCCACAATGTATGACACCAGTCCTCTTGAATTTACTGTTGTTGATTGATCAAGTCATGAGGGATTTGCTGTTGGTTTTGTTTCGACTGAATTCTCATCTCAACATCCGGTAGTTGATTTTAGGTTTACTTCGGTTCTTCCTACGTTGGACGTTTTGACGATCTTAAGCATTCTAAGCCATTCGTATACTTCACAAATCGAAATAATAATTTTTTCGCAGATTTTCCTCAGTTTCCAGGTTGTTCCAACTGCGATAAGTCCTTGTTTAAATAAATGATGCAAATCCACACGAATTTGATCCGAAATTAAATCCATTTTAAAAAATATAAAATTGGGAAATTTTCAAAAGTCGAATTAATTTAATAAAAATAAATAAAAACTAAAGATATATAACTTCCAAATTCAACAGCAATTGTGGTTCTCGGAGATTTGTATTAATGTAAAAACAGAATTTGAAAAAGTGATGTTATTTATAAATAAAGTCAATATTTCGAAGAAATTAATTTTTAAAAATTTTAGGAAATGTAAAATTGATCCAGAATTTTTACAAAACTTAAGTCAATAAACAAATTGTAAAAAATTGTCTTGACGAGATATTTAGACTGCTTCTAAGATGTCTACCAGACGCTTAAAAACCTAAACTTTCATTTTAAATAACTTTTACTTTCTAAAATACCTACTTTCTAAACTACTTTTTTCTTTTCTGAATACCATCAAATTCAAAACAAACTATTTGACAACAGATTATATTTTAAATTTTATATTTTTAAAATATTTGTTTTCTCCGCCATAAGGGTTGTTTTCAATTTGACTCTATCCCGGAATGAAAAACTGTTCTATGAAATACGGATACAAAAAGCAGATTTCGCGCAATAACACTCGGGAAATTTTATACAAAAGAATAGGTCTTTGAAGTACTTGTTTCTAGAAATTCATCGAAGAAATGGATCATAAGCTGAAAAGACCTAGAGTTAACTGCAACTCCTAAAGTCGCTTTTGATCGCGGAGAGGTCTCTGAGATTGAATTGTTTAAAAGCATTTTCAAATTGAAATTTGACGAAAATTAAAAAAATAATTATGTTCAAAAAGTCATAAATTCCATATTTTTAGTGAACAATAAAATTAAAAATTAGGCAATTTTCAAAAAAATTAACTCAAAAAGTACAATTATTAAAAAGTTAAAATTAATCCGAAAAAAACGTTTTTTTTTGTCTTAGGACAATTTATCAATTTTGGATTATATTACTGGATTTAATTCTCCGAAGTTGAATCTAAACAGATTTGAAAATTTGATTTCATCTGGAACTGAAGTATCTAGGCGTTTATTATTATATTTTATTCAAGAGTTAAGTTCTAGATTCTTAGTTATGACGTCATCTTTTTAATTTTTTAATATTGAGAGTCCAACAATAAGAAGAGATGTTGACAAATGTCCACCTATTATAATATCTATAATTAGGACTGAAATAAAAAATATTAGAAATCATTACAGTAACACTCAAAAATAGGTACTTACAAGTTCACTTACTCGAAATTTTTTTTAGATTAGTTAGATATAATTTTACAGTTCTTGAAATATAGATTAAGAATCTTTATTTCTTTGAACAATTTTTGAATTAAGATAATCAGGGAAATTTCTGAATTCAGAATTTTTTCCATCTTTCTAATCGCTTTTCGGACAACCAACTAAACAGCTGTAATCAATGACAAAAATGTACTTGATCACGAAAAATAATCAAGATTAAATAAATCTAAAAAACAAGCATTTTCAAAATTGAATCACCTAATTTTGATAAAAAATAAAAAGATACTTTTTTTCAACTTTTTGATATATGGAATTTTACGCGTTTATTTTATTTTCTTGTTTTAGAAGAATGTTTAGCAAAAACTAACCACGGATTCTGAATACCTATCTGATAACTACGAAATCAAACATCACTTGTTTCAGAAGGCCACTTCGAGTACAGTACTTTTCTCGATTAGATGTCTTCAATGAAATTTTAGATCATCTCGAATAAAAACATTTTTAAAAATTTTAATTTTCAAATTATTTGTAAAATAAGGTTTTTAAATTTGAAAATCACTAATCTAATGTCAGAAATATGTTCAGTTTTGTGTATTTTCAAATATTACTTATAAATTTCGAAAATTTTTAATTTTTTGAAAAGTTATTATTTTTTATTTGCAAGAATCTTAAATATTTTTTACATATTGAATAATTCTAAAACTATTAATCAAAAAACATTAAAAAACTAAAAACGCTGATATTTGAAAATGTTTTGCGAATTTTTCTAAAATCATGTTTTTCTTTAAATTAAAAAAACAAACTTCTCGAATTTTGTTTTTTAGAATTTCGTAAATAAGTTTTTTTACAAGTTACAAAAAAAATCACTCAAATTTTTCAAAGTTATAATGAAGACAAAAAAAATTTTTTTAAATACATATTATAAAAGTTGTTACACAAAAGAAAAGCGTAACTTTCGGCACAGTAACAAATGCAAATCGCCATTATTACGTTACAATTTTCGTGACAGATACGAAATATTTATGAAAAATGTGACGATTGTGTCACATTTCGTAAATATTACCGGAACAAAAGTTACGCTTTTTTGTGTGTACTTCATATGATAAAAGTGAATTTTTCACTCTCCGGATTCATTTGATGATTTCTTTATGCACGTAATTTCACTTAATCGATAGATAAGGAACTTTAAAAAATAACAGAAAACTCTTTCGAAAGTCACTATCGATTACTTCACCAAGTTTGTCATTTCATGGTTTTTATTCTCAATTTTATTTTCTTTAATAAACAGATTATTATATTGCTTCAATACGTCAACTAATCCAAAATGAAAATAACTTGTATTACCAGTGTTATTCTGAAAGATATTCCTAAACAAGACTACCTCGACCACCTCATCCGCAAGGCGAATTTCACCAACAAAATCAACTTTGAAGAAACTCTTCTCAAAAAAGAAACACTCCAGAAATATTGCATTTCAGATGTCTACATAGGGTACAATGTAGATAAAACCAAAGTGAATAACAAGTGGATTTCTTTTAAGTACTCAATTATGCCTAAGAACGTTCAGGATGAAATTTCCCAAGAAGAAAAAAATAAATGCATGTGGTTACTGCTTCATCGCAAAGGAGCCACAAGACTGTATGAGATTCCCTTAGAGCCTAAAAGTATCAACATAAAAATTGAAGAAAGTAAAAGATTGACCATATTAGAAAATCGGTCTTCAGAATCCAATGTTAAAGAAATTAGAATTCGATTTGTAAGTTTTTATAAAATAATAAATCTCAATCAGTTTAAATTCTAGATCCGTGGAAAACATGAAAGATTCATGTCACCAGAAGAAAACGAACTTTACAGTAATCTTTGTAGAGATATTGAGGATTATGCTCAAGGAGATCCCGAACGACGAGAAACCTGTGATTTGTTCAAAAAGGAAATCTCAGATTTTTATAATCTTACAAAAGAAAAAAAAGAAAATGAAATCAACGTTAGAGATCAGAAAATTAAAGATCTGAAATTCGCGATCAACTATTTCTGTCAGACCGAGGGATTTTCTGAATGGAACACTAGGGATGTTGAAAGCAGTTTAAAAAGAATCCAGAGTTTGTTAGTCATTCCCAAGAACAAACGGCAAATGATTTTTGAAGCTCAGAAAAACAAGGATTACATCAGATATTACTTAAGTAAAATCAAACTGCCGGGTTTTAAGGAATGCGAAAAGTTGAGAATCAACAACGGTATGTTTAATTTTCCTAACATAGACATATTCCAAACCAAATATTTGAATCCGTAAGTATAGAGACAAAAATGATCAGAAAATTCTGTAAATAACTATTCTATAACAATGAAGAACATACGAAGAAGGATTTCTTACTGTAAATAAAAATAGGGTTGAAAATTATTAAAAAATAAAACACTCAGATGTGTACATCTATCTAAATCAATAGATAAAACTTTACAAATAAGTTTGATAAATTTCAATGACTCAGTTGACTATGCGATAATAGAATAACGAAGTTATTTCGAAATAAGATAAATTTTCCAAAAAATTTTTATATGGAAATTCGAAATTTGATAATACACAAACATGGGTACATGATATTTATATATTAGCATATTAAAATGGTTCTGATGTGTTGGATGCATTATATTCAATGTATTTGATACATTACGTTGATATCGATGCGTTGTATTCAATGTACCGGTATATTAAACATAATGTATCTTATATATCACGTTGATATCGATGCATTGTATTTAATGTACCAGTATATTAAACATAATGTATCTGATACATTACGTTGATATCAATGCATTGTATTCAATATACTAATATATTAAACATAATGTATCTGATACATTACGTTGATATCGATGCATTGTATTCAATGTACCAGCATATTAAACATAATGTACCTTATATATCACGTTGATATCGATGCATTGTATTCAATGTACCAGTATATTAAATATAATGTATCCGATGTATTAGAGCTGTTTTCATATACTATTTTTGTGTACGATAATGAAAATGAATTTTTTCGAAAATATTACTGAAATTTGAGATCCAATCCAAGTTATAAACAACCTGATTGACTGGCAAAGAAATATCCGTTGAAAACAAATAACAACTGGATTACAATAACAATCTAAAAGCAGCGATGAGTAATTTATCATTATTGTGACAACTTTGAAAAAAACAAAATTTCTTTTTTTAATAAATACACAAAATTTCAGTGCCCTTGAATACTTTCGACAACAAATGGTTCGAAGCAATCTATCTGACTTCCCTATCCCTTGTAAATCTCGAATTCTTTGTCAAAATGGATTCATATGCCTGGAATCGCTTTGCAGAAGGACTCTCCAAGTTGAAGCATCTCAAAATACTTAGACTCGAAGGCAGTAAGATCAAATCAATCCCTTCTATTGTGCTGACATCTCTCCCAAGTGATCGCATCATTGAACTAGACTTCAGTAATAATTTTTTAACGACATTACCTTCGGAAATATCGAGATTCAAGAAATTGAAGACCCTAAGACTTCCAAAAAACCAAGAATTTCTCGGCACCGAGGAATTCTGGAATTCCTTACCAAGGAATTTGTGTAATATCGATCTGGAAGAGACGGGGATTCAGACAATTCCTTCAATAATTCGAGAATTCACTGAGTTGATCTCTATAAATACAAAAAACTGTCCAAATCTCATTTATATTCCCTGGGAAGATCTACCGCACTGTTCCTTCGGTACTGGAGAAAACGTTAATCCTCCACCTTCTACAGTATCTCTGAAGCTTCCGAAAAACATCAAGAACGAAATCACCTTTATCGGAAATCACGTGAACTGGTCAGAGTTTGATTTTACTTTCTTGCCACTGAATGTTACCAGTCTTTACTTCGAGAATTCCATAGTGACTCCGAATAAGGTGTTGAAGAGGTTTGGGAACTTGGTAGATCTCAAGTTTTCTGGCTGTCATTTAAAAGAATTTGATTTCTGTCAACTTCCAGCAAATATTCTCAACCTTGATTTAAGTGGGAATCAGATTGCTGAAATCACTTTCCCTACAGATGAACAATGGGATTCGATAGTCGTTAAAGAGAAAACTACTGGCACAGTGACTCATGGAGTAGATACAGAACAAAAGGAAAAAATTCTGAAAGCTGTCTATGGAAATGAAACTCCTCCAGATCAAGCATTAGAATTCTTCAATGTCGAAGATCTTTTAACAATCAAACGAGAAAAACCACAACTACTAAAATTAGATTTATCCTTCAATAAGATCTTGAGATTCGGCGGAAATAGTGGATTTCTGAACTCTCTAGGATTGTTATATCTCCACGACAATCATCTAGAATCATTGCCTGAAGACATCCACGAAATCTCGAACTTAAAACACCTCTATGTAGGGGACAACAAACTGAAATCCTTGCCGAAGACCCTGTCAAAATTACGCTTTTTAAAAAGACTTGATATTCGAAATAACTTGTTCAAATATGAGGATAACCTGATGGAGAATCTGTAGGAGACTCTCCCGATATCATTGAAGGATATCAACATCAGCGGCAATTCCATAAAAGTTCTCCCATGTCTACTGCAATATTTCGATTGTATGGATATAGAAGCTGAAAAATGTGAACTCAGATGGATTTGTCCGAAGGTGAGTTGGGATTTCAAAAAGAAACTTTAAGTAATTCCAAACTTTCAGCTCCGACATTGGTTTATCCTATATGACAATGAGGATCTGACTCATCTTCCTTTCCTTCCGGATACTCCCTATGACACAGCCAAAGCACATCCCCGATATGGATACAGAAACGGATACCGACCCGAATTATTGAGAGAACATATTCCGTTGATTGATGTATTAAACAGTGACTTCTTAACACTAAAATCTGTTCCTTTAAAAGACCACAAACCAAATTTTTTGTTCAAAGAATGTAAAATCGAGTTTTCTGCCTGTAACTGCTGTGCCAATCTTCATTGCAAAGATAAGGATAATTCGAATAAAAAACAAGTAGAGCAGATTGTCGCGATGGATTTCTCCTACCTATCCAGAACATTCGAAGAAGAGATTGAAGATCCTATAATTGAATACAGCCTAATTCCAGGAAAGTGGAGATCAGAAATTCGAACTATCCTCTGTGAAAGCTGTATTCCCGAAGTTAAAAAGAGATTAGAAAATATAAAGGTTACTGTAAATGAGAAGAGGAGCGAGAGATACAGAAAGAGGAAAGCCGAGAAATTAAACCAGGAGAAACAGCAAACTAAAAAGAAGAAAAAAGAAACTAATCAAATTGAGATTATCGATGACGATGACGATTCAGAATTTGAAAACTGCAATGAAGAAGGTCGAATTCCTTCGATACAGTATCCGGATCCTGATATTCCAGGGTCTTCCAGAGGGCCCCAACCTCCCATCCATGTACCTCAATCCATGTATCAACATTTCCCTTCTCAAGGCACTCAATTAGCATATCAACAACCCAATTACTATCCACAACAAAATCCTCCACAGCTACCAGATCAATCTATCGATTATCTTCAATCATACCAATCGCTCCCTCTGCAAGAACCTCAGTTCATCCATCAACAACCCGGTTATCTTCCACACGTACCTAATCAACCTTTCGACTACTCTTACGAACCTGTCCATTATCTTGAGCCGTATAATCCCGAGAATTCATTTAATGGCTATCAACAATACCGTGGACCTTTGTAAATCACTCACATCACTAATTCCTTAGTGTTTAATCAAATAACCAACAAAAATTTCATTAAACCATATATTGTTTCATAAATCATTATCTTTATTAGAAGAGTATGATTCATTTTTAGTGTCAAATCAGTCTATAACTTTATATTTTTTAAAACAAACTTTATTGTAAAGAAAAATTAATCTATTTCTCCTGAATCAACAATATAACAGTTATTATTATTTACAACACCTTACTGTCATGGTAAACCAACTTGGATTTTGATGACAAATTCATTCGCTGTAGTTTCGGATTTCTCATCTCCTAAGTAGTTCTGTAAACTGCTGAACAAGTAGTAATCACTTGGACCAATGTCTGTAGAATACAGTGGATGGGACAGAACTTCCCAATTTAACTCTTGAGTTCCTCAACAATCAATTTTATTCTTTGTGATTGAGCATTATCTTGATAGCATAAAACTTTATTTCTATTCACAAGAACTGGTCATCTTTTTCATAAGTTTCGCGTTCAGTCGGCGACAGTAAATGTCTATTTTTATTGTTTCATTAATTTCCAGCAACTCAAAATAAAAAATGTCAAATTTATCCTACAAAAACACAAAAGTACCCCCTTCAAATGTAATTCATCTCTTGTCATCGATTTTGTCTATGTATATTTATCTAGCCATTGTTTTATTCCTTTAAAATTATTATTTAGTATCCATTTCCCATCGCCAGATAAAATTTGATCAAGAAACAGCTCTTGAGCAAGTCAGGAAAGAGAAGTAGAAATGTTTATTCACTGTAGACAATTGACATGCGGTACTTATTTCCCCAATTTCGAAAACCTTCCTAACTCCTTCAATGGTAATTTATAGTTTCATAAAGAAGCTGGCCTAAAATATATAAGGCTTACAGGGGGAAGAGAGTCCCAGAAAAGTGTTATATAAGCTTCACATATTTTAGACAAGCCCCCTTATAGGTTATTTTAGCTTTTTTTTAATTTAGGGAGCTTGTCTAAAATATATAAGGCTCATATGGGACTTTCCTAGGACCTCCTCTCCCATGTAAGCCTTATATATTTTAGACAAGCTCCCTAAGTGGAATTCAACATTTCGGTAAGTTTACTAATCCTCAATCCTGGCACTATGCTCATCAATCTGACCAAAGAATCGTTGTCAAACTCAACAAGGCATCCAGATTGAGGTTCATCTTCAACATTGCTGCATCTACTTCTGAGGAATCCTTATACTGACAACATTCTCATCATGAACATAATTTATTCTTCTGGCTGCACTTCCACCACTGAAATGGGAGAAGTACAGAACATATCGTTTGTACTGGTCGTCAATTTTCATTGTAAATTAACTAGTTTCGAATTCGCTGCAGTCTAACGTCGATGATATAAGAACCAACATGATGAAATGTTTGTAGGAAAAAGTTGAGTTCGAAAAGCAGCAAAATCAGGATGAAAATTAAGCTCGAACTGATGTTCAAAAAAATATGAACTTATGGACTGACCAGATACATCAATCCATGTCTCAACAGTTGCTTCCGTAAGATCCCAATTATCCTCCACAAAATTCGTCATATTTATTTTCTTAATCTACTAATTTTCATCAAACTAAAATTAATTTTTTAAAATATTATTTCTTCCATATTTCCATTTTCTTCCATAACAGTTTTCCAAACTTCTCTAACCAACCCCAATTACCCTCCACCCAGCAACCCTAGTCAATTTTTAACAAGTTTCACATCACGCCAGAGTTCCTCCGAGTATCCCTCAGCAATTGCCGAAAGTACTCGGGACCTTTACAAACAACTTTGAAAATTTCTTTTTCTAAATTAATATTGAATAAAAATTTCATTAAGCCAACCTCGTCAAAGAAAAACTTTTATTTTTCAAAAATAAGCACTTGTCCGTTCGAGAGACTGACCACTTAAGAGGAGGGAGTGGTGAATTTCCTAACTTCTCATAGTGCACGTGACATAGCTAGCAAGCCGCTCAGCTGAGATCTGTTTCTTCTTTGCCAAGGAAAAAATTTTGTTTTATTGCAAAATATTTCTATTTTCAACTTTTATTTCATCAAAATGCCACAGGATAAGATCCCCACTTCGGATAAAATCTATATCCAACCATATCCTGAGGGTACAGATGGTGACATTGAGATGAATAATGGCGAAAACTATTTCGTATGTAATTTTTATAATTTTTTTTCCGTAATCAAATCTCCAGGTTCATCATCAGAGAAAATTTGTCGGGTACTCTGATAACTCTGCTGGCTTGTTTCTGTACATAATTGTGTTCATCGCCATCGTCGTCTTCACAATGGCTTTGTGCAGATATTTACTCGCTGCTGTTTAACCCTATTCAAAAACAACTTTCCATATCCTTCGACACATGTGCCCAGATATTTCGAAACAAAATTTTTTCAGTTATTCACACATAAATAATTAAATAAACCAATCTCCATTAATTAATAACTTACTCCAGCAAGGACATTCACCAGCAGGCAGAACTAGATTTTCGGAATGCTACCTCGTAATGTTCAAACCGCGACTATGATCTCTCCACTTGGTGCAGAGCTCAAATTATCTCCGTTCCTGAAAAGCAAAGTCAACACATCATTTTATAAAAGACAAAACAACCACTCTAACGTGTGTACTAACGGACGAGCTCCCATTCTTCTGATGAAGCTCCAGCTGAGGAGTTTGGACTGGTAAGCAAAGGATTCAAATTTGGCGATTGGTTCTAAAATTGATTTCCGAACATAAATTACAAAAACATTGTTGATAACAAGCACACGTTAGAGTTGTTGACCTTCACCTTGGGCTAAGTAAAAAACTTACATTCCTAAGGGCTTCAAGTTTAGCCTCGTATTCCTTGTTCTTCTCGTTGTTGGCTTCTTCTATCAATGTCAAGTGCTTTTCCTAAAACCCAGATTCATTTACAGGACGTAAATTCAGAATCTTACCAAAACGTTGATGATATTCTCGTACTTTTTAACCGTTTCCCTTAGTTTCGTTAATTCCTCATGATCGTAATTCTCAGAAATAGAGACAGTTTTCTTCTTGGAAGATTTTTCTTGAGGAGCAGAAGTAGAAGACGACTGTTTACCTTTGATAACTTGAGCAACATTAGCCGCAAATTTCTTAAATTCATCGCCATTTTTGACTTTTTGTTGTGGAGGATTGATTTCAACAGATTTCAATGATTCAACCAGTGTAGAAGTAGCTTCTTCATAAATCTCTTTTGACAGATTCTAAAAAACAGGAAATTATATAAATTCAACATATCCCGCACTCTTACATCCTTATCCTTCAGCACCTTCGCCGTTAAAGCTTCAGCCTTGTTGACAGCATCAGTTAAAGTTAATAACCGTTCATATAAATGCTAAAATAAGCAGGGTTATATTCAAAAGCACTGTCCACCAAGTCCAATAACTTACATCTTTATGAAGTTTCAATTGTTTAACTTCCTCTGTTGATTCAGATGAACCTTGAGGTTGACTTCTTTCATTCTCCAATTTTTCCACTAATTGTCTTTCTTCAGATAACTGTTCTTTCAAATCACTAAAAATTACATATGAACATTTACCTATTTACTGAATAACTTACTTCTTTTCCAATTCTAAATTATTGATTTCATTCTTTAATTGACGAAGTTCAGTAGAAGCATTGTCATAATAGCTACCGAAATCCGCTAGTTTCTTCTCAGAAATATCCAGCTTTTTCAGCAGAGATTCGTGTTCTTCTTTAGCTTGTTCAAGTTGTTTCTTCAACTCAATATTGTCTTTTTGGAATTCATAGGCATCATTGAAGGCTTTTTTCAATTCAATATTAAGCTTGTTGATGGAAGCATTACAAGCTTCATTCTGCTTCTGGAGTTCTCCAATTTCTTCTCTCAGTTTCTCTTCTTCAGACGGAACAGCAGTTTGAGCTATATTCTCTTTTTCAATTCTGATATTTGACAAATGAGAAATTTCTTGCTGAAGTTCATCAAGTTCCGCACAAATTCTCTGTTCTCTATCAATCAAAGCGCTTTTTTCAGCTTCCAGATTAGCGATTGAACGTCTTGCATTTGCTAGGGCTTCTTCAGACGATTTGACTACACCTTCCAAATCAGCCACTTTCTTCTTGTCCTGCTCAAATACACTCAATTGAGCTTTCAAATTATCCACTTCTGATTTCAGAGTCACAGATTCTCTTGCATGATCACTGGCAGCTTGTAATCTGGCTTTTGTATCGAACATTTCCTTCCTTAATTTCTCAAGATCAGAATTTCTTTGAGTAGCTAATTTCTGAGCTTCTGTTATTTGATTCTGTAACTTTGAAGACTGAGCTTTCTGTTCTTGGAGTTCCTTCTGGAGTCTAATAGTTTCCGCAACTCCAGTCTTGGCAGCATTTAACTCTTTCTTAGATTTGCTCAACTCCTGATCTTTAGTTTTGACAAGATTTTCTTTCTCACGAAGTTGAAGTTGCAAACTTTGAACTTGTTCTTTAACAGAATGGAATTCATATTGATCAGAATTCGCTCGACCAATAAATTCAGTAATGAAAGCAACATATTCAGGTTGCAATTCATTAATAGACGCAATACGAGTAATAAAGTTGTCTTCATTGACATCCACGACTTCTTGAGGTTGAGCAGCTAAAATTTTCCATTTAGTTCTCTAGATCCCTATGGTTTTTTAATGATCAAAGTTTCACAAAAAAATGTTTTTTTACTTTCGCTCCCAATTTTCGTGAAACGACCTTGAAAGCCGTCAAGGTAAAAAAATGAAAGAATTTGCCCGCATTTGACAAATTTGATCACGTCTTCGATTGAACAAACCTGTCAAAGCGACCTATATTCCAGCAGTCCATTTTTATATGATAAATTGGGAGAAAATTAGGCAACTCAATTATTAAACATCACTCACCTCTTTTTGATCTTTTCTTGCCACTAGAGGCTTTCTGAGCAACAACTTCTTCTTGAACGATGACTTGTTCTTGTGGTTGAGCTTGAAGCTCTTGTGCAGTGGTTTCAGCAATGGGTTCTTCAATAACTTCTTTCTTTTGCTTGTTCTTTTTGTTTTTCTTCTTATCAGCGTTATCACTCGAGGTTACTTCATTAGTGATAGGAGTGGAATCGCGTTCCTGTTCCTCTCTCTGAGGGGATTCCTCGGTGGTCGCATCATCGTGTTCGCTAGAGTCGTTGGGAACTGGTTCTTCCTTCTGCTTCTTCTAAAATTAACCTTTATACCCTCTAATTTGACAACGCGAAATTTACCGCTTTGTTCTTTTTCTTGTTTGGTTTCGGATTTTTCTTATCCTTTTTGGATTCAATACCAGCAAGCAACTGGAGTCGTTCGGCAGGATAAGCCTGCAAAGTCGAGATTATAATGGAATTATGGTAATATCTAAACACTTACATCTTCAAAGGTCGTTGACCTCAGAGCGAGTTTGAATACGAGGAAACAGATTCCCAGAAAAGCACTCAACCCTAGCACTCCGAAAATGAGGAAATTCCTGTCGATCACACCAAGTGCATCCATAATCGAATCGTTGTCCAAGAATCGAGTGAGTAACCCTGAAATTCATATATCGATTATATATAAAACATGTTTGGAATGCACATAAAACTCGAATGGAGTTAGTCAAATTAAAATTCAACGACTTTGAACGCGATCGATTCGAGGAAAATGGAAAGGAGACAGTTCATGAGTCTGGTCCGCACTCTGCCACCTGTATTTGTCGATTTAAAGTGGGGACTGTCTTACTCGTTGTTTAACCTTTTTCTATCCAGTACGAACAACGAACCAATATACAGAACGAGTGAGTGGCTCTCCATATATAGGAAAATATTTCGAAACTGCCACTATCGAATAAGACTTTCCAAATCATTAAGTCATATAAAATTCCGTCGCAATTAAGAGAAATATTGACGATATTACTCATTGAAATGATACAAGAGCTGGAATAACAAAAATGAAAGACTTACTAAAAAACAAAAATGATGCAAAGATAGAACGTGCAGTGTTGAGAAACGGGCGAGACAAATGCAAATTGGACTGAAGGGCAAAGTGGGCGTGCACGTGTTTAAACAAGACGTCAAGAACGGATGTTCATCGGTTTGTTTTTTGTCAGATCAGTGTCAACGGAAACTTGAAAAAAATCTTGGGAATTTTTTAAAATGGAATATAGAAGAAAAGTTTTGTCATCATTGATGCTTTACAGGGGCGAGGAAGGAGAAATGCGGCGCCAGCATATCAGTTTAATTCGAATTGATATAAAAATGCAACGTCAATCATCGTGGAAAAATGAATTCAAAAAGTTCAATTAAACGGATGCAAGCATAGGAAACGGTTATCCTCGAGGATCGAGCAAAATCAACTTGCACGTGCATAAAATTACGAAGTTGCTCGAGTTGATATGAAACTTTGTAAAACTAATAGTGATGAGTAACCACACAAACGGAAGTTCGTTTTTCGATTTACTCATTGGCAAGTGCCGTAGATATTTCATGTGATTTCTTTATGAATACACGTGCCATCGATCTCTGCTTATGATATTATAATATACATGTTATTATCTATCAATACACAAGATAGGAACGTTATTCGTTAAGAAATGACAGATATACATGCGTCAAGTTCTGAAAGCGGGGTGATTTCGCTTTTTCCATTTTCTAACATGTGTTTCACATTGTTTCAAAAAAGTCATGTTTATAATCATGCATGGGATGATCTAAGAAATGTTTTGAGGTAGATCTCAGCAAAATCTGAACGTGACACATTTTGAAAATTGAAAGTTAGGGAAATTCTAAAAGCCCGTTATGTTAAGCATTCGAAATTTTTATATCAGAAGAAAATTTTAAATTGAAAAAAAATAAAAAAAACCACGCAAAAAATAAAAATAAACAAAAAATCATTTAACAACAAGCATGCTTCAAGCCAAATATGTCTTAATTTTAAAACTCATCTTACGGTAGATTCCCAAAGATCCTACCACGAAAATAAAAGTGCGTGATTCCTTTTTATTGAAATTAATTTTTAGCCATGTCTTCCTTTCAATGGCTTACAAATTTCAATTCCTAAGAAAATTGTGCATATGGAGTTTCGTTGCAGGAACCATAGGAATGATCTACAGAAATGGCCGTTTAAATTCTGGAATGTTTGGCTTAAAACTGCTTCACATTATAGTAAATTTTTTGTTTATTATTATTTTTTGCGTGGTTTTTTAAATTTTTTCAATTTAAAATTTTCTCTTGATATAAAAATTTCGAATGCTTAACATAACACGTTTTTTAGAATTTCCCTAACTTTCACTTTTCAAAATGTGTCACGTTCAGATTTTGCTGAGATCTACCTCAAAACTTTTCTTAGATCATCCCATGCATGATTATAAACATGACTTTTTTGAAACAATATGAAACACATGTCAGAAAATGGAAAAAGCGAAATCACCCCGCTTTCAGAATTTGACGCGTGTATACTTCGGTTTGTATGATTACTCATCACTATTAGTTTTACAAAGTTTCATATCAACCCGTGAAACTTCATAGTTTTATGCACGTGCAAGTTGATTTTGCTCGATCCTCGAGGACAACCGCTTTTAGGGTCCAATTGCGTTCACTCGGCGTCACAACGATTGTTTTTTCTCACCATTACTCCAGCTGTCTTCTTTCTCTCTCTGGAACTTCCCTAACGTCTAATTTCCATCAATACATCTTTATTCCGATTTGTATACAATTATTCTTTTCATAATTATCCAGTAGTAGCTGTGCCATTGGCACTAATCCAATTTTGATCTTGTTTCGGTCTCCGCGAGTACCCAAAAATCGTCAGTTTTCTTTCTTTGTTGACAGGCATTGTTTTTTGTCGTAATACGAAACTTTTCAAGTCATCAAGGGTGTCTGCGACCAAATGTCTGGCGAAACTGCTGCACAGGAGAAGGACATACGGTCCGGAAGTGGAATAGAGCACGTTCAGAAAGTCCCACGCGGCGTAGAACACATTCGGAGTTATGCATTTCGAACACATCTAAAGTAGTTTTGTTAACGAAGGATTTACTAGATGTTTGGATAACTTACTATAGAAATAGCTGCAGTAAATATCGTGAAGCAAATCTCTATGGTGCAGACACATATCGCCAGTTTGAACAACTGGTGGTTGATTATCCGTCTTTGTGCCGTTGCCGCTGATGAAAACAAGTTCGGTCCTGATGTTTTCTGAAATCTACCCTGGAGCACGTTCATGTTAAGAAGAATCAAAGGATGAATGCGAATTTATCGATGTTGGAAGTCATCTGCGTAATTTCCATTCGAGACCGCGGGAATTACGGAGATGATTTCCGACATCGATAAGTTGGCAGTTGTTTTCTGGACTTACTCTGGACCCGTATCTGAAGACGTAGATCATGTACAGATAGCACAGGATTAGTAAAATACAGATAGCGAATTGGACAATAAAGCCGCTTCCGAAGACGAGGAACTTGGCTTTTTCCTGTTTGAAGACAAGTTTGAGTACCTGGAAAGTAGCATACAGTGAAACCTCGATATAAGTAACCATAAGGGACGGTAGAAAAGTTGTTTTTAAAAAGGAGTTGTCTTTATCGAGAGATTTACTAGGGGAAAATCCACAGTAGGGGTCGGAACCGAGTTGTCTTTAAAGAGGATTTTCTCTTATCAAGGGTGTTTATATCGAGGTTTCACTGTAATTTTAAACTTGACTTTTGAACGAACCTGAGGCTCTTGAGCCAGAAAAACGTCACTGTAATTGATGTTCGGATTTGTGGCATAAGCGTCGTTCAGCTTCCACTGGAGATCCTGGGACATGAGTAATACCCCCATGGGCATCCCCGCTAGGATCTGGATCAGGACACAGATGAGGATTAACAAAGGACTCCAGATCTGGAAAACACGTCATAAATACCGTTGGGTCAAAAACAAAGTACTCTTTCGTAATCCAAGGGGTACAGTATAGCCGAGCATCTGTTGACAGCGATGAGTAAGCAAGTGAAGCCTTGACTGGTTCTGCTCCATAAAGATCCCATGAGGAAACATTTACCTGAATAACATGAATTTTGATTTTTGATTGAGAGTACTGTAGGTTTTAATGATGATTTTAACAGATATAAGTTAAAGTAGAAATTTTTGTTTTTTATTTTTGGAAAGTATGATTTTTTTTATAAAAGTATTATATCGGTGTTAACTGGCCGTTAGACAACCAAGCCGGGTCTCGAAGGGAAATACCCTACGTGCTGGGCAGTGGGCATACTGTACACGACAGACCGAGTGTTGAGTAGGCAATTAATACATACAGTGAAACTTCGCTAAAAACAACCCTAAGGGACGGCAGAAATGTTGTTTTTAAAAAGGAGTTGTCTTTATCGAGGGATTTACTAGGGGAAAATCCACAGTAGGGATCGGAACTGAGTTGTTTTTAAAGAGGATTTGCTCTTATCGAAGTTTCACTGTAATTCTTATTCTGTTTAATTTTGCTACTGTTCAGGTAAATAGAATCTTTCATTTTTCATCCAACCACATCAGTTCACAGAGATCTGGTAAAAAATTAATTTTTATTTTATTAAAAAAAAGATTATGAAGGAGTAAATGATCCAAATCTCCAGTTACGGAATCCAATATTTACTGAAGCCCACTGTCCCCTACCGGGAAATCGAAAAAAAGGAAAACAAGGAGACTTTTGTCGAGTAGACTAATTTTAATCCGTTTTTAAACTACATACAAAAAAGTAACTTTTAGATCCGTAAAAATTGCGAAATGTAAAAAATAACAATCGTCACATTTTTCACGAGAATTTAAAATTTATGACAAAAAATAAAATTTAATAATTAAAATTTGCATTCGTTACTGTTTCGAAAGTTTTTTTTTGTATAAACATCTATTTTCGATATAATTTCCATCCGATTAATCATTTTCCGGAAATTCACAATTTAAAACTGATTTTTCAACATTTTCAATTTTTTTTTGAAATACTTGTAACTGGAATTACAGTAATTTTCGCGATTTTTTATTACTGTAAGTACTGTAGGAAGTTTTGAAATGGATAAAACTACAGTAACCCACCCAAATTACTGCCAAGAAGCAAATACCAGTCAATACCGATTCCCCAGGCCGGAAACATGATCGACAACACCAGACAACAGATGCTGACTATGTCGATGAAGGTGTTGATGACAAAGAACAGGAAAAAAGATTTGTTGAGTTTGAAGTTTCGGAAATTTCGAAGAATAGAAGAAACCACTAGAATCTGAATCGGAAAAGTAATAACAGCGAAAGCAAAACAAATGTAATCTATTAATCGAGCAACTTCTGTCATCATCTGGAAACCTGAAATAAGTTTGAAAAATCATGTTATTGTAAAAGTTAAATTTTTTCGAAATCGTCTCGAGACGAATTTTCGGAAGTTCTTAGAAAGTAAAATGAACCAAGTGATGATTTTTGTTTTTCATTATTTCGTAATCTAACACGATTTTAAATTTCTAAAAATATATTTTTTTGCAAAAAAAGATACTGTACTCGAAGTTTTTTTAGATTAGTTAGATATAATTTTGCAGTTCTTGAAATACAGATTGAGAATCTTTATTTCTTTGAACAATTTTTGAATTAAGATAATCAGGGAAATTTTTGAATTCAGGATTTTTTCCATCTTTCTAATCGCTTTTCGGACAACCAACTAAACAGCTGTAATCAATGACAAAAATGTACTTGATCGCGAAAAATAATCAAGATTAAATAAATCTAAAAAACAAGCATTTTCAAAATTGAATCACCTAATTTTGACAAAAAATAAAAAGATACTTTTTTTCAGCTTTTTGATATATGGAATTTTACGCGTTTATTTTATTTTCTTGTTTTAGAAGAATGTTTAGCAAAACTAACCACGGATTCTGAATACCTATCTGATAACTACGAAATCAATAATCACTTGTTTCAGAAGGCCACTTCGAGTACAGTACCTTCTCAGATGGGGTCTAGAAACTTCTGGATCAGGATATACAGAACACAGTCTTCTGTCTACCCTCTAAGATTTATACTTATGTACAAAAATAATAATAAATATCACAACTGATGTCAAAGTCCCCAAAAACGAATTTTTGCTTAAGTTAGAAAATCCAAAAAGTGAAATCAAAAATTTTTCACGGTTTCGAGGGGAAAATAAAAATCTGCAAATTTTACGTCAACTTAAGTTTCCATATTATTTTTAATATTAAAAAAAGAAAATATTTCCCAGGCCTAGACGGTCGCGAGATCCTTAATCAAACAAATGGAACAAGCCCCTTCTTCTTTCTTGCCTCAGGGCTCATTCAATAAACTCAAATTTTGAAAATTTGCTCAATCCAAGTTAAAAACGAAATCGAAGCTTTTTTTGTGTATTTTGGCATCATTTACGTAATTTTTATTTCTCCGGAAAAACGAAAAAGGATTTCGATGAATGGGCCGGACGAGGTTCAGAATCTTGGAAATCCATAAATCCATAAATCCATATATACACCATTGGTGGAAATGAGTTCACACAGTTTTTTTAAAATTGTACTTTCATTTAAGTAACACGCAATAATTACAGTAAGCGCTGTTTCAGAAACCATTGAGATCAGAAAACAAGTTCAAATTACTACAGTAAACATTTACAATGTTTTATTTTAAGGGACTTATTGTAAGTCGTTAGTTCGAAGGTATATTTTTGATAAATTTGATGACTACGGTAGAAGGCGTGGTTGTTATCTCTTGGTTGTTTCTGAAATTCGTAAAACATCGAAAACGAGTCACTCCGGATTCCTTTAGGGTGTCCGTGATCAGCTTCCTGGTGTAACTCGAGCAGACTAACAAGATATAAGGATTCAGGGTAGAGTACAGTATCGAGAGCGAATTGTACAGGGCGTAAAAGAGATTTGGATGAATGTAGATCTAAAAAAGTCCAATTTCACTTAATTAAGAAACAAATTTCTCAATTATGGTCCTGACACGAATGATCCAAAATTCTTTACAATATTTTTGACAACCATTTGCTCCGTTTTTTATTTTTTTTAATTCTTTATATTTTTGTTTATTTAATAAATGTAAAAATAATTTTAAAAAACTTATTCAAAAATCATCGAAAATAATTTTTTTTCGTGTCAAGACCAAAGTTGAAAAATCAAGTTTTCCAATATGCCAAAACTGACTGTAGCAATAATGGCCATGAAAACAGTGAACAATATCTCCACTGCACAGGTCACAGAAGCCATTCTGAAAAGTTGCTGATTGATTCTGCGACGTTGGAGTTCCATGGGGCCTTGGTAGATGCGGATACTGAAGGTCGGAGAGTTCTGAAAGCGTCAAAATAGTAATCAGAAGTATGTTAATTGTTGGATCGTACATTATTCATTCGAGTGGAAGTCCACACAACGTTGGTCCCGAAGGTAAATACCCTGAGGATTAATGAAAGCTTTACGATTGCGCGTTGGCGGAAAATTAAATAGTTTGCATAATAATTATCTGAGTTTGTTGTATTGCCCGCCCCCGACTTAATAAACTAATTTTGTATCTATTCCTGATCTACAAGTGGACTAGAAACCCCTATCCACGATCTAACATTAATAATCTTTATTAAAAAAATAAGAATACAATCTATAAATTTCCCATACAAAAGACAACCGAAAGTCTCGCTCACATCCTACAGTACCCCATGTTCCCTGATATTCAGGCTATCTCTGCAAGTCCCTTTTAATAATTTAGTTCCTCTCCCAACAGCAGGAATGGCTAGTTTTTAGGATTATTAAAGATATAACTTACGCTTTTTTTCCAGAGAACGAAGCCTATGGCAAAGTAACAGCAAATGAGCGAAAGACAAATGAGAAGTTCGATGATGAACCCCACGATGAAGACCGTCATTTTGTCACTATTACTCTTCCAGACGATTTTCAGGAGCTGTATTAATTAATTAATTACAATTAATTGGTTTTTACTACCTGGACTTGATTCCAGAGATCGTTTTCCTCGATTATGACGTCATTTGGGTTGACATCATAGAGCTCCGCTGTGCTGGCATTAATGTACCACCGATACTCCTTGGTTCCTGCGAATACGGTAAACGGAAAACCGGAGAAGATTTGAAGGAACAAGCAGATCGAGATTACTCTTTTGTTCCAGATCTACAAAGTACCAAATAGTATAGGAAGACGAGTGAAACAAACCCTTTCGTAATTCAAGGGCCAGATGATGGCGGAACATCTGTTTAGAGCTATCAGAAGACAAGCGATTCCCTGGCTTATCCTTGTCCAAAACAAACCTATTAACAAGTACTTCCCTAAATTGACATCTTCACTATTATATTGCTGCAACCCAAAACCCACCGAAGTCACTGCCTAGTCTGAGGTAAACCGGAATAAAGAACCCCCAGGCCGGGAACAAAACTCCCAAAATCATACACATCTGATTTACAAAATCCACAAACGTATTTACCGTATAAACCATAAAAAAAGATTTATTCGTTTTTAATTGACTAAATTTCCTAATTATTGAAGTTACAACCAGGATCTGGACTGGGATCGTAAAGCAGATCCAGACAAAGAAACAATACTCAACTAATTGAGATAAATCCATTTCAAAATGTATCTTGAAAGAAACTAGAGACCAAGTTGGATATTGACCTTCGAAGTCGGATTAATTCCATTTAGGAAAATTTTTCTTTGTAAAAATTTCACAGAACTTTCACGCGACTGTGTTATTAACCTCAAAGAAATCGAGTAAGTTGTAAAGTAAAATTTCTCACGTGAATATTTCCTGAAAATAATTCTCAAACCTAAACTAACAAATCCAGGAAAATTGTTTTGTGTTATTAAAGTAAAGCAAAAAAGATATTTTAAAAGTAGAAAATCTGGACTATGATCATTAAATAAATAAGTTTTCTGAATTGTGCTTTAATTCGAAAAATTAAAAAACATTGATACGGTAAAATACAGAAAACCGAAAAAGTAGGATTTTATATTTATTGAAATTTAAAGTAAATTAAAAATAGTTTTTAAATTTTCACTTATATTGGTGTACTGTATAAGGGACAATTGTTAATTTAAGAGTTTTACTTCCGTTGTATTTGTTAGTTCGAGTGACTCGCGTGACGATGAGACCAGTAGATATCGTAGAGAAGCTTATTTAACAAATGCCTAAGGCGCAATATAAAATCAGAAAGGAACTGTATGTTCTCTTGTCAGTACTAAGAGAATCTGTTCAGGACCAAACGTTCTTTGTTGGTGCTGAAAGAATCCGTTCAGGACCAAACTCTCTTTGTTAATGCTGAAAGAATCCGTTCAAGACCAAACCCTCTTTGTTGATATTAAGGAAATCTGTTTGAGACCAAACTCTCCTTGTTGATATTAACGAAATCCGTTCGGGACCAAATACTCCCTATTGGTTGTGCTTCCACTTAGGATGGAATGCCCGTTTCAACAACTTTAATTACAATTAATCATATTTTATTAAAAGTAAAAATGTTATTTTCTATGAGAAGAACTTTTTACTGTGGACAAAGTGGGCATCTCCAGGTCTATCGACGCTCTTCCTGTACTGATTATCTTTTTAAAGTCGCATTTTAGGCTTTCGGAGATTTCGTTGCATGTCTCCTTGAGCAACCTCCTCGTGTAGCTTGAGCAGATGAGCAAAACATAAGGGTTCAAGGTGGAATACAGTATCGACAGCGAATTATAGAAAACGTAAAATAAATTCGGATGAATTTCCACCTGAAAATTAGAAAATTAAAAAATTCGAATAAAGTTCAGTTACCGTAACAATACTTAGCATAAACAAAGTGAACAAGATCTCGATCGTACAAACAGAAGCAGCCATCCGGAAAAGCTGTTTATTGACGGTCTTTCGCTGAAAAGTAGATGAAGATTCGTATTTAGTGCTGGACACTATCGCAGGAGCAATTTCCTGAAAGTATTACTGTAGAATTCATTTTCGAAGTTAGGACAGTCCTAAATTTTTGCAATTATTTAATTAGTAATTCTGTATTTTCAGTTGAAAACTGTGATTTGATGAACATGGATCTGAGGGATATAGTTTCTGCTCAGAACCGAGACAAATTTTTACACGGATTTCCTCCAGTCTCAGGTGGGAAATGGGTGTCCATTATTGTACATATGGTTTCCATTCAGGACCAAACATAAAATACTTTTTAAATACTTCATTTGGTCCTGAATGGAAATTAGATTTATCATTTTTTTCATGGAATTTCCATCCAAGACCGTGGAAGAACTTTTTAGACTTGGCTTGGTTCTGGATGGAAACTAAATTTTTACTTTTTCGACTATGGTTTCTCCTGAAGACATCGACGTAGTTGAATACTGCCTTAGGAGCAAAAATGGCAGATGATTCATCAACACAAAAAAGACGAATGAAAGTCTACATTTCTTAATTAATCTACTTGATCCAAGTTTTGTGTTTTAGCAGAATTATAACGCTTTAAACGAAAGCAATACGGTATAGTTTGTATTATGTTTTATCGTGACTTTTTATAATTATTGCTTTTTTGCATATTTTTGGTTTAATTGCCCAAGTTTGAGGGATCAATAAAGATACTGTGAAGAGATTTGCGAATTTTATACTTTCTGTCACACTGGACGAGACCAGATAGTGACTTCCGCAATATCATAAAAGGTTACAAAAATTTTTTCCAATTGATAAGAACAACAAAAAATTTTCCGCCCACGTTTTCTTTTTTTCGTTGCGGGACCTTTCTTTCCCAAATTTTCCTCTTTTATGTGGGCGCGAAACACGTATTTATTTGGTGTTCTCTCCTTTTCTATCATTCCTTTTTACTTTCAACTTTGTCAACAGATACTAAGACAAATCAGTAAAAATGAGAAAGCTTACTACAGTCGAACTTGGATATAAGATATTTTTTGGGATCGGCCAAAGCGTGTATTATGAGAAAGGATATATCATAGCGGGGTAAATTTGGAGACAAACTAACCAAACTCAATCAGACCACATGCTATAACAAGAGATATGTTATAATAGGAGTATTTTATATCTAAGTTATACTGTATTACAATTTTGAAATAAACTTGTTCTATTTCCATTTTTAATGACAGTATTGCAATCGAACTTGGATATAAGATATTTTTTGGAAGCAGCCAAAGCGTGTGTTACGAGAAAGGATATATCATAGCGGGGTAAATTTGGAGGCAAACTAACCAAACTCACATCGTATGCTATAATAAGAGATGTTATAATAAGAATATCTTATATCAAAGTTCTACTGTGCTTTTAAAAGATCAGGAAATATCTTTCAGAAACTTTACCTAATCTCGAATGCAAAATAACTCTTTCATCACTTCCATTTTTACTGAGAAAAAAATTTTTTGTCTAATTTTGAACGAAACATATTTATAAATAATTTAATATATTTATTTTTTGGTTTTTAGCTTTTAGAATCACGCAATCTTTTGAAAAATAAAAACTTACTTTTCTTTTTTTCATCACGCAACCTATAATTATATAGCACAAAATTAAAATGATGCAAATAATAATTTCGATGACGAAACCAACGATGAAAACACGTTTACCATCTGCGTTATCGACCCAAATGATTTTCAAAATTTGGACTTCGTTGTCGTTATCGACGGAAACTCTGACATCGGGTTGGTCGATACTGTATTCCTCGGCCGTGGATATGTTAGTGAGCCATGTGTAATTCATACTGCTTGCGAAAATGGCAAAAGGAACACCGGAGAAAAGTTGGACGAAGATAGCAAAGTAGATAACTGTGTTCGTCCAGATCTGAAAAAGTAGTAAGTAGTGTACAAAGAGATTAAATGATACTGGATAAGATTAGAACTATCGATTTGCAAAAAATTAGGTTTGAATTCAAAGTTCGAAATTGATAATTTTAGCAAAACAAACCCTTTCGTAATTCAAGGGCCAGATGATGGCGGAACATCTGTTTAGAGCTATCAGAAGACAAGCGATTCCCTGGCTTATCCTTGTCCAAAACAAACCTATTAACAAGTACTTCCCTAAATTGACATCTTCACTATTATATTGCTACAACCCAAAACCCACCGAAGTCACTGCCTAGTCTCAGGTAAACCGGGATAAAGAATCCCCAGGCCGGGAACAAAACTCCCAAAATCATACACATCTGATTTGCAAAATCCACAAACGTATTTACCGTATAAACCATGAAAAAAGACTTATTCATCTTTAATTGACTAAATTTTCTGACAAGTGAGACAATGACAAGAAGCTGGATCGGGATCGTGAAGCAGATCCAACCGAAGAAAAAATATTCCGCAATTTGACTAGCGTCAACCATTTTTCTAAGAATTCTAAAGTATCTGGATAGCTGTATTATCAGGAAATTAAAGTTATTGTTCTGGTTTAAGTACCATATTTGTCTCGAACTATATATATTCTCGTGACCCATTATGCGATTAACTTCAACGTCTTTAAAACACGTTCTCTGCAAATTTGCACGTTTTTTTGGCACAAAAAAAAGTAACTATCTTCAGATTTTTAAAGATATGTAAGACAGGATAATCGGATTCAGATTCCGAATTTGAAGTCATAATTGAGGGTTAGTTTTCAGAATTCAGGGATTACGAAAAGACCTGAATCTTGAGACGAATGAAGTTCTTCGTTGTTATAACTAGTTTTCCGTATCTTAAAAGCAGAAATTGATGGATTTTGATGTTAGAATTTTCAGAAAAATTGTCTCTGGAAGTTGACTCTGACTTTTATTTCATTTTTACTAATCCATAAGGTCTAAAAAATGAAATATTCTCAATGCAGTAAGAGAATCAACATTGCTAAACAACAATCAACTCAGATAGTGCGATTCTGGAGCGAAATATCCTGTGTACCAATTTATAGCATTACTGTAATTAAAAATAGCTGTGTTAATATTGTTGACTTTTGTTATGTATTGTCTTGTCTTGACTTATTACATAAAAGTTGTAATGTAAAATTATTATTTCTACTTATCGAACTTTTTTAACTTGCTTTCATATTATCCACAACATACTAGTTAGGGAAATTCCGAACATGAAAATTTGTTGCTTACTTTTTACCTTATTATTTAACGAAATTTAAGGATACAAAGTGGTTTCTGAAACAAATCCCGAACAAAATAAGTTTGAAAAACGAAGTTTTAAAGTAAATTTTTAACATCCAAACGACAATGGGACATGGTGTTCGTGTCCCACAGGTTCTATCCTTCGGGTCAAAAGTTGCATGGAAATTATGCAAAAATCATTTGGTAAATCAATATCAAAAATCAATTTGTTCTTATAACAATATGACATGGCAATAGTGTCCCTAAAAAGGTGTATAAAAAATCAACTTTTTTTAAAAATGATTTTTCGAACAAAAGGAATTGTCGTTTACGTGTTAATTTTATATTTCGAAATCACCAGAAGAGTTGTCAAAAATCCATTTCTCATCCATGTACTTTAGGTAGGTAGTCTCTAAAATTCGTAACAAATTTATTAATTCATTCTTCGAATCAGAACTTCATACTCTTAAACGAAAATGGAAGTTTGCCATGAAGCTGGCAAGGCAAACGGAACCCAACTAGGCAACGTTGACCACTCTCTGGAAGCCACAGAAAAAGAGACCACTCGGAAGACCAAGAACAAGATAGTCGGACGATTTAGCTGAGGAAATGCAGTGTAAGAAGACCGAATTCGAAGTCATGAAGCAGCAACAGCTCCTAGTCTCAACCCGAGCTGCCCCCTACGCACGCCACCAATGGGGGAATTGGGTCAAAGGAGCAGACAATTAAAAATTGTTTGTAAATTTTGATTTTGTGCGACATAGGAATAAAAGTAAAGTAAAACAGAACTTCATGGAGTAATTTCGGCGCTCTAAAACGAATCTGAAATTACTTTAATCAGTCACGGAAATTAATCTTTCGGCTTTTCTAAGATTATTAAAACAGAAAATGAATTTTTTGAACTCGTATTTGGATTCGAAAAATTGCTTTAAAAGTACAAATAACTATGTTATAAAAAATGTTTAAATTTTATATTCATCGAAGTTACGGCAGGACCCGGACCGTGATTATGAACCAAATCCAATAAAAATATTTCAGTTTAATCACTGTAAACCATTTTTCTGGAAATTTAAAATATCTAGATAATTGTGTAATTAAATTATTGTTCTAGTTTAATTTTCCTGTTTAGTCCATGGTTGAACGTCCTCATAACTCATTACGAACCACTACAAATTTTGATTATTTCAGACTTTTGCATAATCTTCCACATTTCTATCACCTTTTTAGGAGAAATTTATTTTAATATCCTGAAATCAATAGAAATTTAAAAATTTAATTTTCGAAGATATATGCAGAAACGAAAAAGAAAGTGTGGTCAGTTGGAAGCTCTCTCAACGCGAAAAAAGCGAATGTCGGTCGAGCAGTTATTGGATTTTTTTTCGATTTTCTTTTCTTTAGAGTTGCTAATTTTACTAAAGAAAAATAAAAGTAACAGATTTATTTTTATATGATTTTATGAATTACAACGTGGAAATTTGATATTTGTTGACTTTGTGTAATTTAGTTTGTAAATTTTCATTTAAATTTTTGTTTTTTAGAATGATTCGCTTTATTCTCATCCAGAATAGAGCAGGAAAAACGAGATTAGCCAAATGGTACATGCATTTCGACGATGACGAGAAGCAGAAGCTGATAGAAGAAGTCCATGCCGTCGTGACTGTTCGTGACGCCAAGCACACTAATTTTGTCGAGGTTCGTTTACTTTTTTGATTATCTATGAAGCAAAGCAACCCGTTTCCTATAGAGTACTGTGCTGCTATGATGTATTAAGGTGTCTATTAGTAATTTCATATATGCAAATAACCTCCGAAAGTGGACAGAGTCTTGCATCTTATATGGTCCTAATTTGGAAGTTGCTAGATCTATCTAAATGGAATAGTTTCGAAAATTATGAAATAATCGTCTCGAAAACCGAAATTCTAGGTTACTTTATGTTCTAAAAACTCCTGGAAATTTCGTAAAAAACTCGTGTTTAGTTCTTATAACATCACTCAAGTCCTGATTTCAGTTCCGAAACTTCAAGATTGTCTACAGACGTTATGCCGGACTCTACTTTTGTATTTGTGTCGATATAATGGACAATAATCTCTATTACCTCGAGGCTATTCACAATTTTGTCGAAGTTTTGAACGAATACTTCCATAATGTCTGTGAATTAGATTTGGTTTTCAATTTTTATAAGGTTAGTTTATATGCATGCCAATTTTTCATTGATAACTTTAGGTCTATACTGTGGTAGACGAAATGTTCCTAGCTGGTGAGATTCGAGAGACATCCCAGACCAAAGTGCTCAAGCAATTGATGATGCTGACTTCTTTGGAGTGACATTCCAAGCGTTCGATTATCCTCGTAGATTACTGCCAGTGGATGTTGAATGAGTCGTTTTTCAAAAAAGAGAAGTATTTAATGATTATTTATTTTCTTCTGCTTGAAATTGTGCATAATTGTAGACAATGATGAAATTGAATGGGGAAACTTGGTTTTTAATGAGTTATCAAAATTTAACTTATTAGGAGTAAAGCAGATAAAGAGAAATTTAAGCTTTTTTTGAAGAAAAGCAGTTTGATAACTTAAATCAAAAGAAATGGTTTTTTTGATTTTTAAAATCAATAGAATTTTAGTTTTTTTCGTGATAAAACAAATTGTAAATTCAACAAATTGATCGAAAAATAAAAATAAATTACTGACAACTTTGACATGTTCTTCAATCAGAAACGTTTAATCGCTTAATGGATGCTGGAGAAATTCTATTATTTCGTTAAAACTGAAGTTCATATAAAATGCTACAAATAAAACGACTAAAGTTTTTCATTACGATTGTTAAAATATTAAAATTTCCTTGTTGAAAAGTCTTGGTCGAAGCTTTGTGGACTTGTTAAAATAAAGTTATTGAAGTTTAAATAAAAATATTTGGGGCAGTAGTTTCATAATTATTTTTTTAATAATTTTGAAGCCGGAAATAATGTCTTTGAAGAACTAGAATAACTATTGATTACAGTAATAATCTTACTGTTAAGACAAAACAAGTATAATGACAATCTTTATTAAAACAATAAGGATACAGTTCATAAAGTTTCTTCACAAAAGACAACCGAGAGTCTCGCGCGTGGTCTACAGTATCCTAAGTTCCCTGATTTTCAGGCTATCTCTTCAAGTTCCTTCTAATAATTTAGTTCCTGTCCTAATAGTTACTAAACTTCGAAAAAACCATAAATTTCATTCAAATATCCTAGTTAATTATCCTCGGATTCCATTAAGGATAAAATCCATCTTCAATTTCATCTCAACACGAAAAAATTCGTGTTAGAGAAATTCCAATCTTTTTTATCATTATCTTTGTGAAACAATCTAACTCATAATTTCCAGAGTAATTACGTACTTTCGAGAGCCTCTCCCATAAATGATATCATTCTTACGCCCATTTTCTTTTTTGTGCAATTTAATCGTTGTTCTCATGAAAGTTATTCATATAAAAACCAATGATAAAACTCATTCTTAATTGTTGTCTAGACAGGATGAAGTTACTCATTTTCCTGTTTTGTTTCTTCGTTACAGTATCCTCGACTCTTTTAGGAGAGATAGGACAATGTAATGAGACTGATACCGTATATTCTTTAAGTCCAGGGGATATGCTTTTCGTCGAATCTCCGAATTTTCCGAAATCTTTAACGAACGAAAATATAACTGACATTCATTGTGATATGACAGTGTTTAGAAATGATGGTCAAATGAAAGGATTACGCTTTATTTTCACCAACGGGTACACGAGTAAATTCAAATTTTCGACTAGTAATGGAATGTTCAATCTGCCCTTCGAGTAAGTTGAAAATATTTAAAAAAATTACTTTAAAAAATACCTTACACATCTGATATTAGCTAGTTGTAAATTTTTATCTTTTTTTAAATATAATTTTATTGAAAAATCTAATTTAATGAAATATCCTAAAAAATCCAACTTTCAAATCCTTGTAACTCAGTGAATATTTCATAGATTTCCATATACTCTTTTTTATTAAATTCAAATAATTTTGTTGTTTCGTTTAACGTAAAAAATAAAGAAATCGGAAGTTATTTTAAAAGAAAATTCAATAATAAAAACAATATTTCTCATATAAGAAATGAGATATTGAATCTTTGGCGTTCTGTTCCAAAATCTTATTTAATTTTTTTTAAGAAAAAATATTTTCCATATATCAAAAATTAATTTTCAATTCCACAGAACTTTGATTATAAGTAAAGCAGTAAAGTTATATCAATTTAATAAAAAATTATAAAAATTCGTTGAATATTTATTGTTTTTGTAGTTTTGAAAAATGTTTTTTAGGATATTATAAGAAAATAAGTTTTATTAACAAATTTATTAATAATGTTTTAGCCCTTATGACTCGACTACAGATGTTGGTTTCTTCGACGCTGCGAACACAAGTTCCCTCATTTACACTTACAACGCCGGAAGCGGAATGGAAAAATGGTCGGCTTTCCAAGGATTCATCTACGTCCCTCCCGTTGACGAACCAGCTTCAAACTGCTGGATGAATAATAAAGAAATTACTCTCGTAGATAATCAAAGAAGTCTGCCGTTGTTGTCTCTTGATGGACCTAATTCTGAGAACTGTACTTGGACCATCAATGTCCCTGAGGGCATGGATCTAAAGATCACTGTTCCAGCCATGGAAGGAAAACAACTACGGATTTATCCTGATGGAGGCGATTACGTCAGCATGGGAGGAAAACAAATAAATTACATGAGCGGGAAGAGCTTCAAAATTGTCTACTTGTCTGATGGAACAGGCATGAGTGGACGCGTGGGAGTCCTGGCTCTGGTCAGCGCCACCAAGCAAGCCAGTCCAGTAGCATCTAAATCCTTAGGAAATGAAATTAAACTAGACGATACTCACTCTGTTATTTCCTTTTTTGATGGAAATACTGGATATGAAAACAATCACGTAAGAATTTTCTAATTTTACAAATTAACAAGAATTAATTTCAGCGTTACACTTTCCCGATTGCTCCCAAGCCTGGATATGCCATCGCCCTTCAGTCCAATAAGCCGTTTCTGGAGTACATTGCTGACAGAATCGCAGTTTTCGACGACACAGGGATGAATTACCCTATGTTGGACGAGAAATACCACGTATTAGAAACTTCGAAAAGTGTAACTTTGGACTTTTGGACAGACCAGACTATTACTGGAGCAGGATTTTTCGTGACTGAAACGTTTATAAGTAAATTTTTATTTGAAAAAAATAATTTAAAAGAATAGTAACAAACTAGCAGTTGAAAAATGAATTAAGCGCCATTCGTGATGGGACCATTTTTTAAAACTTTTTAAAGAATGGAAATTAAAGTAAACTAATAAGAATGAAAATTGGTCCCATCACGAATACTGCTAAAAAGTTGCTAACAAGGCATCTGGTCGAAGAATGAATTCAACATTGTTCGTGTCAGGACCACTATCTGAAATCTACCTTCGAGAAATGAAGATCAAAATTACAATTTAAAAAAATTGGTCCCACCACGAATACTACTAAAAGACCAGTAACTGAAGTCTTGGTTCATTGTCATAGAATGAATTCAAAATTGTTCGTGTCAGGACCACTACTTAAATGATCTATCACTAAAAAAGATATGAGTATAGTTAATCAACAATATTAATCTGATATCCAGTTTATATCTTTCTAAAATTTGATTTTTCAGGGTGCACTTGTGCTCCTGCGACCCTCACACTCCCTTGTCAAGGCACTGCAGCTCTTCCTTTGATGGACGATGACAATGAAATCTTCACTTACTGTAGTAATATGAACTGTGGCTACAGTATAGTTGAAAATCCTAACTGTCTAAATTCTGACTTCAAATTGAAAGTCAGTGGAAGCCTCAGACAGGTGAGCGAAGACAGCTTCATTGTGACTGTTGACAACAACGTCGTCGTTAACGGAACTAATATGAACTATAATATCGACTATGAAGGTCACATCAACTCCGGTCAGAAGATTACTGTAAGTCTGAAATCTGGAAGTGTCATGCAACCTCTATATGATGCTCCATTTGTGAATGTCATTGTCGGGAAATCAGAAGCATTCACAACCACCATGAAGACAACCAAAGTATTTTCAATGGCGACTTTCTCAACCAATATGCCTTCTTTGGTTAGCACATCTTCAACAACAAGTTCATCAATTAATTCGACCATGACTTCAACTGTTTCACCTAATACGTAAGTTTCCCAAAATATAACAATGAATCCGTTACTTTTCAGTAAATCTTCCGTTCCAACTAGTTCATCTTCTAATTCAACAACAATGGTTTCTCCTACTTCTTCTAAACCTTCTAAACCTTCTAATCCTTCCAGTTCTTCTACTTCTTCTACTCCTCCTACACCTTCTACATCTTCTACTCCTTCTACTTCTTCTACTTCTTCTACACCTTCTACTCCTTCTACACCTTCTACACCTTCTACACCTTCTACACCTTCTACTTCTTCTACACCTTCTACACCTTCCACTTCTTCTACTTCTTCTAAACCTTCTACTCCTTCCACTCCTTCTACTCCTTCTACACCTTCTACACCTTCCACTTCTTCTAAACCTTCTACTCCTTCTACTTCTTCTACTTCTTCTACACCTTCTACTCCTTCTACACCTTCTACACCTTCTACACCTTCTACACCTTCTACTTCTTCTACACCTTCTACACCTTCCACTTCTTCTAAAGCTTCTACTCCTTCCACTTCTTCCATTCCTCCGAATACGATAATATTATCAGATCAGAATCCTACTTACTGTATGGCAATGAAATCGAATGGGACACTGCCACTTTACACAATTAATGTCCTACCTTCAATGACCTTGGATCTTTTCATTTCCCTCAACGAAAGTCAGCCTGACAACCTCAAGGATTATATTCTCATTGATGGGTCATCTAAGATTGCTCTCTCGGATATTCCTCAGGCGAATTCTAGTTCTCGTCCAAGATTCTACAAATCTAAATCTGGCTCTCTCTCGATCCAAGGGACTTCGAATCTCACTGCGACTTTGTTCTTCAGACTCAGAGAAGTCCATTCTAAAAACTGTGCCGATTACTTGAATGTCTTTCAACCTACTGTATCCAATCCGGTATCTGTGAACCTTCAAGGAGATGATCCGGGGACCTGTATGAAAACCATTTTAGCTTATGGATCGGATATTCCGCTTATTTCTCTGAACAGCTTGAAATCCACGACTTCAGATGAAGCTAAAGTAGTTGTTGGAACTGATTCAAATAAAACTTACATGACGTTCAATAAAGACACAGCTTCTGGATGGAACGATGTCGTGCTGGCCGGTCCGGTGAACTCCATCATCGTTCCGGGGAAGGCGAATCTCGGATGGACTTTCCAATTCACCTACTGTAAGAATGTTTCTAAATTACGTTCAAATATTTAATATTTCAGCGAAAATCCAATCTGTTGATGGATCCAAAACAGCTCAAGGTCTCATTTATCCGTTGAATTACGTCATTCCTGGTTTTTCGTATGGAAACAAAGCGGTTACTGTAACTGAATTACAGACTAGGTCTTCAAGCACCGTCATTACTTGTAAATTCCTGGATTTGGGCGAGAACGATACTCTTACAGTCAATATGCAGAGCGATATTCATATGTAAGACTTTTGCAATTACTTTGTAGTTTAAAAAAGTCTAATTTTTTTAGTTTTTTCAATTTTAATTAAAATTTTTCAGAATTACTAAACAAGGTCAGATGGTCAAATTCTCCCAAAAGGGCTCTGTAAGCTTCGTCTACTTGAATACAGATCCGACAAGAAAGGGATTTTTGTTCGAGTTCACAGAAGCCCCGGAGACTTCTGGAGTCGGACGAACTGTTACTAGTTTCTTGATCATCTTAGTCACTTTTGTTCTGATTCATTAATTTCTCTAAAAATAAAGTATTTTTAAAATTCAAAAATTAAAAATAATCGTTGAAAAATTATTTTTTGTTTCAAAACTGTATTTGAAACACGTTTCAGAATCCTCTTGTTTCCAAACAAGCACATTCCAGTTTATTTAAAAGCTAGAAATAAAGAGATAAAATATTTTTATTATGATCACCCGAAACATCTACGAAGCGTGACGGAGGATTGAGGGAAATCCGACAAAAATTGCGCGACTCGTTTTCGACGGAAACGAGAAATTTCCAGAGAATCATCAGTCTATTGTTCTCTCCAACCTGTTGGGTAACTCCATTTTGGTTGATTGCATGATTGAGACAGATCTGCTCTTGTTGACTCATATTCGATGAGGTTTTGGAGAGATTTTTCGTGGTTTTCAGTTCTCGTTGTATTTTTAAAACATTTCTATTTCGGATATAATCGAAAATGTTTTTTATTATTTTTTTGAAAACAAATCGAATACGAAAATGGATAATTATTTTCGAAAATCAAAAACCGTTTGGCCTAAAATCCACCTTCGTCAGCTGATTTTGACACACTTCCCTTCTTTTGTAAATAATAAAAATATTTATCTTTTGAAAAATAGAAACCAATAATCGGATCAAAAACGATACTTTTGGCTTCTGAATTTTCTTCTTTTAAATTCGACAAAATCTGAATCATGTTCGTAGATGCGCTGATTTCAATTTGGTTTTTGTTCACGTCGATTTGTGCTTTAAGAAAGACCCTAATATTCAAATTATCAATTTTTTCGTGGACTTCAAGAAAGACCCTAATATTCAAATTATCAATTTTTTCGTGGACTTTAAGAAAGACCCTAATATTTAAATTATCAATTTTTTTGTGGACTTTAAGAAAGACCCTAATATTCGAATTATCAATTTTTTTGTGGACTTTAAGAAATAAATAAAGTTGTCGAACTTTGGTCCTGTCACGAACAATGGTTTTTTGATCGAATTTTCAATTGCTTGATTTTTCGAAATTGTTTATATCCGTCAGATAGAGGAAGATTCCAGCTTTGTTTCAAAAAAAAGTTTGTTAAAAAATAACAAATTTAAACAAAATTGTATAACTTTGAAATTTAAAAATTATCGTTCGCGTCGGGACTAAAGTTAAAAATTTTTACAACTGCGAAAGTCAGTTTGAAATTCTTTTTTTAGAAAATCAAAACTACAACGAACTTTTTTGATTCTTTTATTTTTCCTGGATATTGTTGTCCTGTGGTTTTGAAGCTGCAGGAGGGAAGGGCGAGAGTGGCACAGAGCGAGCAAGGTTATTACCAAACTTGCTCGTCACCCTTGCATTATTGAACGCTTCAACGGACCGGGCCCTCCTCTAATCGCTGGGTCCAAATTTTCTGCCGAACATCTGGCGAAGCAGAAAAGGACTGACAACAAAGCCTCCGGAAACGTTTTTACGGATCCAAGAGGTGTGGAAACGAATCGAGAATCTGCTCTGGCGACTGCTGTAGTTCTCGATCGTCGAGAAGAACGTTCTATCGTGAGAGATTTTTCTCCTGGAAGAGGACAATACGAAGAACGAACAGAAATCATCGTGAATCGTTCTGCAGATTCTTTTGACGAATTCCCAGAAGAAGGCGGGATCAGAGGAAGGAGCTACGCCCCTCCGGCCTTTGGACAAAGAACAAACAAGCCTTCTGCCCCGATCGCGCGAGAGAATCCTAGTTTTTACAGAAGAGAAGAATTTCAGACAGAACCTGCAGGAAGAGAACCAGTAGTTCCTACTTATCAGGATCCCCCAGGAGAGTCCAGCATGGCTTCTGGGAGATTTCTAGGGGGTGTATCCCTCGGAATCAGATTATTCATATTAGTGGGTCTTTTTTGGAATTATATTTTTTAAATTAAACCTCTAGGTGCTAGTGATCATCTCCATGATCCTCGTGATGACAGCTCCAGGAGTCTGTTTCTGGAGAGAAATCAACGGTCAACAAACAAGTCGGGAAATCTGTCCCCCATCGAATACCCTGTTTCCGATGAACATTGATCGGTGGAACAGTGCTCTTCATTTCCAGCTAAGAGGACAAAAGTTTGTTTAAAAAATCACATTCTTCAAAATGGGGAATAGTCATTGTCTCGACACGAATTTTCAGAACTTTCCAGTCGAGACCCGAAAGTTCAGTATTTAGTACCTATGTAATTCTGCAAAATCCTAATCCTAATTATATTTATTTAAAAACCAAAACCAAGCTTTTTACAGAATTATCTCGACGCGAAATCCAGAAACAACAATAGCCTAAAATTTAGGTTTTACGTAATGGTTACTTTGTAATTGTTAGATCGTAGCTAGAGGTTCTGGATCCGCGTGTAGACGAGAAATATATAAAACAACTTCATAGGGCCAAAGGCACGAGATAAATCACAACTCTAATAAATTTATTGCGCAATCGTGCGCCTTCCGTTGGTCCTCAGGGTATTTCCCTTCGGGACCAACGCTGTGTGGCTTGCACTCACATAGATTGTGCGCAATCCAACAGTAATTTTATAATTTTACAATTTTGTAATTAATTATATATTATAATAATTGCATATGAAAATTTCTACGAAGTCGTCTCGAGGCGAATTTCTGGAATTTTCTATGATCTAAATTACCTTATGTGACGATTTCGTAATTAATTTTTTGGAATTACATATATTTAAAAACTTCTAGATTAGGGTTACATAAGGTACAAAACCTCGTTGTTTACTTTCTAAGGCTGATAATTGAACATTAAATTATTGATGTTGAAAATGCAACACTAAAACACTGTCATGAGTCACTATTAAGTAGTTTTTAAAATTTCCAGTATCTGGGGTCAATTGGCCATCATCATCCTCTCCGTCGTCTTCGCGATTCCGCCGCTTATCTTCAGTTGTGTCTACTTCGGAACCGGAAGGACTTTAACGATGAGTGTAAGTCTCTAAAAACCAAAAATAAATAAAAACAAATTTCCAGCAAATAGTAACCTCAGGTCTTGCTATCGTCGCTTTCCTCGTGTTTGGAGGTTTCGAGACTTGGTATGCCACTGGATTCGACCACATGCCTTTGTTTATCCGGCAAATAGGAGGAGGAACGTTCTCCGGTTGTGCCGGAATCCCTGGCTGCGAAACCGGCTTCGTTGTCAAGGGATGGGCAGCAGCTGCGGTGAGTTTTCAGCATATTCAAATTATCCAAAAATAACCATCACTTAACCAAGATACAAAATCATGTACAAAAAATTTCCACTCAAGATTACAGAGAAGAAATTTTCCCAAAAAAACCCTTCAATGGTCTTGAGTGGAAACTACGAATCTAACGATTTATATAATTTCCACTCGAGACCACAGAAGATACTTTTAACAACTTTGTGGTTTCGAGTGGAAATTTTATGCATTAGGTTTTATAAATTCTTTCTTCTCAAAACCACAAAGAACATCTTTTTATAAAAACTTTTTCTGTGGTCTTGAGTGGAAACTATATACATGAGATGTTATACATATTTTCCACTCAGAATCATAGATTTCCCGTGTAGTCTCGAATGGAAAATAAATAACATTTACCTTTTATGCAAATTTATATCTCATAATTAGTCAAAAAACAAATTTTTAGGCCTTCTACTTCCTGACGGCCATCCTGTTCATCATCGATGCGGTCGTTACCTACATGCGAAAAGACAAGTAAACCATTTATTTCTTGTCTGCTTACTTTCGTAATCCTTACAGTAACTCCACTGTTGTACCTTTGCCTGTTGTCACTGCTAATTGAATTCTCTTTCATCTATCCAAAAATCACTGCTGAGATTTTTCTGCTCAACTTGCTTGACTAACAAAAATTCTTTCAATAATTACAATTAATAAAAGTAACAATTTTCGTTCATTTACTTCGAACACTTGACTCGAAGCAGATTCCACTTTTCAGTGAACACGGCAAACGAGTGATTTTACAGCACCACAGTGTGGCGAGGGCGTCGTTCTGACAGTTTCTGATCGAATAAATCAACCTTTGCCTGAGAAATGGAAACAAGTTCCTCAGAAAATCCTGTTTAAATCCTCCAGAACCCCCGAGTATCCTGTATAAACTCTTCAAAACCCTAAAGACCTTATTCAAGTTTTCAAGTATCCTAGAAACTTTTCCTGTTTAATTATCCCATTATTTAAATTACTAAAATCCCCGTTTATTTTTGTCAATATAAGGAATGGATCAATTGGTGGCAAAAGTTGGAATATCATAAATTACACGTAAAATAAACTACCATAATATGAAATTTCTTACTAAACATATCAATCATTCGATTTACTTTTCAGCATACTGTCTTTAGTTGCTGCAACTAGATCCATAAAGTCATTATTTATAAAAAAACTCAACTTACCAGCAACATGACAAACCGAAGCATCGATGCCTTGAGACATGAAGAAATCCAACCAAAGCCGTTGTTTTGTCGAAAGCGAATCATATGGTCCTTTGACTTCAACAACAGCAATTTTCTTCGTCTCGGGATTCCACAACGTCAAATCAGGAAAACCACTTCTATTATGGCGATGATCCTCAGCAATTCTCTTCATAATCATCACCAATTGTTCTCGTGTCAAACAAGAAACTAATCCATAAAATTCTTCAAAAGATTTAAAGCACGACCAATCAATTTGAGCATTCGTTTTTCCATATTTTTCTTGGAACGTTGACTTCAAAGTGCCTTTGAACATTATCTCTTTCGCATCAAGAACCCAATTGAACCTTTGTTCAAATTTCGTTTTTCTCGCTTCATAGAAATTCTTAGTATTCATATCAAGTGGGTGATCCTAAAAACACAAATCTTAATCAAACCCAAATATAATCAAGAACAACCTGAAGAGGACTACACCAGACACCTTCAACATCATGATCAAAAATAATATTATAACATATAATTCCAAATATTGTATGCCAAACAACTCCCTCTGCATGAACTCCTCCAGTAAATCCCGCATTTTGTACAAAATGCCTTAGGCAAAGTTCCTCTACACTCACAAATTCCTTTTCTTCTCCATTATCTATACAGAATCTATGCAATCTAGTATCTCCCAGTCGTTTTCTGAGAATATTACCTTGAATCTTGTGCTGAAAAAAAATTTCCCAAAATATAAACATGAATTTAATTAAACTTACCACAATTGGATCTTGAATTTTCACAACAGGTTCAAATTCAGGAGAAATCTTCAATGCCCTGTCTTGCAGAAATAGTTTATCTTTATTCCGAACATCTGGATCAGCCAATCCTTGTAGACAAATTTCTAATGCTTTTTCTTTATTCTTCAAGTGAAAATGAAGATCCAAAGCATATCGATGATAGAGAAAACCTCGCATATCAGGAAAAAATGGACGAAGATCTGAAAAATAAAATAAATAATTCAATTCAAAATCAAATTCATACTTTCTTTCGAAATTAACAATTCCGCAATTTTCACAACTTCATCAAAGATCCGACATCGTTCAAGAGCTTCGATTGCGTGGAAACAACAACGAACATACACCCAAATATCCGTAAATCG
The DNA here is from genome assembly GCA_009193035.1 of Halicephalobus mephisto. Classification (NCBI taxonomy): domain Eukaryota; kingdom Metazoa; phylum Nematoda; class Chromadorea; order Rhabditida; family Panagrolaimidae; genus Halicephalobus; species Halicephalobus mephisto. Next base: position 338,449 of record SWDT01000015.1, on the reverse strand, counting down.
TCTCAGATGATGTGGTAATGAACCCAATTTCAAAAATCTAACAATAATCAAATTCAAATATCATAAAAAAATAATTTTTTAAAAACAAACCTTTCTGAATTTTCATTTAAAAAATTCTCCACAATCCCAATCGCTTCTTTGCCAATTTTACACATTTCGTCATACTTCCCAGCCCGTTTTGACCATGCCATTGATGCTTCAATTTTCTTCGCAGATATGTATTCTAACAATTCTTCAAAGTTATTAAAATTCGGAATAACCTTTAAGCCATTCAAAGGTCCACAGAAATTAAGTTTATGAGTTTCCACCTGAAGTAACTGAAACATTAAATTCGAAGCCAATCCACTGGTATTATTCGGGTCAAAGAGATTAGCAGAATCCATCGTCATTGGACAATAAAGCGTCAGAACAGCGTTAAAGACACTTAGTGGATATTCTTTCATCCTGTAGCATTTTCCAATAATCTTCTTTGCATTTGACAATATCGACGGATACAACGGTTGACCAAAGACATCATTCCCAGTTGACGTCTGAAGAATATTGAAGACAATTGTCCCGACTTTGTGTCTATGATCGACACGATACGTCTTCGCCAGTTTCTGGAGATCTAGTCTACTACACTTCTGGAGTATCTCCTCAAGAGTTATGGAATCAGACGTTATGGAGTCCTCTATCAAGTCCGCTGCGACGAGATTCGAAGCAACTTCGACAATTGGCGTTTCTGATTTCTCGTATTTACCAATTTCTTCCTTCGTAAGCCATTTCCGATGACGAATACAGAGTCTAATAAACAAATGCTGTTCAGAATCTAAAACCATAATCAACTCTAAAAATTATTCAAATAAAACCCACCTCCCATTGCAATCAACCGATAAAAAAGCCGCAAAGTTTCGCCCCAGAATTCCTTAGCTTCAAGTCCAGATTCCTTTGACAAAACCCTATGTAGAATTTTCCAGAAAAATCTGACAACATAGGAAACTCCATATGTTGGATCCGATTGCACAATTTCCATTTCTGCTTGATCATTAGTGACTTCATCTGGTCGTTCATCATCAGCTGGAGGTTTTTCTTTAGGAAATTCAAAATAAGAATCATCTGCAGATTTCCGTTTTTTGGGCAATTCTACGTGATTTAATTCACTTTCGAACTCCTCGGGAAAACTCAAATTTGACCATTCTTCTTCTTCGTACATTATTGGTTGAAGATTTTTGATTTTTTCTACTTTTTTGTCCTGGTGTTCTTGAAGTAAATTTGTGGATTCAGATTGCGGAAGTAGTTTTCCTGTTGTTTGAGCAGCAATGAGTTTCGCTTTATTTCTATCTGAAGATATCAATTCCTCTAGTTGTTTCATGAGCTTATCATAGACTTCTTCAAGTGAAAGACCTTCAGAAGGATCTTTACTGCAGATTTCTGTTTTGGTAATACTCTGAGGAGTTTTGACTTCACTTTTGCGTTCAATAATTCTACTCGATGATGATGATAAAATCCTAGAAACTAATATTAATTAATAAATTAATAAAAACCCACTCTTCAGAATCCGACAAGACGATTTCCTCCGCAGCTACAGATTTAACGTCACGGTTGTCTTTCAACGCTGATTCAGAAATGACACAAATTTCTTCATCGTCTTCAATCACCTCAACAACATCAGGAACAGCTGAATTCTGATTACATTCCTTCTGATGTCTCTTCCAGTACGAGTAGCTAATCTTGCTTTTGCATTTCTGACAGAATTTACCTTCTGAAGCTTTCTTGAAGGCAGCTTGCAGCATCTGATTCGGAACCACCGCTAAACAAGATTCAAAATGTTAAATAACTAGATTATAACCTTCAGAATCTAAAATTTCCACAATTATTATTCAATAAAACTACAGTAAAATAACAAAAATCAAAAAATTTTCTCCAATACAAAACATATTTTAAAAAACGAAATTTTAAGTTACAGACACGTTGGCCAGATTTATCACTTTTATTTTTAAATCAAATCAACAAAAAATATTCGCAGTTCAACAATTACTCTCTACTCCTACTTGGTGCAATTCCATGATCCTCGAGTAACTGGTGAACAAATCTCGTCTTCCGATCCCCAGCCTTTTACAGTAATGTAAAATCCACTATCTCCTACCCCATTCATAAGCAATGTCCGTGTCTGCAATCTCATTGTCCGAAACCACCAATCAAATTTGCATTCCATGGGGATGTTTTTCCCGATATTTAAGTGACTGTAAAATAAAATCCAAATTACATAGGAGTACAACCTTCTGAATCCGAAATCTCTATAATTATCAATTTATCCAATAACCATCAACCAACGTAAAACAACAAGAGCCACATGACGATGATGGTTCTCGCCTCGCGGCGAAACAAAGTTTTAACGATAGGATTTTTGGTAACGAGCACGTGCACCAGGTCCACCAAACTTCTTGGATTCAGTGGCACGAGGATCGGCAACCAGCAAGGTACGGTCGTAGTTGACAAACTGCTCCTTCAATTCACGGCGGCTCTGTTCATCGACATTCTTGTGGTAGAAAGCAACAAGGGCTTTAGCGAGCGCTTGACGAACGGCGTAGATCTGGGAGACAAAACCACCACCAGTCACACGAATCTTGATGTCCAAGTTAGCGAAGCGGTCCTTTCCAACAACGAGAAGAGGCTCCTCGAGCTTCAAACGAAGGATTTCAGGCTGAAGGTGCTCCAAAGGACGACCATTCACCTTGATGAGACCATGTCCACTCTTGGCATAAGCGACGGCAGTGGCGTACTTCTAAAACAAGACGTTCAGTAATGTTCGGGAAATACATAAACTTGCCTTCCTACCGAAAACTTGAACAGGCAAAGGACCTTGAGAGGGCTTCTCGACGGTAGCCATAATTAACTCTGCTTACCTAAATAAATGAATGAATATCAAAGTTACGAACGAGCCATTTGGCCAGTAAAAGCACGATAAAAGTAGGTAAAAAGATTTAGTCCAAGAAAGAGGAATACCACTTATATAGACATTGGAAGTTTGGTCCATGAAGAATATGAAAGTCGTGCTCTGGAAGGGTGAAGAAACGGATAATTTCCACACAAAGTGATGCAGGAATAGAATTGATAACCGAAGGAACATGTAGGAATAACAGAAATGCCAAAAAAGTAAAGAAACTGATATAAAACACGACGAAAAAACCCGAGAATGCGAAAAAGAAGGAGGAAAGAGACAGCAGCAACGAGCAAGCGAGGTGGTGTCTCAGCGCGAAATACGGTATTCAGGGAGTTCGCGGCCGGTCCAAACCTTGGAAACTTGACGAAGAGGAACTTCCGCTTCCGACTCTTCGTTTCCTGGTTTTTACAATGAATCTGATTTTCTGATGAATAAATTTTAAAAAATAACAATTGCTCACTGTACGAAACGTAATTATTTGTAACTTCTGGTTCATTGATCGAAAGTGTGAGTAGTTTTAAATTTCCCAAGTACGATGTACAATTTTCGTCATTTTACTATGTGTAGTTTTTACTTTCATATATGAAGAAATTAATATAAAACTACCGTAATGTACTTGATTTGCATATTTGGAAATATGGAAATCGGTTTGGAACGTACGTAACAGCACATTGGACACGATACTGATGAGTCCCATCCAATGTCACTGAACCCTATCCGCTGCTGTCTATCGTTCAGGGACGAAACAGCAATTGTTTTGGAAAAGCTAAGATATATCCTAAATTATCTGGATATGCTTATCGCTCATTGATGAAGTTAAGAATCTGCGGAGAAAAATCCTAAGAAGAAAACGCGTTTTTTGGCAACTTGCCAGCACCGTCGTTTTTCCAGCTCATAAACGTATTTTTGCATTTTCCACGATTTTTCCTGAAATTTTTTTGCTTTTTAACTAACCATTTGTATTTCAGAATCTCGGACAATGGTAGATGTCCAACTAGAAGGAGATGCTCTTCTCCAAGGCGAGGAAGCCCAGGAAATCACGATGGAGAATGTAGCTGATATTTTCGGATTTCCACTTGAGGAAGTTTACAAATCCGGAATCAAGTTTTATAAAGGTAAGCTTGATTGCAGATAAATCGATGTCTGAGATGGTTAATTTCCGTCTGGGGAAGGGTATTTCATATAAAAACGGGGATGTTTGAGATTGTTTACGTTTTATTTCATCATTGTTTTTTAAATTATTAATTTCATTTGTTTTAAATTTTAGAAAAAGAACGTTGTGGAGAATTGCAAGTTGAGTATCCCGTCAGACTCCGTTTCATGGCTTTGGCGAAGCAGATCCGATACGGACCTTTCAAAGACGAACTAGTCAACGTCGGATGGTTCGATCTCGTAGGTAACGACGCCAGGTAGGTTCTCTTCTGATTTGTCTAAAAATATTATTTTGCTCTGTTTCTATTGATTCCACTTTTCTGGAGAGCCTTTGTCGACCGGAGATACAGCTAATTGGACTCTTGTGTAAGCACTTGAGTGAGATGAGAAAATTGCCAGCATTCTGCGCTTACTTGACTTGTTTGAGGGGATTATATCCTGGAGTAAGCGTGGCCATAGTCGGAGATTAGAAAATGAAACCAAAAATGTTCCTTCTTCCGGATAACTAATTTTCAAAGTTGTTTTTTCAGTTGTCAGATATATAGTTATCTATGTTTTGAACTCTTATGCAAAAACCATACAGACCGCCCAAAATCCTTTCTGGAGCATTTTGGGTTCCTGCTTAGAGGATTAGCACTTTGCTTGCTTTTTGGTGGGCTCCAAAATCTCGAGACTTGAGAAGTCGTGGGAATCTGTTTTCGGGTGCCGGCGTCAATTCCCCACAACAGTCAAGATTTCGTCATTGATTGAAGCTAATTTCAGAGATAATTTTGTTTTGCTCTCGGACGTTATAGGATTCCCAAGGCTTTTTATCTTTTCTAATTGGAGATTCTATAGATGAATGGAATTATCTGTCATGACTTTGTTTCATTGTTAAGCCGATGTATACAAATATTTTACCATTTTTTCTGTTTTTTGGGACAAAATCTACAAACTGCTTCGAAACGGAAAATACGCAAATTCAATTTTTTCTGGAATTGTCGCGGTCGAACTTGTCCTTCGCCTTCGTTTCGCAAATTTGAATCCGGTCCTACTTGGCTACTTTAGGGTTAACTCCCAAAAAAGGCATTTTACATTGTTTTGTTTCAAACAGACATCCTAGAAAAATCATACTTCTCTAGTTCTGTATCCCATGTAAAACAAAATCCGAAAGTTTATTGAATTCAGAAACTTGATTAGGTTGAGAAATTGAAGTTGACAGATTCTTTAATCTAGGAGCTTCTAATTTAGTCTTGGAACTTTTTTAAAATTTATTGTTGGATTAAGACACGAGATTTCTTCAATGACCAAGTAGTCAGCTGTTTCTGTTTTAAAATTGGTCATTTGTTTTTAAATAAAAATATTTGTTATCCAATATTTTTGGTTCTTGTTTCCGCGTTTTTGACTTTTATCAGGAAAAGTTTGAAAATGTTGTTTTAGAATTTTTTATAAGATTTTGAATTATGATTTTGTTATTTTTGGATTGTTTACTAACTAGAATTTTTAGTAAAATAGGATAAGTGGTCTTGAAAATGCAAAACTTTTAAAGTTAAACATGGTTGAAATTGAAGCGGTTTTTTTCTTTTTAAAGTTGGGAGGTTGGATGAATGTGGTTATCCTTTGTGTCTTCTTAAGAACTCCTTTCAATTCCCAAATGGATCAGTGTTCCTTGTTTCATCTTATTTGAAGAAATTTCAATGTTATTTTGTCGGATTTTTAAATCTTAATTTTCAGCAAAGAGTGGCGAAAACTGGGAAATTTGGGCCGAGAAGAGGCAATGTTGGAATTTGTTCGATTATTGGATGTAGTATGTCCACCTTTTAAACCGACAATTAACGAAAGAGCTGCATTGGAAACATCACAAGCAATTTTGTGAGTTTTGTTATTTTTTAAATTTAATTTGAATTTTAAAATGGGGGTGGATTGAGTTGACTAAAATAATCAAAAATCTGGATTTTACAGATGTCTTTGATTTTATGACTCTTGTTTTAATGGTTTTATAAAATCCTTAGAATTTTTCGAAATCTTGTCTAGATTACTCATCATGTTAGATTTCCTTCGGAAGTTTTTAAAAAGGTATGGTATTATTTACAGTAAGACGTAAATTTGGGTGTAATTTGTACTTTTTAAAATAGTTGATTTTTAAACTTAATAATTACTATGATTGATTTCTTTGAAAGTTTAAAAAAGTACAGTATTAGCTGCAGTAAAATGTAAATTTAAAAATAATTTGTAATTTTCGAAATTGTTAATTTTAAAGTTTTAATAAATTACTGAATATGTTGAAATTTTTCGAAAATTTAAAAATTTACACTATTACAATAAAATACAAATTTATATTTTTCGAAATTATTGTTTTTTAAGTTTTTTAATGAGTTAATTATTGTTTTTTTTAAATTTAAATTTAATTTATATTTTTCGAAATTATTGATTTTTTAAAATGGATAATGTTTGATCTTTATAGGTTTTTGATTTTTTGTTTTTAATGTTGGTTAGAATGCTTAAAATAAACCCATAAAGAAAAACTAATAAGAAAGAGCTTTGCCGATGCCAACGGAGCTGGGTGAAGCTCGTCAGTAGCTATTTTCCAGTGGCAACCAGCTGCTGCTTTTTTGGACGCTTGCGGACTATTGATTAAATTTAAAAATAAAATTTTTCCAAAGATACGAGTAGTTTTTAAAATAATTTGAATTTTTTTTGTTTTTATATATTTTTATTTTCAGAGATCGTCGACGTGAATCTAACGGAATCGTCAACGGCGCTAATTATAAACATTTAATTACTGGAAACGCAGAAACGGGAGAAGTATTGAAAAAATACGAAGAACAAAGACGTCAAATTCAAGAAGCTTTGAATAAAGCGACGTATCATCAGTTCTTGACTTACGCACAGCGGACTTTTCCAGGAGATCCTGCTAAGGTGGGTTTTGTAATTTTTAAACAAGAAAAATGATGTTTTTGGTGGAGTAATGTTTTTGATGATTGGCAATATTTCAAAGTGTAGTCATTGTCCCTTGAGGATATGAGAAAATTTTCATGTCTTGTACACCCGGATTCAGAAGTTTAAATTTATCCTGAGTGTAATTTTGGAAAATTAATTACGAATTCATGTAAGATTACGAAATAGCCATTGTGGAAAACAAAAATTGTAAACTAGTTTAGATTCTAGGAATTTCTGATGAGATAACTTTAAAAAATCCAGTTTTATAATAGTATGTTATTGGGTTTTTTTGAATTTAATATTTATTTTATATATCTAATTCAAATCAATGCACACGTAATAGATTAGACCAAAAATGGGTTTAGGAACATTATACCAGCTATCTATAGGCAGAATTTCTTATTAGTAATATTATTATTAGGATTTGTAAAATGTACAAGTATTTGTCTTGACTAACCGGTTTGGCCAATAATATACACGGGTAAATTTGATTAGTTCTGATGAGAAATATTAGTATTATTTAATTTCGTAATATCTCTCGTGTTTTTTGAATTTGGTTGTTGATAGGTTTTTAGAATATCAAAGTAATTGTTTCTTGGATGATGTTTTCGATATCTGGACTGACTCCACTGTGAGAGACGTAACATGTAAGACGCTGGAAATATTACTTTTTAAAGAAATTTAGAAATAGTGGATTACCTCAAAAGAGTTGGGATTACTGGATTTTTGTTTAAGTAATGAATTGTGGAGCGAAATAATGCTGTTATTGTCGACGTATTTGTTTCTTGTTACATCAAGGGATCTGAGTGTTGACATTACTTTGGGAGATGATGAAAGTTTTTCAATTCCTTTTCTAAAAAATTAAATTAATAAGAAATTATTTGATTTAAATTACCCAGTTATGTTTACACAAGTATTCAAAGCTAAAGTTCGAATTTTGCATTTTTCGTTATCTGTGTTGGCAATGATTTCTAAACTGTTATCATCGATGTTTTCACACATGGATAAATCAAGCTGAAATTTCTTTTTTAAAATTATTTAATGAATTTTTTTTACCTCGATTAAAGGATGTTTTGAAACAGCGTTTTTGACTCCTTTGTTGGTTACATTGAAGCATTTTCGTAATTTTAATATCTCTAGATTTTCATTGGATTCTGTAACGACTTCTATATCTTGATCACACATCTGAACTGTTTTTTCAATATGTAATTGCTTGAGGTTTTTCAAAAGTCCAAGAGGACTATAATCTCCGATTTTGATGCAGTTGATGAGAATTAAATTTTCGAGATTTTGTAGTTCTGACAAAATTAATTGTAGAGAAGCGAAAGTTAGACAGTCACAAGCCTAAAAAGGAGGAAAATAAGTTTTATTTTTTACTTTTGTGGTTGGAATTTAGATGGTTGCCACAGGAGACGGAAATTTAAAATTGATTTACCTCAAAATGAAGGGTTTTTAAAGTAGTTAAATGTGAAATTTGTTGGAGATTTAAAGAATATGAATCGTGTGGAATATATCCTAATTCCAAAAGTTGAAGTTGTTTTAAATTGTGAATTTCATTAAATGCTGTTTGTAAGCCTCCTTCTTCTGGATCTTCACCGTTGTTCAGAAAATAGACATAGGACATTTTTAGTGTATGAGGAATAGGACTCATTTTGAATTCTTTGAGGTTTGTGTGTGTTTTGAAAAATTCAGCTAAAGCATTTCCAGAAAGTTGTTTCGTTCCAGAAATGTCCAAAGATCTGGAAAAATTTAATTTTTGTGTTTTTTATTTAATAATTTTCTTACTGTAGAGTTTGAGGAAGATCAACAATGACGTCAAGGTCGAACATGGCTTTTCTCAAGTTTAGGGTTTTGATGACCTTGAATTCACCCATATAGGCCCTAATTTGAATGCCATATTTGTCCTCCACCCAACTAGCTTCTTCTAATGAAAAAAACGTTAATCGACGAGCTGTTTTTTCAAGAATAGGGGTTAAGGATCCGTTGATAATAGAACATCCCATATCTATTCTTTTAAGTCGTTGACAATTCCTGAAATTTTAAATTATCTGGGATTTTTTAAGTTTTAAATTACTTGGAGTTTTTAAAATCTAAAATTATCTGGAATTTTTTAAATTTTAAATTATTTGAAATTTTTTAAGTTTTAAATTATCTGGGATTTTTTAAATTTTAAATTATCTGGAATTTTTTAAATTTTAAATTATTTGAAATTTTTTAAATTTTAAATTACTTGGAGTTTTTAAAATAACTTACTGAGCAATTTGATCAATAATTGCTTGGGAAATTTTAAGCCATCGTGATCCAAACGTGATTTCTCGAACGTAAGGTCCACCTCTTTTTACAACTCCTTTAACTAATGGTTCGAAATTTAAATTGTCTTGTTGGTAATATTCTGAATTTGTACTACTTAAAAATTCAGAAATGTCCAACTTGTCTGCCTCTGCATATGCTTGACAACTCTGAAAAAATAATTAATTTTTAATGATTATTTTAAAATTACCTGTAAAACATAAAACCATTGTCGACAAACAGATTCGATTTTGACTTTTTGTAGAAATTCGAGATGAGAAAATATTTCTAATAAACAATCAGTATTTAATTTTTCGATTTGACTAGTTTTAGAAGTTTTTATAGGACAAAAAGCAGTTTTTCTTGGTTTTATCATTTTTGAGGTTTGAGGACGTGAATGAACAGAAGTCATTTTTGAAGTTGCAGGATGAACTTGAGAGTCGACAGGTAAGTCTGTCAAAGAGTTTTGTTTAGATCAAGTTGCAGAGCATCCGGCTTTGAATCAGTTTTGTGCGTAATAAGACGGGATAAAGGACAAACAGTCGAAATTTTGTGGGACTTGAATGAGATTTGAGAAAATTGGGATGCGCGGAGAAACTGATTTCAAGTTGATTTTGTTGTCGCTTTTGAAATTTGACAAAAGAGGGATATCCAATGTTTACAAGTCCGTGAAACTAAAAATTTGGGTAATTAGACAAGGTCATAATTGAGATAAAAATTTATAGTTTTTAAGATAGATATTTAAAAATATATTTTTAAAAATGATTTTAACTAAGGTCAATTGAGCGACTTAAATCAGTCATCCCGTGCGGATCAATGAGCAGCTGTGGTTGGATGATCTAACTCTGGTTAAACTGGCACGTGTGTAATTGTTTTTAGTTTTTCGTTGATGTAAGAAAAGTTTTTTCATAGAACAAAAAGCAGTTGCAAAGGACAAAATTTAAGGGATAAGAAAGAATGTTTTGATTTTTAGAATTGTTTTAGAAAAATGCACGGATTAACACTGCTATTGCGAGCAACTGTTGTTGATGAAAACGTTCTTTAAAAGTTGGAACAGTTGATGAACTTGATTGAAGAAGAAAATTGACGGACATTTGCAAAGTACGATGTTCAGTTTCCGGTCATGTGGTAAAAATTGTGGAATTGGCAACAAGAAATTTTCTAAGAAATTACGTTTTGTGATTCATAAGAATTTTTTTCTAGAAGTTGAAAATTGGGAAATATTCAAAAATTGATTTTAGTGTGCAAAATTAGAATATGAGAGTTCAGATTTTGTGGAGTTTTGTGAAATGTTTTGAAATTTAGTAGAAATTTCTTAGAATCTAATGGAAATCCTTCGAAATTTAGTAGAAATTTTTAGAATTTTGTAGAAGTTCCTAGTCTGTTCTAATCTAGTGATAATTCTTGAAATCTTTTCTAATTTAGTGAAGGCTTCAGAATCCTTCAAATCCTGGTCTAAATTTTTAGAATTTCCTAGAATCATAGAAATTCTTGAAATCTTTTCTAATCTAGTGAACGCTTTGGAATCCTTCAAATTCTTGTCTAAATTTTTAAAATTTTCTAGAATCATAGAAATTCTTAAAATCTTTTCTAATCTAGTGAACGCTTTGGAATCCTTCAAATCCTGGTCTAAATTTTTAGAATGTTCTAGAATCATAGAAATTCTTAAAATCTTTTCTAATCTAGTGAAAGCTTCGGAATCCTTCAAATTCTTGTCTAAATTTTTAGAATTTTCTAGAATTTGATAAAAATTTAAAACCAATAATTCCAAAAATCCATATCCAGATTATTTCGTAGAAATATTTATTTATTATTTTTGTAATAATATTATTTTAGCAAGAACAGTTAATTTCTCAGTTGAGAGAACAACATTACGAACAATACATGTCACAAGTTTACGCTCGTCAAGCTGAAGCTCAAGCAGCTTCTTTGGAAGCTCAATCTGGAGGAGATCAACGTCAAAAATCTCCTGGTGAAGAATCCAGCGATTCTGAATCGTATTCGAAGCCACGAGATGCATATATGCAAGAAGGACTTGAAAAGCCTCGTAATAGACCTGTAGAAGAAGATGACGATGAAGAAGACAGCGAAGAAGATGGAGAAGATATTCCATGTGAGTTTTGAAGGTTTGAATCAAGGGAATTATTTAAATTTTTCGGAAAAAGGGACTAAATAATGTTTAAAAGTTTTCAATAATATTAACTTTTATTTTGTTTGCAGTTTCTTTTCTTTCTTTTTCTTTTAGTTTAGCAAATGCTACAGTATCCAATGCACAATTGCATTGAGTTTTACACAAAACACTTTTAGTGCCTTCTATTCACGGTCAAATGGGCCTCTTCTGTCACTGTAAGGGATAATCTATGATTTTTTTCTTTTTTATTTTTTTGTGATTGGTTGGATGATTACTGTATGGTGGTTTGTTACATCTCCTTGCATAACTTGTAAAGGAATAATTATTCCTAATGGTTGTAAAATTGGGATTTAAGTTATTTATTTTAAATGATATTTTTGGTTTTTAGCGAATCCTAAAATTGCCCCAGCTTCGTTGTGGAATAGAAAAGATATTGTTGAATTCAAAAATGCAATTCGTAAAGAAGGACCTGAAGGAATAATTAAAGTTGGACATGGTGAAACAGTAACGGTAAGATTTAGTTGAATGTATTACGGTAGTAATGGTGTTGTTTGTAGGTTCGAGTTCCGACTCATGAAGAAGGAAATTGTTTATTTTGGGAATTTGCAACGGATTACTACGATATTGGATTTGGAGTTTACTTTGAATGGAGTATTTCTGAAACAAGTGAAGTTTCTGTTCATGTTTCTGAATCTGATGATGAAGATTACGATGAAGAGGCAGAAGCGGGAGTTGGTGGAGATGTTGAAACAGGTGGAAATAAAAAACCACAAGATCCAAATAAACCAGCTGTTGATGAAATAATCCCTGTTTTTCGTCGAGATTGTCATGAAGAAGTTTTTGCTGGAAGTCATCAATATCCCGGAAGAGGTGTGTATTTGCTCAAATTTGACAACACTTATTCCTTGTGGCGTTCTAAAACGCTATATTATCGTGTCTATTACAGCAAGTAAACATGGAGAAATTAATTGAAAGGGAAAGTATAATTTATGAATTAATTAATATCAATGGGGAACTGGAGAATTTTTTTGATTTTCAGTGGCTATTAATTATTTGCTTGCTTATTTGTTAAAAATAAAAGTGCGGAATTACAGTAGTAAGATAGAAAGAGATTATAATAATTTTTAATGAAGCAATAAAACAACGAAGATAGTTTTTGTGAATTTCAACACGACTGAGTCGCGTGCGTGGTCTACAGTATCCTAAGTTCCCTGATATTCAGGCTATCTCTTCAGGTTTTCTCTAATAGTTTGGTTCCTGTTCTAACGAATATATTTATTAAGGTTTTATTAAAGTTAGCCGATCATAGTGGGATTTAGACGGTTTCTGGAGAGTCTTTCCATGATTTTGTCCTTGTCGATGAGGAACAGGTTGACGTTAGGAACGACATGACCGTAATGCATATGTCGATCAGCCATGAAGTTGAGATACTTGATGAAAGCGGGAAATCGTTCATGAGGATCACTAAGAGTCAAGGGGAAGTCCAGAAATCCGTTGAGAATACCGTTACCGTTTCCTTTGGTCATGATTCGTCCGTCAAAATCGAAAAGTTCGTTTACACCGACGATAGGCAGATCTAGATGTCCGGCAGTTTCGCGGATTTTTGACATATCGTATTCAGCTCCAACGGAAAGTCCGGTCAAAAAAGGTTGGTGGTTTCCGTCGTTCTTGCCTAAGGGGACGTCGGCGAATTCGTCAAAGTTCTTCCGGACTTTGAGGTTGTAGTTGTTTACACCCTGAGGGAGTCCTGCATTAAGCAGACTTAATTAGTAGAAACTTACATTGACGGCGAATCCAGCGCCCCAGGAATCGACCAAGTCCTCGGTAAAAACAGCGGAGACAGCTTGAGTGAAGGGATTGAAGCTGGATCTCCCGGAAAAAATAGCAGTCTGGCCCGGCAGATGGAAATCCGGGACCGTTTGTGGTCTGGTCCCTGATTTGTCCCCAGCAATGTACAAATTAGGGAAAAACGGTCCTGATCTTTCGTCCGTCATGCCCGTGGGCAACTGAAGGAGTCCCAAACCTCTGGGACGGTTCCTGTACTGTCCTTAAACGACTTTTTACATCAGCAAGATCTCCAAACTAACCATTTGCAAATTTTATAAAGAAGATCAATAAACTCAACTTCCAGAACATCGGATAAAGTGAAAATGAAAGTTTTTCTTTTCCATCACATTTCCCAAGTGATTACGGAAAATCCAAAATAGCAGCATTGACACAGATAAATCCAGTTAATCTGTGCTTTTTGGGATCTCATTTCGTAATACTGCAGTAATTAAAGGAAATCAAGTCAATTTGAAGTTTCAAAAATCGCATATGTAATGGATAATTTTTGAAAGGGAAATTTCACGAAAATTCATCAATAATTTTGGCGCCAAATTTGTGTCTCAAACTCGCGGATTTCATTTTTCGCGCATTATCTGGGATTTCTTTATCCACGAGATTTGATTTATTGTTAGAGTTGTTTCTGACTCCATGGTCCATCAGAAGAACCAATCCCCGGCCTGGAGGAATCCTGCAGAAACCGCCAGGAGATATCTCATAAACAAAAGAAAAAGGTTTTTATATTTAATTTTCAATGTTATTTTTTTATTTTTAGGAAATTAGAAGAGAGAACCACATCAGATCAACAAGAAACCCCGAAGAAAAAGAAACCAGAATCTACTCCTTTGAGGAACATCAGTTCTGTTGTGAGTTCCATATATCGAATTTAAGTAAATCACGAGTTACTTCCCAGGGTTATCTTCCGATTGATTTTTCGTCTATTCTTGAGCAGTCTACTATAACTAATGAGACTAAGAAACAGGAACCCAAGAGGAAACTTTTCGAAGTTCCCGTCGATCTGAGACCCGGAGTGAGGATCCAAATCAGGAGCAAGAAACCATTTCCATGGATTCAAACCAACCGAACTACTGCTCCATCGGCTGTCGTTGTTCCTAAAGCTGATATGGTTGCTGGAAAGACATCAGCGAAGAGGTTTGATCTGGAGATCGGATGGGAGGTGAGTATTTCATTGTTTTGATTTTCTGGAATTATTTTCTTTCAGAAAGCTGTTGAGAATCTCAGTTCGCTGGCGAAACTTCAAGCTTCGTCCATGTATTATCAATTCCCGGATTTGACTCCTTTTCAAATCCAGACTTTTCCTCGACTGGAGGCCCAAATAAGAGGAGCGAGGAAAGTTCACAGTCTCCAGCAACTGAACACGAGCTATGTGGAGAATTTGACCGCTCAATGGTTGTTGTTTAGTACTTCCATATATCAATTACCTACTATTTCAGGCGAGACACTTTTGAATCTCTCTACCAAGACTGGCAAGTAAGCGAGAGACGGTCCTTCTACTTGTTTGGCCACAATACAACTGTTATGTTCACGAAGTTTTTGAAAAACATGATTATCCTCACTCCGACGACGAGTGGAATGAGGAATATGCTCAGAGAAGAACGTGAGATTTATATTTTTTGGAATTAAAGTACTTGGTAATTTAGACATCCAATTTACTCTTCCTTTATCCGGGAAGGATAAACAAAGAACCTCAACTGACGAAGAATCCTTGATTCCTGATAACACTCTCGCTGTGTCTGATCAGAAGAATGAAAACAAGGAAAATGATAAATCGCCTGAAAAGACGAGTGATATTCCGTCACAAGACATGCTGGACAGTCCCGGAGGCGAAGGAGCCATGGACCACGATGAATGGCTAAAGGATATCGGAATTTCCCCTAGATCTACCTTGGGATTTGGTAGACAGTGAGTTTTATTTAAAAAATAAAAATAAATAACATTTTTTAGTGCGACAATATCGGATTTTTCTCTTCATGCTTCTTTGTCGAATCTTTCTCCAGATGACGCTTCTAATGGAAATCTGGATTCTTCGGTGATAAGTGAAGCCGCAAGATCCACTGCTCTGATAACTGATCCCGGATCAATCCATGTTTTTTTCAACTTCATGATGACTTCGAAGGAATTCAGAGCTACAGTAGGACCTCAGGCTGGACTTCCGCCGACTATCGTGGCTTCTGATAACTTCACAAACGCAACATCCAAAAGTTTAACAGTAAGTTGGAAGTTAAAGTTAGATTTAAGTAGTAATTTTAGAGAACGTCCCAAATAGTCAAGTGCCCAGGCCAATCTCACAAGGAGTACGTGTTCGAGATGGAAGGAGGACCGATCCTGCCCCACGTTCCTGGTATGGTAGTCAACTTTCTCCAGTCCGTCCCTAGTCTGTGCACTAAGGACAACAAGATGAAAATAACCGTCTCCGGAAGACATCCTTATTTGGGACTGAACGAAGCTGTACATTCTGATTCCTTTCAAAACCACACTGAATTTTGGTTTAATCCAGCAGAAAGTGTTTTTGAAATTTAAATTTTTGTTTTCTAGTCGTTTTTTATGTTTTTCAGTTATGACGTTTTATTCGTGCCATTGTTGTTTGATTGGCAATGAATGAGTTAAGTACACTAAGTGGTGATAGATGCCTGAGGGATTGTATCGAAATTTAACTTTGAGAGAACCGCCAGAGGCTGTGGTCGAGTTTTTGTTCGGAACAAAGCGAACAAGCGGCTGTCCATCAATTCTGTCGTTGAAATTGACTCTTCTTTGGCTCAGTTGCCGGCGTTTTGCATATTATGTTATTTTTGCCCTCAGGGTATCATGGAATTTTTTGATTTTTAAAAAGAGAAAGTTCTTTATAGTAGTTTTATATTAATTTTAAATTTTAAAATAAACTATCAAAAATTTAATTTTTTTGGATCAAGATTATCTGACAAATCTGTAAATCTTTATTTTTTTATTTTTAAGTATTTTTCGGAAAAAATGAATTAGACAGTTGTAATAAGTAAAAAAATACAGTTGATTACAAAAAATAATTATTAAAATGAATTAAAATAGAAAATGAGCGAGTTAAAAGTAGTTTGTCAAAACTTCGCTTACGGAATAAGCGAATTCGCTTATATTTTTTTCATTTTTAATAACTTTTTGAAAAAATGAATTAAATAGTTAAAATAAGTAAAAAAGAATTTTTCATAAAAAAAATTATTAAAATAGAAAATGAGCGAGTTAAAAGTAGTTTATCGAAACTTCGCTCACGGAATAAACGAATTCGCTTATATTTTTCTTTTTTTAATAACTTTTTGAAAGTAAATTAGATATAATAAGTAGAAAATAATTTTTCATAAAAAAGAATTATTAAAATAAAACATGTTAAAAGTAGTTTATCAAAAATTCGCCTACGGAATAAACGAATTCGCTTATATTTTTCTTTTTTTAATAACTTTTTGAAAGTAAATTAGATATAATAAGTAGAAAATAATTATTAAAATAAAACATGTTAAAAATAGTTTGTCAAAAATTCGCTCACGGAATAAGCGAATTCGCTTATATTTTTCGAACAATTAATACATAGATTTTCATTTTTATTAAATTTGTTCTAAAAAACTGAATTTGACAAGTTATAATTTCTTGCACTTTTTTTTGATGTTTTTTAAATATTGAACTATATAGTTTTTAAATATTGAACTATATACTTTTTAAATATTCTACTTTATTTCCAAGATTCCTGGAGTTTAGTTTCCTTCCTTGTCGATCTCATTTCGGAGGATAATGGATGTCCCGGAGCCTCGCGCAGTTTCGTCGAAAGCCCAGTGGGTCATTCAATTAATGCCATCCGGACTCGAGCTGGTACTTGAGTCCGAAACGGGTTTCTTAAAGATCCAAGAATAGTTCCCGATTAGTTTTTAAACTTTTGTTTTCTGGAAGTAATCGAATCTGGTTATCCAAAACGGCCGTTTTCCGGAAAGGAACAAGGGACTCAAACGAAGCCAAATGCGGCGTGTGAGCCTTTGTCCTCGTTTCTTGGATTATCTTTGGCCATCTTCCCGAATTTTCTGGCTTTATATTGGATTGTGAAACTGCCAGAATTAGTCACAAGCATTCTGCAAAACTAGCATGTTTTATTTTTCCTTCTGCTTAGGTTCAGAGAAAAGATCAGATTTCACTCACGATTAGTCCTTTAGTTCCAAAGTTTTCAATTGTTTCTTTGCTTTTCGTGACCTTTACTTGACGTAATCCGTTCTTTGTCATTTCATATATCTTCCTCTTTTTCGTTTTAACTTTTATCTCATTTCGGGACGGAGGACGATTCGGATATGTTAGTACATCCTTATCCCACGACCCTTCGGAGTTACATCCGAGTTCCAAAGATAATAATGACATATAACAACTGCTGTGCCATCGGAGAACTATTCAAGCAGTGACGTCATTGTTAAAAATGACCAAAACATGCATTAGTTTTGTATAGCGACCAAATTTTTAAGTAGTCAGTTTTTCCACATATGCTTTCATGCCAACTACAGGAGTCTTTGGTTTAGTGCTTCTTACTGAAAGATTGAATAGTAGTAAACTAAAAATTACTTTACTACAATCGAAAATTCTATTTTTAAATTTAACTTCACAAAAATCCAGAAAGTACTTGTAAATTACTTGAATTTTTATAAAATTCAAAATTATTTGCAATTTTTATATAAATTAATTTTGTAATTTAATTTAATTTAAATAAAAATAATAAAATTAAACTTTCAGAAACTTGGAGCAGATGATGTAGATTTTTACATCCATACCAATTAAAACCATGAGTGTTTACAACGCTTACAGACTGTAAGTAATTTTTTATTTTAAAATACAAATAAATACTCAATGAGAACGAAGATGGAAATTCAAAAAATTCTGCAATACTCATTTTTCCGACATTCTTTTTCGCAAATGCGGCTCCACGACTCTTTCGAAATTTATCGATTCTTTGCCGGTTTTGCTTTCCCTTTAACGCGGCAGTTTATTTTAAAAAATTGATTTTTAAAACAGAAGACGTGAAATCCTGACTCATTAGGGTACCTATCCTTTTCTTCCTCAAAGGGAATTTTACTCCAACAGTGCGCGAAACGACTGTTCGTCCTTGTCCCCGCAATGAATCAACATTGTTGATTGTCTGTCACCACCGCGGAATATCCAGTATTCGTGTTCATTCGTTTTGGTTGCTCAGGTGACTGTTGGAGTTGGGATTTCATGATTTTTGGAGAATATTATTGTTTGTATCCTATTTTGCGATATAAAACTAAATCGATATATGGAACGTTAGTTATTTTATATTTTCAGAAGGAAAATCGAAGAATTTGGGAAGATGACGGGGATGTCGCAGGAGGAAATCCTCGCATCCACGAAAACCGTCGCCAACGGGCTGGAAGCTCTGAAGCAGGAACACGAAACTATCAGAACCCAACTCAGCAGCACTAGTGACGCTTTAACCGGAGATGAAAGACATCTCATCGAAGAAAAAACTTCCATCATCGACAGGAACCTCGAGAACATTAAACTCGGTCTGGAAGAGGCTCAGGTTGGATTTTATCGATTTTAACCTATTTTAATACGGGAATTACAGGTCATGATGGCCTTAGCTGGACACTTGCAACAACAAGAAGCTGAAAAACAGAAATTGAAAGCCCAAGTTCGTCGATTGTGTCAGGAAAACGCTTGGCTAAGAGATGAATTAAACACCACTCAGCAGAATCTCCAACAAGCTCATCAACAAGTCGCTCAGTTAGAAGAAGAGAAAAAACATCTGGAATTCATGAATTCCATCAAGAAATACGACACGGATCAAGAAAACGAAAGCAAAGAAGCTCCTCCAGAAATTCGGTCCGCAGACACCCAGAACACTCTTCAAGAACTCGGATTCGGACCCGAGGAAGAAGACGAAATGCATGGTTAGTTATTTGTATTTATAAATGCTGGAAGTTTAAATATTATTTTAGGAGCAATGAATCCAACCCCTGCAAACGCAATGGCGGCTTCGGCTTCAGCGGGATATGAAATTCCTCATAGATTGAGGACCCTACATAACCTCGTTATCCAGTATGCATCTGGAGGCCGTTATGAAGTCGCTGTTCCTCTTTGCAAACAAGCATTAGAAGACTTGGAAAAGAACCACGGACACGACCATCCTGACGTCGCGACAATGTTGAACATCTTGGCCCTTGTTTATCGGTGGGTTTTATATAATCTTAGTCCATGAAATTGTTATTTTTAGTGATCAAAACAAGTACAAGGAAGCTGCAAATCTTCTAAACGAAGCTCTTGCAATCAGAGAAAAGTGCTTCGGAGAAGATCATCCAGCTGTAGCAGCGACGTTGAACAACTTGGCTGTGCTACACGGGAAGAGGGGCAAGTACAAGGATGCGGAACCCCTGTGTAAGAGAGCTCTCAAGATCAGGGAGAAGGTTCTAGGCCCAGATCACCCGGATGTAGCTAAGCAATTGAACAACTTGGCTCTTCTTTGTCAAAATCAAGGGAAATACGACGAAGTTGAACTTTATTACAAGAGATCACTCGAGATTTATGAGGCTAAACTAGGACCTGATGATCCTAATGTCGCTAAGACGAAGAACAACCTGAGTTCTGCCTACTTGAAACAAGGAAAGTACAAGGAAGCGGAACAACTGTATAAGGAGATCCTCACGAGGGCACACGAACATGCTTTCGGTGCTATTAACGAAAATAATAAGCCTATTTGGCAGGTTGCAGAAGACAGAGAAGAAAACAAGAGTCAAGATGCCGGTATCTACCAGGAAAACGGAGCTTGGCAGAAGGCATTCAAAGGAGAAAACAGGTAAAATTTAAAACGTTTTTCATGTTGCTTTCAGCTTTTTTATTTTGGGATCTTTATTTCATTTGGAGCTTTTTAGTCAAGCTGTACAAACTACTATGAAGAATCTTGGGATTTTATATCGACGACAAGGCAAATATCAAGCTGCTGAAACTCTTGAAGATGCCATTCTTCGTGCTAAGAAACAGGTCAGTTTTGGTTTATAAAATTTGCGTTTTCTTTGGAGCGAATTTCTTTCGACAATCCACGGGGTTGACCAGAAGCCAGATGGGCACATACCGGACAGACATTGCTTCTTAAACTGTCTTATCGATTTAAATAATTACAGCAAGAAGAAAATGATCGAAAATCGAAATTCAATGATCTGATGGGAGCGGAGAGCATGATCGCTTCCAGAATAAAAATGAATGAGGTGAGAATACTGTACACAAACTTGAAAAGATCCAATCCTGCTTTGTTGCTACTTTATAAGTTTTCTAACTTGCACAATTGTCTGTTGAGTGTCATGTGGTGTGGTCGAATCCGTGGATTATCTCGAAAAGTTATGAAAATTGTTTGCTTGGGCCCCTTTTTCTTTGCTTTAACGGTAATATTTTTGTAGCCGAATCAAAGCATCCCGGAGACAGCGATGGATGCTTCAATGATGGCGACGATGGATCAGATGAGTCAGAGCCAGATCGGGAAGATGACCAACAGTCCTTCAGGTTCTGGGTTCAAGAACCGGCTTCTGAACGCTTTCGGTCTTCAATCCGGAACCCAATGAAGTCAATTGCTTATGTTTGCTTTTTATTTATGATTAATTTTGGCACTGTTTTGTAAGTAATCGTTTGGTCGGAAATCTGTGATAAGATTAAAGTTGGAAAATTACTGTAAAGGGTTGGATCTTTTTCTATTTTTACTTTTTATTGGAGTTAATTGTAACTTTTTTCAAATAACAACTTTCAGCAATCGAACGGTAAATGAATGAATCTCGTACATGTTTCCACAAGGACAATGAAGTTCTTGGTATACTGTAAACCAGCCAAAGAGTTTAGTTTTTTCGTGTCTGATTCGGTCGTGCCGTTAAAGCTTTCGAATGACAGTTTTTCGCATTTTTTTTGACTATCGCTTGATTAACAAATCTGTAATTTTATTATCGTGGTTTATTTATTCTGGTCAGTTCCAAAAAACGTCCAATAAAATATTTTTTGAATGGAAACTCGGAGACTAGTTTTTAGGATGAAGACAGGAAGAAATCCTTGGTGGAAAAAGTTTCTCATTGGGTACAAGTGTGATTTCGACGGTGGATACTGTAATACGTTGTAGTAGAAGATATATCGACGGGAATTGAAATTCAAACTATGTGATACTTTTACTTACTTTTATTCCTATTTCGCACTATATCAAATTTACAAACAATAAAATTTCAAACTTAAACAAATTAAATTTTCAATTTTAATTGTTTGCTTCTTTGATCCATCTATTTCGTTGGTGACATATGTAGGTGTTAGCCCGGGTTGGTAGGAGGATCTGCTTCGTCACGTCGAAATCTGTCTTCCGATTAATTTATGTGATAAACAATTTTAATTCGGTGAAAATAAAAGCTTTATTTTCCTACAGTATCGGTTGGAATGTTTTATATTATTATTGGATATTAACCAGATCAGGAAAAATTATTTTAGAAGATCTTTGATACTTTGTCTGGTTGTTCTAAAAACATAAATAATGAATTATGTTTTAATTTAAATTTTGGATATTTATTATTTCGACAAAAGTAAGTTATTCTGAAAACTTTAGATGAATTGATCAAGTTTTAAAATTCGAATTTTCCTCATAAGATCAATCGGAAATTTCAACTTTATTTGGATCTCATTGGTTTTAAATGTGAAAATAAATAACCGATAAAAAGGTACTCTGGGACTACTTTATGGATTCGGTTTTAAAAGTGCACATTGATATTCCTTGTACTCTTGTGGCTGTTTTTCCAACTATGTTGAACACAAAAATGGACACATGGTATATATGTATAAACACATTAAAACGGCTCTGATGTGTTGGATACGTTATATCCAATGTGCTGATGGACTAAGTTGATATCGGTGCATTAAATACAATGCATCTAATACATTAAAGTCGTTTTAATGTACTCTTTTTGTGTGTACTTTTCAAGCATAGGTTTTTTATCTCACGATAGAATACAAAGAACCGGAACTCTAGAATTATCTGTGTTCGGTTTCTTCAAAGCGTACGTGCAATTGTTTTCTGTGAGACTACTGTTATCAGCCAGAAACAATGTGAATCAAAAATGCTGATTTTGTCGGAAATTAAACGCGCTGTTGATGTTTTATTTTGAGAAATAATAATCCTAAATTACCTGTATTTTCACGATATATTCATCCATGGAAGTTTGTCACACAAAAGTTATTCTGAAAGAAAATTGACTTTTTCGGCGTTTCTATGTACATTAATTGTCTGAGTTATTATCGGTTGAAAGATAGTTGAATACTAGTTACGTCATTATTAATACTCCCACATAGCCTTCAGTCACGACCGATAGGCATCACACGGTCTATGTTGCTTAATTTCACTACGATTTTAATCAATTTCAAAGGACTTTCAAATACTTTCAAATCTTATCATGTATGATTTTCCTATTTAAATTCAATGATAGCTCGAATAAGTTTGAATTCCCCAATAGATCTATAAAGTTTTTCGTTTCGTGACATATTACTTTTTATCCCATATAGGTAGTCTTTCTCGTTTGTTCATGACATAGTGATTTTATGAGTGAAATGACAAATCTGACTAATCAGTGAATTTTTGGCGATAGCTTGATTACATAATTCTTGTTTTTTTGCAGCATATTTGAAATTATATAAAGCGATTGTTGTTCTATTAAAGAGCTATTATATTTTTCTATTTTACACGTAAACCCTATGATCTATGTCATGACACTGTTGGAAATAAATGTTGCAATCTTTAAGTTACTCAGAAGATTCGCGAATTACTCTAACTCTTTAAGTTGGCTTTTAAGGTGTTATGCAGTTTCATATTTTAACGATCTCAGTCTTATTGGTTTCGACCACCTACGCCGCGTATCAGTTGGTTGATGATTATCCGGCGGATAACTTTGCTGGCAAGTTCGACTTTTTTACCGGTGATGATCCAACACATGGATATGTTAACTACGTCGACCAAAACACTGCGAGTCGTTTAGGATTGTTCAAGCAACAAGGCGACAAAATTTACATTGGTGTAGATTCCACACATGTGACATCGAGTAGAGGTCGTAACAGTGTCAGAATTTCCAGTAAAACTGCTTACAATCACGGGCTGTTTATCCTGGATTTAGCTCACATTCCTGATAACCAATGTGGTTCATGGCCTGCGTTCTGGACATTTGGTCCAAACTGGCCAAATAGCGGTGAAATTGACATAATCGAAGGCATGTATTCATTGTTCGTTGTTTTGTTGACTGATATCATTTTAGGTGTTAATACACAAAACACAAATGCTATGACATTGCATACATCCGCCGGCTGCTCCATCACAAATACACATGATTTCACCGGCAACATAGTCACGTCCAATTGTGATGTTAATGCCGCTGGTCAACCGACGAACGCTGGCTGTGGTATTAGAACTAATAACACGAAAAGCTACGGTAGTGGTTTCAACAATGTAGGTGGTGGTGTATATGGCATGGAGTGGACTAGTGCTGCCATACGCATATGGTTCTTCCCCCGTTCAGAAATTCCGTCGGATATTGTCAGCAGTCGACCTGATCCTAATAATTGGGGACTACCTTTAGCTAAATTTTCTGGCTGTGATATTGACAGTCATTTTCGGAATCACAACATCATCTTCGATATCACATTCTGTGGTGACTGGGCTGGCAACGTCTGGTCGGAAGACCCTGTATGTGCTTCCAGAGCTTCATCATGTATTGATTACGTAAGAAACAATCCGACGGCATTCAATGATGTGTACTGGTTAATTAATTCATTGAAAGTTTACCAAAACAACGGTGAGGAAGATGTGGAAATCATTTATAATCAAGTCTTTGTAGCAAAGTCCTAGAATCCTTCGTTTGAATCACATCTGGAAATGTACTCTCACCGTATAACCATTCTCTCGTAAATAATCACATAGATGGCGTAAGAGGTGAACGTCACAAGCCCAAGTTAAAATATATTAATGTGTGGTAATTTTACTATTATTAATTTCAAACTGAAAATTCTTTATTAGATTGTGACAATATTATATTCGGTAAAAAGAACATAATGACTCACAATAAAACAAATACAAGACAGCTTTAGTGATAATTTGTGGCACTTTTTGAAGGAGTAGTTTTGTCTTTCTCACGAGTGATCATTGATGATACTTCCCGAGTTTGCTTTTTCTCGAAGTTGAAAGATAACCAATCACAGAAATAGGAAACTTGACATGAGATTTTCTGAATTGTAGACAGTTTTTGAGTTCCTGACGCAAGTTAAGTATTATGTTAGTTTCTATATACTTTAAATATTAACAACTTCATCCGGTTTTCTACAATAAGTATTAAAAATTATTCTTTGTCATTTTTGTGTTTTGTATAGCATCCTGACACAAAAAGACTACTCTAAACTTTGAAGGAGCATCTAAAACAGGGCGATCAATGTTGTAGATTCAAATCCGAAAGTAAAATTTGAATCTGAGCCTTCAAAAACAGGAATGTTGAAAGTCAAATTCCAATTCTGACTTCAGATTTGAAATATGCGAGTCTAATTATTCCATTCTAGGTACTTTTTATTCAAAGGTCAAAGTAGTTAACAATGTTCATTGTAAAATTCCATACACAAAATAGTTTTGAACATTTTTTGTCATACTACCTTTCATCTTACGTATAAACGTCGGAAATCAAAATTCTGTGTAGAAACATTTATATTATGCTTCTTTAATCTGTGCACATGATCACATCTAATCAAGCTATTGTTATCAGCCAATTACAATGGATCAAAAACCAAATAGCATTCCATCTTCTCAAAAACTGAACTTACCATTAATGTGTTATTTAAGGGATCATAGTTCTTGAAATTACCTGGGTTTTAACGGTACGGCCATTCTTAAAGGTTATATCTAGAAGAAGTTCAGATGAATCTAAAAAATATTCTTTTCTTTCCACTACTCAGTTAATCTATTCTCATCTGAAAATTATTTGAGTAGCAATCGCATTATTATTATTATTATTATTATTATTATTATTCTATTAAAAAGCTCAAGTATATTCTTTTTTTACGTAGAGAACTTATAATTTTACGATATAAAATACACTATAAGAAATATCTGTCGTGATGCACATCGCGTAAAAAGTCCACGAATTACTCAGGAGGGTTTTCAGTTTAACCTTAAAGGCGTTATGCAGTTCTGCACTATAACTATAGTAACTATATTGGCTTCAACAACTTATGCTACGTACCAGTTGGTTGATGATTATTCGGCGGATAACTTTGCCAGCAAGTTTAACTTTTTTACCGGTGACGATCCATCACATGGATATGTTAACTACGTCGACCAAAACACTGCGAGTCGTTTAGGATTGTTCAAGCAACAAGGCGACAAAATTTACATTGGTGTAGATTCCACACATGTGACATCGAGTAGAGGTCGTAACAGTGTTAGAATTTCCAGTAAAACTGCTTACAATCACGGGCTGTTCATCCTGGATTTAGCTCACATTCCTGATAACCAATGTGGTTCATGGCCTGCATTCTGGACATTTGGTCCAAACTGGCCAAACAATGGTGAAATTGACATAATCGAAGGTATGCATTCATTGTTCGTTACTTAACTATTTTATGTCATTTTAGGTGTCAATAGACAAACTACGAATGTTATGACATTGCATACGTCCGCCGGCTGCTCCATCACAAATACACACGATTTCACCGGCAGCATAGTAACATCCAATTGTGATTATACTAATAATGGTTGTGCTATCAAAACTAATAACACGAAAAGCTACGGTAGTGGTTTCAACAATGTAGGTGGTGGTATATATGGCATGGAGTGGACTAGTACTGCCATACGCATATGGTTCTTCCCCCGTTCAGAAATCCCGTCGGATATTGTCAGCAGTCGACCTGATCCTAATAATTGGGGACTACCTTTAGCTAAATTTTCTGGCTGTGATATTGACAGTCATTTTCGGAATCACAACATCATCTTCGATATCACATTCTGTGGTGATTGGGCTGGCAACGTCTGGTCAGAAGACCCTGTATGTTCTTCCAGAGCTTCATCATGTATTGATTACGTAAGAAACAATCCGACAGTGTTTAAAAATACTTATTGGCTGATCAACTCGTTGAAAGTTTACCAGAACAAGAGTAAGAAAGATTTGCAATCATCCATAATCGAGTTTTTCTCAGCAAAGTCTCGGAACTATTAATCTCAATTATGCTCTGAAAGTTACTCACATTATTCATTCATTTATCAACGATTAGATGGATGACGTAAGGAACGAGGATACTGACAGCTCAAATTCAACGTTCTTAGTTTATAACAATTATGCTTTAGCTAATTTTAATCTGAAGGGTCTGTAATTGTTAGATCATGTCGATATTAAATTGGATAAAAGGAGTTTAAGAATTCACAATAAGACAAAAGTCAGAAAGATCTAGTGATGATTTGTGGTACTTTTTTCAAATAATAATTTCATTTTCCTCACCAGTGATTCATCTAACAGCTGTCCTCGAGTTTGTTCTTAAAACTGTGAAAATTTATAATCTATGAAAGTACAAAAATCGTTGTAAGAGTCTTTCAGAATCGTAGACCATTTTAGAGTTGCTGTGTTTCTCGATCAATCCAGCAAACTATCACCTGTATATAATCCCCTATAATAACTATAAAAAGCTATTCTATGTAACTCTTATATTTTCTGTTATGTCTTTTATTACCTAGACGCAATATAAATATGTAAATAATATTACAAGTAGAAAACACAACGCTGCGACATCCCACTAACAAGAAGTGTTCCCTTCTATACTCCTCGGTAGAGAGGACTACTTAGCCTTGGATGTTCTGAATATCTCCAGCCGTGGAGACTATACTTCCACAACACTTTCATTCATAAACTGCTAATACTAGAAAAATGACTACTTTCAGATTTGCAAAAAAGTGCTTAAAATGAAGGTAATGAACTAGTAGATGCCAAATTTGAAGTGGAAGTTGAAAATTTATATTTAAAATCCTAAGATCCAGCATGTCATTATTGAATCTCAGTTGAGATTTACGAAATGCTGCATACTTGTAAACAAAAATGCCGATTTGGAGCTGAATTAGTTAAATTCAAAAATCAAGATCAAGTTATGTTCAGTTGCATTACATATTTATAATTTCAAAAAAGCATAACTCTAAAGATTTCGACAACACCATATTATGTTATGAAAAGAAGAGGATTCTTGGTCATTAAAACGGTATTTCTTCATTATTTTACACCATTTGGACTTGGAATATTTCCATCCATAGTTGATTCAGAGTGCTGTTTTTCTATAACATTGAATTCAATTTTTAACTATTATCGAGCAAGTTGATGAACTTCAATCCAGATATCTAATTTGATGTAGTTTATCACTTTTTTGAATATATTCAGAATAACGGATATAAAACAAAAATTTCCATCGTCTTTACCGAGTCGATTCCTGAAAAAAATTTACTAAATCATTTGAAACAGTTTTTTCTATAATACAAAACAATTCATCCCAACAAACGTACACGTGAGTTTTTTACTTTCAATCTTTTCAGAAACACTATTACAAATGTGACTTTCTTCACATTTTTAAAACCGTTTTTGATATAAACTAGTTTTAATTAATTTGTCCATGATCAAATTTTTTTAAGAATTAAAAAATTTTTTGATATGCTTCACGAAGTTAGTCGGTACTTGATCTTTCATGAAGAAGATAATAACTTCAGCTAGAAATGATGTAAACTTTGATTGATGAATAAGATAAACAATTAAAATGAATAACATGTTTATTCTCAAGAAACATTAAAAAAGAATATTTAATACAAAAAATTACTTTCAACAGTGATGATGTAATTCACACTATGGGTGAGTATACACGAATGCTTTGATGTTGATGATGATAAAATCACAGGAAAGGAGAAGAAATAATGTCTTTAACATTGGGAGTATTAAGAATAAAAGAATTGAGAGCAGTACTGGGTCGGAATTTGATGAATCTCCTGTTCAACGCCTGCATGGGTCTGGCGTTGTGTTCGATTTCGGCACTGTTTCTCAGTCTGCGGAAAGACTCCAACTGGTCCTGGGTGATGGAAACAGGATCAGCTAAAATCGTCCAGATGACAGCTTCGTCACATCCCGGGGTCGTCAGAGACCCTTCGTATCTGTAGAACGCTTCGGTGTTTGCAGGCAGAAGTGCGTTAAGAATGAAGTTCTGGGCTCTTGTGTGCATTCCTAAAACTCAGTTGTTTATAAAAATTAATTTCATGTCAAAACTACTAGTTTCGTCCAGATCTCTAAGAAAAGAATCGAGGTTGGATAAGGCTCTCCCATCATTTTCTACGGCCAGGAAGACTCCCAAGACAGCTATTCCATCTGGATGCTTCACGGCCTCTTCCATGGTGTATCCGTCTTTGAGATGAACAAGATGGAGTTCTGCAGGATACTGTAGACTTCCTACAGCGTGCTCAGATCCGTTGAGTTGATTCTGAGCCCAATGGAAGTGGAACTGCGCGAGTTTGTACTTGGCGAGTCCCCCTCCGGTGATGTATGGTTGGTATTCACCCCAGTCGCTGAATCCATCGACTCTTACTGAAATTCTTTAGCAATTATAATCTCATGCAAGTCTTGAGATTAAGGATGAGATTAAGTTCTAGAGATTTGAATCGGACCAATTTCGTAAAATCTCTATAGTAATATGACGTTAAAGATTGTTTTTGCGATTGAATAAAATCACCCACTTGACTTGTCATCATGTGTTACATTAACGGTTCCGGGTTTTTTATAGAAGAAGAAGTCGATTCTGGGCAAATTAACAATCTGGAGGTTAGAAGCTTTGAAGTCGATTGGGGACTGTCGGGCCCCATGAATACAACGGTCTCTCCAAGTGTGAGGCCCATCCGCCTTACCGTAACCCCAGCGATAGCCTATATTCCCACTAACGATTGCTTAAGGGTTTATTCATTATTGGATCAGTTCCTAAAGACTTACCAGAAGCGGCAAAAAGTAAAAGTACAGTAGCTGCTTTCATCAACATTTTCATGCAAGTTGAAGAAGTCTATAAACGATATTTTAGAACATATGATATGTTGGTCGATTCCCGATTTATGAAGATCTAAGTACGAATGTTTGAATGTTTGGGAGAACTTGTTTATAAATTACTCTCGTAAGAATTACGGTAGAGTAAAAGTCAACCTGAAAGTCATGCCCAGTGGCATCCTACTCGAGGACAGGAGTAACTGATTTAATTGACTTACATCTAGATTCTTAAATATTCAGTGTCGCATTTAGTAATTGTTCAATTAATTTCTTTTTTATTCATTATTTGGTTTAATTTTGTTTAGAAAATTAACTTGTTCCAAAGCTGAAAAACAAATTAATTTTCGATTCCTGTTTATAATCGAAACGGAAGAAAGTACGGTTGTATGTAGACTGAGTTGATTTTTCCTGAAACATAAAAATTACTGTAAAACACACATATGGAATAAGATTTAATGTCTTATTAAATCATGATTTCAATCCAAAAAATTAATTGCTTCGGGAAAGATTTCTTTATGGAAAAAATATGCGAGAACAAAGGTCAGTTTAAAAGGATAATCGGTGTTGACATCCTATAGTGGAAAACAAACACTTGATTTAATTAACGTACTACGAACTTTTTAAATATTCAGTAGTACAATGAGTTCATTTGTTGTATTTTTAGTTTTCCCTTTGTTATTGTGTCTTTATTCAAAGAATTAGTTCATTTCGAGGTTGATGAACAAAATCGGTTAATTTGATTTTTTAAGTATTGTAAAAATAACCATAGAACATACACATAAGATATCAGTCGATTCTTTATTGTAGAAGATGAGCAAAAGTGGTGTATCCCTTGATCGTAATCTGGTTTAAAACTATCATATATGATATATCAGATTGAAATGTTGTAGGTAGCTGTGGCTCTTTGAAATCTATTATCTGAGTCATATCCATCACTTCAAGTTTTCTATTTCGGAAATCACCTAGGAAAATTTTATTTTGTCAAATATATGTGGCATAAACTGAACTATTTGTGATCGTAATTTCTTGATTTTAGAATTATTTTGCTTCAAAATCAGATTTTGAAGTTTAGTTCTTTAAATGCGTTATATTACGAACTTAAAGATGAAGATTAGATCAATCACTAGCAATTTGATGCTATTTCTATACGTAGTCGTTGGATATCAACAATTCCAGAAGTTCTCTAGAATCCCATATATTCCAATATTAAAAATCACCATTTTAAAAGTAAATTCACAATACAATAAATCCGGAGATATCAAGATTACCTCCCTTGGATCCAGTTTAAAAAACAATAATCAACTACTGTTTCGTGCGAAAACGTCATGTAAAAAATTTCTGTACTAGACCGCTTGATGGTATCATACTGTATCCACTTCTCCTTCTTACCAATTAGTTAGGTTCTATTATTGTTGCTTTATGAATTTGTGCGTAATTTTAATATTTTTTATATTGAAACACCTTTTCGTCATTGTTACATGATAAATGCAATCACGATGAATAAATTATGCATGTTTATGATTATTTCTCAAATCTAAGATGTACTTTAGGCTTCAGTAGATTTTGCGTTTCTAGATCTCGTACTGATTCTCATCCTAAGTTCTTTCAAACTGAAGAAGACACATCAATTATGTGTAAAAAAATGCAAGTTCGTGAGATTCTTACTTATCTTTTACTTTTTAGCACTTTATCGAAAGTTTCGAAGCAATTACAATATGGGGCTACAAACATGATATACTCTTACTTATCTTATTCTCAATTATCTTACATAATACGACTATTTTCAATATCTTTCCTATAATGTAATATATAAAAATAATTCTTTAGTAATTTCGTAATCTAATTTGTATTCACTTGTATCACTACTCCAATGTCCATCATAGTCTTTTAAATCTCCGGAATTGACGTCTATTGTGCATGTTTCACTTTTCACTTTCGGACTTATTAAGGGGATCATTTCTAACAACACTCTGGATTGTTTTCTCCAGAAGATTGATTTCGAAATTAAGCAAAGGAGGTTGTTCTCTTTTTCCTATTACTAGCTCTCCATGTGCTTTTGAACTCTTTAGGTAAGCTCCAATTATAAATCCCTCTGATCGGAACGGCGATAACGCCACCGATCCAAAGAGACTGCTAACAGTCTTAAAAAAGATTTCTCGATCGTGTTGCGTTTGTATTTTATAACTTTTTTATAATGTTTAATTACCCAAATTTGAGATTTGTGTTCGGAATAAAGTAATGACGAGACAACATTCCGAACACTCTTCACAAATTTCGTGATTATAATATAGAACAACAAACTCACGTTGTTGTTTGAGTTCCGATGGTGGAAAGAAGCGACATTTGCTGTGATATATTTGGACAGTAACCAAATGAAAACATACTATGTTAGATATTTTAGTTATTGAGAGTAATCTATGAAGAATTTCTAAAAGAAATAACTGGGTTAATATTTTGATTAACATATCAATAGATGGATCAGTTGGTGATAGATACTCGAAATTATTTGATAAATCTCCGTGTTTACATCTAGTTATTTCTTGGAACTTTAAATTCTAAAAGCAAATTAGTTATTATTTTAGTAATATAAATCAATCTAAAAACTACCAACAACATTACATGAATTTAGTTTACAGATAGCTCTTTTTTGGCTGGAAAAATGCATAAATCTTCCACTATTCTATAACCTCTGGAATCTTGTCGACTTTATGTAGGAACTCTTATTGAATGGAAGATATATAAGCATATGCAATCAACTGCTGATTGGTCTTTTTTACGCCAGTCAGTTGGGCACTAGGTTCCACTCGCTCGTGAAATCTGCAAACTTATGATGTTCAAAAATTTCATGCCGCGAGCTGGTTTCTTCCCGTGCGAAATATGTGGTTATGTCAATATAAAAAGCATTTTTCGCCATATTCTGTAGTATTTAAAAATAAAATTTAATTTTATTCATTGTTTTTAGGTCTAGAATGATTGTGAATCCGGATCTCCACCATGACCTTGTCGTGGAGTTTATCGCTTTATGCCGTGAGGATCCGAAGCTTTTGAACAGATTTATATTGTCTGGGAAGGAATTTCTGACTGCTTTGAAGAAAAGAACGAATAACGTGGACACCATTTGGTTCTGTTACTGGAGGCCTGAATACAGCGTTGTTCATCCACTAAATCCTCTTTATATGAATATTGGATGGGTGAGTTCATTGATTATTGTACTTTTTAATAGACAAACCTAGTACGACGATGTCGAGATAGACACTCATTTCGGTCACCATTGCATGGAGCATGTTATCCGATGGGCGTTGTTTTCTGCCAAGGAAGTTGTGATTGACACTGAGGATAGCCTTCCTACAGATGTTACAGATTTACTATTGAAGAACTTCAGTAAGTTTTATTTTCCGTCAGCAGATAATGACTTTTTAGGTTTCAAAAGACTGGAATTAACTAGATGTGATTTCTCAACTGCAGAATTGCTAGTAAGATCCAGAAAGTTTGATTACGTCAGAATGGCACCTCGTATCTTTAAAAATCTGAATAATGTTCGTATTGATACCGAAGAATTGCGATTATGTGACTTTTCCCTTGAAGAGATTATGAAGGCCGAATCCATCAAGACGAATTCATTGATCACTGAATACAGATATTATGAATACCTTTCCGGTAGTCTTTTTCCAATAAATATCGGGTTGGTTTTTGTTTTTTTATTTTAATTAACACTTTGCAGTCCTGGTTTCAAAGCTCTCAAAAAGTTGAAGTTGTCTATCTCTCATGTAGGCTTGTTTCTCAACCCTGAGAAGCTTCTTAAATTCCTGGAGTTGATGAATACCAAGTTTCCCAACTTGACTATCATGGAGCTCAGGTTTTCCGAATATAGTGGAAGAGTGGTCTACAACGGGAAAGAAGAAACTTTAACTTTGCCTCCCAACTTCTCCGAAAGTTTTGCGGACTATGAAAATAAACTTGCTAGTTACGATTTGCCGAAAAACGTCTGTGTTCATATTCATCATAAGATCGAGTCCGTACTACCTCCTGAGGCTTCTAGTGGAGCTGTCGCAGATTACTTCGAAGACGTCAGGAAACAACTCTCTGGCTTTGACCTCCACCCCGACATTCGTGGCCCGAGGCATTATTATTTCTCTAAATCTATCAAGTTCTCAGGCAACTTTAAACTGGACCTTATGTTCTGTTTGGTCCATTATGCTGGTGTTTGGCGATAATTTAGACTTTTTAAATATTATTTAGTAATAAATACATTAGAAGTAAAGTTGTTCCATTTCCATTTTGATGATAGTATTACAGTCGAACTTGGATATAAAATATCCCCTTGGGATCGGCCAAAGCGTATGTTCTAGCAAAGGATATATCATAGCTAGGGTAAATTTGAAGAGAGACTAACCAAACACACTCACTTATACCGTATGCTATAACCCGATATAATATATCTCGGGGTATCTTATATCCAAGTTTTACTGTATTTATCCTCATTTGTTGCCATAATTCAATTACAGTAACTTTATTCAGAAATCATTATAGTAGTCAAAATATGTATATGGAGATTTATTTAAATCTCTGGATTAGACATGGGTAACAACTGTTCAATTCCTTCTATGAAGTTACAAAAACGCTTTGCTTCTATCATAGTGTTAATCGTATTACCCACTAAAGAAATTAGTGACTTGATAAAGTCAGCGAATTTTATAATAATGTCAATTCCGTATTCAGCAACTTTGTTTCCAGTATATCCAGCAATGGTGCTTCCTAAAACTGCACCAAGTAGAATTCCAATTGGTCCGAAATAAGCTCCTAAGGCTGCTCCTTCAATACTTCCTTGATAACTTGAAAAAACAACTACTGTAGAAACGATGATGTTTTTGAATGTTGTTGATTTGGTTTGATCTCCGTTGTACCAGGCCTTCAGATTCTGGGTAACCATCCAGGCCCATGCTCCTGCAGCTATATATGCTGGGAATTTGCTTCCTAACGATTTGATCGTATCAGAAGTCCAACAAAGAAGATTGTGTGGATATACTGTGGGAAGTCTAGAAGCTTGAGTTTCTAATTGCTGGAGAATTGATCTCCTTATGGTTTCAGGAATTCTGACCCAAAATTCAGATAAACCCAACGATAACAATGGAACAATACGTAGATCTTCAATCAACCAGTTTCCAATGGCCCGTGGATCAAAGTTCTTCAGAAATTCCTTGATTTGGGTAATGAGATATCTACCAAGTGACATTGTGGAACTGTTTATACTTGAGTGTTGCTTTAGTAGTTGGTCTGCATAGTGTTTCAACAACTATAACAACATTTTACTAGTTGAATTTTGTCTTGATCCTACCTTTGGTTTATCTGCCACTTCTGCCATCATTTCCCATTCTGTGGACTTTTCCCGACTGCCAGCCTTTTCTGCATCTTCGACGAGAATATTCAAAATTTGGATGTATTCTTTGTCTGAATAGATTTCACGAAGAGTTTCCTCCACTTTTTTGAAATTCTTAGAATTACTGAATTCGGTCATTTAGTTAGCCGATATCTGTCAGAAGTTCAGAAATCTAAACTTTAATAATTAATGAAAACTATTGACATTGTCTAAAGTGGAACAAAAAATTATTAACAAAGAAAACACAACAAAAATCCATTTTATAGTTTTCTGTATATTACAGTATTTGGTCTTTATTTACCCTAATTTCCCGATTATAAGCCCGGGTCAATCATAAAACCCCCTAGTCATCGTAGGAAAATTTTCTCGAACTTTTTATATGAACTTGAGAAATCTTTGATGGGTTTAGCAATCATTCTTAATTGCCAATTTATTTTTGATTGTGTTTTGTTTGAAAAAATAAGTATTCTTATCAACAGTGTCGCACCTTGTAACTGGCACGAGACCAACGAAAACGGTCGGATGAACGAGTTAATGATAAATCAATGAATAAATGAATATTGGATAAAGAAGCCAAGTCCATTGCTTAATCCCAAAAGGTTTTCTGATATTCGAGTCTGCTAGATCTCATCTGATAGAAGTAACTAAAGCTTTAATCAACGAACATTCGAAAATTGCGATAATTCAAAAAGAATTTTAAAAAGTTGTTTACAAACAGAAATTAAAAGAAAACAGTTTGACAACACAGTGATTTGTACAGAATTACTAAATAAACGTTATTTTTCTGTTTATAAACCCCCCGGCTTATAATCTGGAAATTAGGGTAAATATCTAAATTTTAGACGAAATGACAAACTATTTTCAAACTCGTTATTAGTTAATATAATTCTGGATTCTTTTATTCACATACATCAAATGTGGGGCAATCAAATTGTAAAGTAAAAAAATTCAATAAAAAATAAAATACGACTGTTCAGTTTTGAAAAAAAATAAATTTTATTTTTCAGAAAAGGTGTCTTGCTGATATTGGATACAGTTAACGTTACCCAAATTTATTACTTTCTCTTTAATGAGAAATTGATAATGTTATCAATAAAAAATCTGTAATTCTCATTTTTTAAAATACATTGAGAAAAATTTCAAACTTCGATAAGAAGGGGAACTA
Source organism: Halicephalobus mephisto (assembly GCA_009193035.1). NCBI lineage: Eukaryota > Metazoa > Nematoda > Chromadorea > Rhabditida > Panagrolaimidae > Halicephalobus > Halicephalobus mephisto. Next base: position 302,596 of record SWDT01000015.1, on the reverse strand, counting down.
AAAATTCCAAAAAAAACCCAGAATGAAATTCTAAATTTTAATTATAATTTTTAACAGTTGCAAATTCATTCGGTAAATAGTTATTTATTGGACACTAATTCAATAAATAAAGTAAGATACATGGGCAAGCGTAACTGTGGATTACTTTACTCTTCAAATGGAGATGGAGGAGGAGGCAACTTGTTTCTGATTTCTTCGGGCAAGGATTCGATGATTTCTCCGATCTTCTCGAATCTTTCATGACAGTGAAGATCGTCGTTGTCAAAGATGGCGTTGATTTTGTTCTTGATGTCTTCGGGAAGGTTTTCGAAGCCTGGGGGGTAAGGACGGGCAAGCTTCTGCTGATCCTTCGGAAGGGACTTGACGAATTCTTTGCTAGCCTTCATCTTCTCCTTGAAGGACTTGGTTTTGTCGGCGAAGATCTTGTGAAGTTCGTCTTGGGCTTCTTGGGGGAGTTTTCTAAGATGAGGAGGAAGAGGGAGCTTCAGAAGAGTCTCCGTCGGAAGGGAGTTCATGACCTCATCGACCTGCTTCATTCTCTCCTCGCGGCTGAGGCCCCTGTTGGCGTGGATCGCGGTCAGTTTCTCCCAGACATCGGCAGGAAGATGTTCCTTGAAATCCGGAGGAGGTCCCATGGGGAACATTTTGCCTCTAGATCCAACAGGGCCAAAAGGATGAGGAGGATGAGGGGGAACGAGTTTCTTGACATCTTCAGGAAGATTATCAATGAGTTCTCTAACTTTTTGTTTTCTCTCCCAGTGACTGAGTTCATAGTCCCTCATGATAGCTCTGATTTGAGTCTGAACGTCCTCAGGAAGTCCTCTGAGATGAGGAGGAAGGGGAAGTTTGTCAAGGATTTCCTTCGAGAGCTTCTTCATGACTTCATCAGTTTGATTCCACTTTTCGTTCCAAGAGAGGTCCTTGTTTTGATGAATCTCTTGTAGCTTACTGTAGACGTCAGCAGGAAGGACTTCTTTGAAGTCCGGTGGTGGCTAAAAATATCATTAATAAAATAAATAAAATTAGGAGTTTTTCCGGAAAGGATAAAGGGTCTTTTACGTAAATTTTGAAAATTCCAAGATCAAAAACAAAAGATTTTTTTCAAACTTATTAAAAATTTAAAATAAAGGAATTTCTTCGGATTTTTTCCTTTTTCTGCACCTATGATTTGTAAAATAATCACAAAAAGTGACATTTGTCATTTTTTACACTTTTTAAACCTATTTAGTTACTAAGTAACGGATGATAAATAATATAGTTGAAGATGGACTTACAAAAGGGAATCGTCCTCTTCTTCCCAAGCGAGGGCCAAAGGGCATGGGAGGGAAAGGTGGTTTGACAAGGGCTTTCTGGTCCTCGGGAAGGGACTTGATGAATTCAAAGAGTCTTCTATGTCTCTCGTCGAATCCAACGGAGAAGTCGTTCAAGATTTTTCTGGCTTTGTCTTGAGCTTCTTGGGGGAGTTTCTCGAAGTTCGGTGGGAGGGGGAGTTTGGCAAGGATGTCCTTGGGAGTCTTGGACATAATTTGGTCGATCTTGGCTTTCTTCTCTGATTCGGTGAGGCTCTTGTCTTGGTGGACAGAAACTAGCTCATTGTAGATGTCTTCTGGAAGGACGTTTTTGAAGCCCGGAGGAGGCTAAAGCAAGGGGTTCAAAAGTTTTATGATCGAAGTAATTTTTACCATCGGAGGAAATCCCCTGAAATGTCCTGGTCCGAAGGGTCCATGACGGTTAAACGGGAAAGGCAAACTTCTTCTTTGTTCCTCGGGCAAGGCGTCGATGATGGCTTTTCCTTTTTCCATCTTCTCGCTCCACTTCAGAGAACGGTCAGAGTGGATAGCCTTCAACTTGTCCTGGACCTCTTGGGGAAGCAACTCGAATCCAGGTGGAAGTGGGAGTTTCTCCAGAATCTCAGGATCAACAGAATCGAAAACATCATCGATCATTTTCTTTTTCTCTTCCCACTTGAGAGAATGATCTCCATGAATCGACCTAAGTTTCTCCATGGTTTCTTTTGGGAGGTACTTTTCCAACTCCGGGGGTGGACCAGGGGGCTACAAACATCATGATGAACTCGTATCATAGAAAATTAAAATTCTTACTCCATGACGTCTACCGAATCTCGGGGCTCCGAGTACGGTAGAAGCACAAATCAGCCCTAAGGCAACTACAATCTGCCAACGGTTCATCTTCGAGAAAAACTCGCTGTTTCTTTCGCAGGGACACCCCCTTTTATACTCAAAAAACGAGGAAACAAACAAATTGCCTGAGGGTCCGCCTCTCACGATGGTCCATCTTCACTAGATCCATGAAAATTGCTATTTGTCCAGATTTTCGATGTTTGAACAGACTCGAGAAAGATCAAGACCAAGGTTAAGGAGTTTCTCGAGGGCTTTGGTTCAAAGATGATTCCGAGAGATATTGTAATCCGTTCGGGAGAGACTAAAGATGAATGATGTCATTTCAAGGATTTCGGTAATCCAGAATTCATCCCACAAAAAGAATCTTGAAGAAAATTGAATTTTTTCAGATACTTGAAAGTTTATGAATTTTATTTCATTAAAAATATGCTGACTTTTATTTTTGTCTCAATCATCGAAGATCAGAACCAATGTTTCTAAAATATTCAATTTCCCCCGTTCTGCATCAATTTGAAATAAACATTAAATTTTCGATCGCCTTTCTGATTCATCCTTCGAAACCACAAAGATCGAGCTCATTTTTGGATGCAGCAAAAAAGGAACTAAATTGACTCTACTTCAAGTGACGTCTCTAGTCCCGAAAAAAACCATTGGTCACTAAAAGCACTTGAGCAAACAAACAAGTCAGGTTTACTTTCGAGACACGTAAAGTACCATTGATCTTTTGCCTTAAGATAAATACGACTTAACAAGATAAAGATAATAATAATCCTTTCATCTGTTTCGAAAAAAAACAACATTTCCTATTGACAAAACTAATCTATTCCCAGCCAAGATTCTTCCTGACAACCGGATCGTCCAAGGATTTGAGTTCTTCTTGTTTCTCCTTTAGTAGTAAATCCGGAATGTACCTGTAGTCTTCATCTGCTTTTTCGTGGACTTTGACGGTGATCTCGATCCCCACCGGAGCATGAGTCTGGATTAGGTCAAGAAACAACGGCAACCTAATGGACGGGACAGACGCGAGTCTGACTACTCTGTCGTACTTTGCAATTTCAATCTCAGAATCCGGAATCGTCGAATTCGGTTTGAATGTGATCACCCTTGTCGTCTCGGCTGCTACTGCATAACTATCGACTACTTGGAATTTGAACTTTTTCGCAACTCTATCAACATAAGCTTGGTACTTCTCCAATGGAACAAAATCATAACTTTGAAGACAGACATTGATCAGAGGGTACTCCGGGTAGATTCTGGGATCTTTGAATTCTGGCTCATAGAGTTGTTTAGGATCAATTCGAGGTGTCTTTGAACGAAGACTAGCAAAGGAACGTAGTTGAACGTGTCTCGCAATTCCCGTTGTCAATTTTAAAAACATCTGGAAATTGACACAAAATTTTACAAATAAAATAAAAAATAATAATCGGCTCAAAACCAAAGATTCTTTTTCAATGGAAAACTGAGCGCTATCCATCATTTATACAGAAAATAAGTAGAATAAAACACCGTTACAATAAAGTGAATTACGTGAACTTGGGGTACATCGGATTGCCGAAGGTCTCGGGATACGGTGTCCTGTGAGGGACCTGGGGGCCTTTGGGCTGATTATAATGTTGTTGTTTCAGAATCTCAGATAGTTTTTCCGACTTGATTTTCCGCTTGTGTGCCAGAGCCCGCTTCTCAGAGAATTGTGTTACAAACAGATTTGGGTCCAAATTACCGCTGCAAAACTCCTCAGCAATTGCTTCACTTTCATCCTCGGCCTTCTTAGCTTCGGCTTGTAAGACTGCATTGACGGAATCTAGAGACCTCTGACATGCTACTTTATCTGAAACGAGGACGACTATTAGACATATGGATGGATGGAACGTACCAAGTTGTTTTTTCATGTTCTCGACATCTGCTTTCGTCTTTAACGTTTCCGTATAAGTTTGAGAAAGTTTTGTCCTGGCTTCTTTTAGTTTAGGCTCAAATGACAAATTACATTCGGCCATCGATTTCGCTTGGGCTAACTTGACTTCTCTTTCCGTCGGTATTGCTGTTATCTAAGAAAATCAAAAAATAAATATTCAACGTTTAAGTCACGTGTTTATATTAAAAATCACAAAACTCACCTGTGGCAGATTGTCAATAATGGCATCGAGTTTGGATTCATCGTCTACTAAAGCTTGGAGATTTTCATCTGAGTAATTCTGGAGATTAAGGAGGGAGGATAGAAGCGGTACATGATTGAATCCAATCATCTGTCGACTGCATCCTAAAAAGAATGGTTTTATTGTAATTTACATATATCACCACGTAGATTGCATCAATAGTGAACGTCTGCAACAGAAGAAGAATATAAATAAACACTGAAGAAAGATTTTTATTAAGAAAGAATTCTGCGTCATCATTGATAGCTAATACGGCGTTTCGTTGCGGGATTTTCTTGTGCGGAAAACCGACTTGACTCTATTTGTAATTCTTCGGTGTGCCTTCCTGATGCCTTAATTTCCGTCTGATTTATATTTTTCTTCCCCGTTATCCGTCAGTAACCATGTATGATGCTTATGCCAAGATCGATGTTGCAAAAAAGATCACGGATATCACTGCATTGTCCGTTAACTGTGAGTTCCTTTTGCTACTTCATGTAGAGAATTTAATTTTTGTTTTTTAGCTTTGTTAGATACAGTGTATCTTGGATTGAAGAATGGCTCTTTGATCTACTTGAAGCGTCCAAATGAACCTGTCCGTCGAGGACACGAGTTCCAAGTTTTCCGAGATTTCAGGAAGAAGCTTGTTCGTGATTTGCAATTTGTGGATTCACTAGAATTACTCGTTTGTCTGTCTGATGGACAAGTAACAGTGCATTCGATTAAAGAACCATTCGATCTGATAGCTACCATCAGTGAATATCCGTTGATAACTGCTTTTTCTGCACATGTTCGCGAGGTTCGTTTTCATATATGAATCCACTTTCAACTCACCCCGTTCCAGAAGGAAAGGAATTTATTTATCGCTGTCTCGGCAAAACGACAGCTTCACATCTTCAAGTTGGTTCAGAAGCAGTTCGAGGAAATTCCAATTGCTTTCAATCCATCTGATTTCTTGGGGAATCCTGAAATCATAAGATGGTGCTCTTCGTATTCCATCTACTTTGCCTCCAAGACGGATTATTCCTTTGTTCAAGTGTTCAGAGACGAGGAAACTGGACTAGAAACGAACCTTGGACTAGTTCAAACCTTCGCCAATCGACCTCCAGATGGCCCGATTGTTTCTCTCCCTGACAGGAACATTGTCGGTCTTGTCCGCTCTTCTGTTGTGGAATTTTTTGATGCCGATGGAACCAAGGTCCACAATATCCCAAGTGCCAAGTTCACTGAACAACCGATTTGTCTGGTCTACGATTCTCCTTACTTGATTGCGGCTCTTCCGAGTAACATGATTGAAATCAGATCCGTGATGCCCCCGATGGTGATTCAGAAAATCGCCGTCAAATCGACGTTTCTATGCAACGGACCAAAGTTTGTTTTTACTATTACTTTTTAGTTAAACTACGGGTTCTAGGGGGAAAGTCTATGTGTCTGGTGCCGGATCCGTTTTTGAATTAAATTCAAAGTTCTTGTTGAAAGAGAACATCAAGAATCTCGTTGAAGACAAACAATTTGATCTAGCAGCTCAATTGACAGATCTCTGCGATGATATGACAGCGAAGGAGAAAACTGAAGTCAAAAGAAAAACGGCTGCCAATTTGTTCGCTCAGAAGCGATTTGAAGAATGTTTCAAAATTCATAAACAAGAAAAAACCGATATTTTGTTACTCCTTCATTTCCTCCCAGCTTTGATCCCAGAAAAGTTCAGAATGAGAGCTGATCAGTATTCAGCAGAAACTCATAATTTTCTGCCTTGTCCGGATTTCACCCAGAGTGAATTGAAAGACGCCGAGATTGAATTGAGTGACTTCTTGAGCGAGGTTGATTTTTAAACAAAAAAGTATTAATTTTGGTTTTTAGATGAGAACAGAACATGCCAAGATTCTGGATCAGCATAGACAGAAGACAATTACTCTTTCTACGTCGAAATTCAAGGAACACGAGAATATTCTGGAATTGGCGGATACAGTATTACTTAAATGTTACTTGAAAACAAGACCTTCTTTTGTTCCTTCTCTATTGAGATTGCCCCACAACCATTGCAACGTCGATGAAGTGGCGAAAGATCTCTATAATGCCGGAAGGTTGGATGATTTGTATCTTTTGTACTCTAAGAAAAACATAAGGAAGAAGGCTCTGGATATTTTGAAACAGCAATCGAGGAATGAAGAAAGTCCTTATTATGGCACAGAAGAAACTATTCGTTATCTTCAAACCATGGGTCCAGCTAATTTTGATTTAATTAAGGAATATTCCCTCTGGGTCTTGGGGGAATCGCCGGAATTAGGAGTCAAAATTTTCGCTACAGATGATGTGGAAGTTGTTAGGCAATTGAATCGAGTACAGGTGTTGTCTTTCTTGAGAGAAGAATGTGTTCCAGCTGTAGTGCCGTATTTGGAGCATATAATATTCAAGTGGAAAGAAGATAGAGAAATTTTTCATGAAGAACTCCTTGGGATGTACATTAGCAAAGTTAAAAGGTTGATGAAGGATTATGTTCATGTTCTGGATGAAAGTAAGTTTTTTTTGAATGTATTTTTAAAATATTTGATTTTAGATGAATTGATTCCAAGAGGTGGTGAAGAAGATGGAGAATATGGTTTATACAGGAAAAAGTTGATTAATTTTTTGAATTTTTCGATAAAATATAATCCTGCTGCAATAGAAATGCAATTAAACGACAGTAAGTTTTTTGATTTAAAAAGGTCATTGTTCCGCAAAATGTCAAGAGTTTTTGGACATTTTGCTTTTAGATTGACCGATAGAATAAGTGTTATCTCGGGAGCAAGCAACGTGATTGAAGTTGTTTTTGCCATTGGATAATATTGACATGGTTGAAATTACCGATAATTAGATAATGATTCTCGTTTTAGATCTAATGCACGAAAAAGCTATTGTTTATGGTCGTCTTGGAAGACATGAAGAAGCATTACTGATTTATGCAAATTTTTTGATGGATTATGATCTTGCTGAAGAACATTGTGAAAGATACTATGATGAAGGACCTAATTCGCAGATATTTGTGACTTTATTCAAGGCGTATACAAATCCAACTTTGTTACAGGCTTTTCCATTGATTCAGAAAAGAATGAAACATGCTCATGCTAAGATCCCTGAAGCTTTAAAGTTGTTGACGAAACATCCAACTCAGTTGGATCCGGTGGAAGCGATTCAGTTGTTGCCTGCAGAAACTCCATTGCAGAAAGTTTGGCCAGCATTGGAAGCAGTTATGGAAGCGATAAATAACAAAGCAGCATCGATTGATATTCATCTAGCAGCTTCTCAGTTAGCTCTTCAGAAGGCAGAGTTGAATTTGAAGGAATTGAAGTCAGAGAAGATTGTGATAGACTACAATGTGAATTGTTTTATTTGCGGGAAGATGATAGATAGTGCATTTGTTAGATGGAAAGATGGGAAATTAGCTCATTATTCCTGTCATACAAGACAGAATAGTTCTTCAACGGAGAACAGTAATAATGAAAGATCAGGACCGGTGCTTGACAGAAGAATATCCAGGAACAGGACTGTTTCGTTGTTGTAATTTGTTTTTTCGTATTGTTACAAAGTTCACTTTTTGTTTTTACTGATTAGTTATTTTTGAGAAGTTATTGATTGAAGAAGTTACATACGAGTTGAAAGAAAAAGAATAAAGAATTTATTTGGATTAACTGATTATGGGAATTAAAAAGTTTAAAATGCCCGAGGATGGGGAACGAAGTTGGATGAATTTGTGAATATTATAAGATATAAAAGACAACTAAAGATATTTGAGTTTCTTCATGATTATAAATTTTATCAATGATAAGAATTTAAAACTTTAGTTTTGAAATCCATTAACTCTGGATGAAGTACAAAACTTTTGCTTAATTGTCTTGCGCATTTATTCAGACTTTTTTATATGACAATTTTCAAAATAAACTCTTACATATCCAATCTATTTTTTTCTAAGGTGTTTTATACTGCTAAAATCATTATTTAAAACTATCGAAGACGTTATTCTAATTGAATTTTTATATATTTAAAATAACTAGCTCATCTATTTTTATTGTTTTTAGAAAGGTTGGAATGAGTTTTGAAATAATCGAAAATTGACAAAACGGAACGCTGTTCATTGGCTTTGCCAAGGAACTAGATAAGCGCTTGAGTTTCATCATGGAAAGCATCAACAACCAGAACTTCATGGACAGATTTAACCAATACTTTTTGGTTATAGAACTAGACAATCCAGTTAGTAGTATACAATAGGCGTATCTAGGACAGCTGGATTTTCCCCCACCACCCGTCGATCCTAGACACCGATATTTATGTTCAATTTCTGTGTAGAAAATCAGCATTGTCTAAACCTAGGACGGCCGCAATCTCCCACTGTCCATCGTTCCTACACTCCGATATTTAAAGTATAAATTAATAAAAAACCTATATTTTTACAAAAAAACATATTATAAAACAACATTCAGATTTATCATCCTCCGTATCTAGGACAGCCAAAATTTCACCCGCCTCCCATCGAACCACATCAATATTTAGGGTACAAATTGTAAAAATTTTATATTTTAACAAAAACATCTTATAAAATCGATATCCAGAATTATCCCCCTCCAGACCTGGGACAGCCTAAAATCCCCCATCACCCTCCATCAATTTTTACCCTTCCAATCGCAAAAAAACGATCAAAATTAAACAAATTATCACATAAGACAATTTTCAATAACCTGGGACAATCTAAATTCCCCCACCGCCCGCTATCTACATATCAATAATTAAAGTACACATAGGACAGCTAAAATAGTTTTATTATCACGTCCTATTTAAAAACACTCTATTGCTTAACATAACTAGACTTATGACGAGATCACTGATTCCGATGATAAGAACGCCGCAGAACTATGAATCTGGTTAACTTTCGGTGTCCGATCGCCCTAAACATTGTTGCATAAATATTAAAATACAAATAAAACGATACCTTCATCAAAGAGCATCATAATACTCGTAATTCCCAAAATTCGAGCGTAACGTTGCTCCGTCAATGAATCCAAATACTCTCTGAACGTGGAATCAATGGTAAGTCCGTGTAATTTGCCAAGCAAAATTCCCGCCAAACTTCCATGATGCAGAATCGGACCACCCAAAAAACCGCGTCTTGAGCCCGAAGTTCCAACTAAACAAAAATAAATTAGTATGGGACAAATAAAATTGATAATATTACTTAGATGGATGCAATCGTTCATTATTCCTTCAATAAATCCCGGAGTAATCGCAGGACTTCCATGGTTGGCACCGTCGGGATAACCCTGAAAAAAAAAATGAAATTTATACTTACATAAATTCAAAAAGACATACCATTAGAAAATATTCATCTCCCTGCCTGATATTTCCCGGCACAGTGCTCACATACGGAAGACTCTCGGATGACAGAACAGCAAAGTCAAACTTCTTACAGATGAATATGCACTTAACTTCAAAGCTGCCTTCAGTTCCGGAAACGTTGTAGGTCTTATCAATTCGAAAAGATATATGTGCAACCGTTAAAATGCGTTTGTTCGAAATGAGAACACCCGAACCTTGCCCGTTGTCGCCCACAATACGGAATACACGTTTTTTCCAGAAATTATACACTTCATGAGAATCTAAAAACAGCACGAATTTTGAAAATATATCGGACTTGGCTAGAATAATTTTAATACTAGATAATAAAACTTACCTTCAGCTGCTGAAGTCAACGGACGAGAGTTAAAAGGGGTTGGCATACGTTCCATCAGCACTGTTATTTGTCGTTCCAATTGAACAATTTGTTCTTGTACACTAGACAAACATTTAAGCAGAATCAACTTTGCTTCATCTGAGAATATTATGTGAGAATACATTAAAATGAAGGTTTCTAATGCAAATATTTTAGACTTAATATGACGGAAAGTCCTGGATGTTTCATAATCATAGTACTAATTGAATTAAGCAACAAAATTAAAAATAAATGTACCTGACGCGTTCTCGCATTGCTGCATATACGTCGCTTGCCTAGCCTTCAGTTCGGCAATCTTCGCTTTCACTGATTCAATTTCAGCTTCCATTTGATTGTCCATAACACGAATCTAAAATTAATACGAATATAATTAATAAACACGAAATATGCATATATGAATGAAGAAATAATATTGCGGGAACGAAACAGCAAAAAAATGGATTGGAGAAAAGTTGATACACAACGCTAAAAAGAAAAAGCATGCAGATTTGACAACGTCAAAAAGAATAAATGCGCAGATTTGAATGCGTATGAAAAGTAGGATTGAAAGTCGGGAATATTTGCATTGATTCCCATGGGAATAATCAAACATCATGATTTTTGGTTTTGAAACGATTGTTTTACTGATATAACATCACTTTCCGATTTTTTGAGATTTCTTTTTGTTGGATTGAGCAATCTATTTGGGTGCAAGCCACACAGCATTGGTCCCGAAGGGAAATACCCTGAGGACTAACGAAATTTATACGATTGGGGGTTGGCGGCAATTTGGAGATTGCACAATATTTTTGATCGAATTGTGGTTTATCTCGTGCCTTTGGCCTCAAAATTATTTCTACATATTTTTGTCTACACGCGAATCCGGATTCCCCAGCAACGATCCAACACTTTTCAATTTTTTAAACAATAAATATTTCGTTATAGATGTGTTTTATACTTTTTTGATGGCTCCACAATATAATTGGTCTCGTGCGTACTTTATTAAGCAACCGAATGGAAAGTTTGCTTGTCAATTTTGTTCGAGGGAGTACATAGAAAATGTTTCCAAGTGGAAAAATCATCTAAAGGTAATCAAAAAACATTTTTTTAAGTTAGAATTTTTTAAAAAATCAATGCCAAAAAATGGGTGAAGGAATACGCAAGAAGATCAGAAGCAAATCTGATGACGAAGGTTCTCCTGTCACTAAAAAGCTTAATTCAAATCTCGTTGCAACAGCTTCAAGTGGAAATGATAATTCGTATGAATTGTTAGCGCTGCCGTATGACGAGTTTGACATCATGCTCAAGGACATTAATGAAGAAAAGCTGGAGAAGGTATGCTTTTTATTTTGGAATATTTCTAAACTTTGTAATTATAGATTGGCCGTGATCAAGAAGTGGAACATTTGGGTGCTGGCACATTCCCTACTCCTGCTTTTCCGGTACGAGGCAAAATTCATGGACCAAACTCGAGATTCATGGTTCCGCTAGTTTTCCAACGAGCTCGAAAACCCAATTCCAAAGCCATCAACGTATGGTGTTTGCTCGGTACTGGCTCCCCGTTTACCTGTCTCACTGTTAAGACATTGGAGGTCTTTTTTGGTGCTGGCAATGTAATCGACGGGCAATTCTATTCTTTTGCAATTCAGGTTTGCTTTAATTTTGTTTATAATCAATGCTTTCAAAATATTTAGGACCAGCAAAGTGAAATCGAATGTTAAATCTCGAAAGTTGGTACCCATTTCGAGCACGTTAACATTCTGGGCGTTGATGCAATGTGACTATTGAATGTTTCGCCGATTGTCAACTGGCGTCAAAATACTTTCCGCCTTACCGAAATTTAAATCCTCTTTATAATGTAATCTTGACCTGGTTTAATAAATCTGTATTTCCTATTTAACAGTTGTTGTTTTAATATGTATTATATCTTATGAAATATATTGCAGACTTTAGGAGGCTTAGAACAAAACAATACATATTATTGCTAAATATACTATTTTTCAGCAATGGTAAGCCTAAATATTGACTAATGAGGATGGGGGATTTTGGGCTGTCCCAGGTCTGGTGGGGGAGGATAGTTTTGAAAATTGTCCTAGTGATTTTGTATCAGAATTTGCTTAATTTCAGGCTTTTTTGCGATTGGATGGTTAAAAATTGGTATCTGGTTTTGGTGTGTAGAATCAGCGAGTGGTGGGTGAAAAATTGGCTATCCTAGATCTGAATGTTGTTTTATAATATGTTTTTTGTAAAAATATAGGTTTTTTTATTAATTTATACTTTAAATATCAGAGTGTAGGAACGATGGACAGTGGGGGATTGCGGCCGTTCTAGGTTTGGACAATGCTGATTTTCTACACAGAAATTGAACATAAATATCAGTGTCTAGGATCGACGGGTGGTGGGGGAAAATCCAGCTGTCCTAGATACGCCTATTGTATACTACTCCAGTTCTTAGGTTTCCGTTAACCAAGAACGACACAATGTTTAAATAACAATATATACTTAACTTTTATGAACAAATTATTTAAATTTACAAAGATTCCATAAGAACTCTGCATTCTGGTGTTGTTTTGACGACACATGAATCTTGTTTTCATTGATTTGTGGATTGAGCAATTTTCGGACGGAAAATTTTCGTGTTAAGTCTTGCGCCAATATGCTCGAGAATTAAGAATTTACCATTATGCCACATGCATTTTTCTTGAGAAAAGTATTCCAAGAACGTTAGACTAATATCCCAGTTACCGGGATCACTAGAAGTAACTTCCATTTTGAAATTTTCGTCTTGACGCATCATGAATTCGGCAATTAATTCTGGACTTTGAAGAAACTCATTAACTGAATCTGTTGAACACTCTAAATCAATTCTTTTTAACTTTGATTTTTGCTTCCAATTAAACAATGTTAATGGAAAATCTGGGATTTTGAAGGAAACTACATACCGGAATTTCTCCAAATATGGCATTCTTTCAAGAAACATTGCTAAATTTTGATCTTTTGAGAAGCATCGGTTGTGGAAAGTGAAGTCTGTCACATTGGGATTGATGATAGTTTTGAATTCCTCTGGGTTTAAAACGCTATCACATAAATATAAATTATTATGACGGAAGTTGTAATTGTTGAAATACGCAGAAAGTTCCCCAGCTTTGAAACCTCTGAGCAATAGACGGCCTCTGACTTCAATTACCATAAGCAGATTTGGCTTCTCTGAAAGTCCAATGTATGAATAATAAAATTACAATAATCGTACCAAAATTATCAGCAGTGAAACTTTTCCTAATTTCTGTTTTCCAGGAGACATATACCGGAGGGCAATTGATTTGTTGGATTGCCTTTGAACTACAGAAGAGATCTCGAAGAAGAACTGGAGGACATAGTTTGTAAAACTGGAGCTTCAGGTCATAATCGAAGTTTTTGAACGGGATTTTTAGAATGTCGCAGTCGATTTCTGTTGTATCTTCCTTGAAGCCGTAGTGATGAACAACTTTATGCTCTTCTGGTAGATACAACCTGGTATACATTTCTGTATTTCTAAAACAAAACAAAAATAAAATATATATTCCACTAAAAATCAACAGAGTTAGAGAAAGTGCTAATCATCAGAGACTTTTGTGTTGATGATAAATGAAAGCGTATACTCTGACAATGTGATAAATGCTTCTAATCAAAAGAGTATATAGTTTTTATTCGACAATGTGATCGATTAGAGACTCAATAACTATGATGCACCCTAGTTAGATTATATGGTGGAAAATATTTGCTTACCTAGCATAATTGAAAGAAAAAGTTTAAAAATTAAAATCCTTGTAGTAAAATGAATGTAATGGATCTGCTGAATTATAAACAATGTCATAAGGTTAAAGAATGATTTAATAAAATCAAAAAATTGGCAAAGTACTCAGTTCAACATTTGAAATTTACAAATTGTAGAACAATTGTGAAAATAATCTTCTTCTGCTATTGAAGAAAGCACTACTACTGCTATTCACGATAGTAATGACTTTAAAGTGTTGTAAAAGAAAATCGCCAAATATTATCCTCATAATATGGATTACTGACTTAGGTATCTTTAACTACTTTGAACTTGACTACACACAAAAAAGTACAAGGTATAGTGTATCGATGTATTAAAACGGCTCTGATATATTGAATGGACTATATTTTATGTACCGATATATTGAAATAATGTACTAATACATTATAATCAATTTATATATTGGTACATTAAAGCTATTTTTGCATATGCGAAGTAGTTCCTGACTTTTGAGAAAAAGTAAAACTAGTATACATCCAAAGAAATCAGCATTTGTGTCACATCCTTCGTTTCTATTGTATTGTAATTTGCACTAATTTTCAACGTTGTGGTCGTCATAAATTAAACAATAAAGTTTATTTCAGTTCCGTATTTATGAAAGCAATAATACTCTTTGTTTAATGTATTAATAATCACTATTATTTTGTGTAAAACTATAAAAACAAATTGTAATTTGGATGTAATTACATCAAAGTATGCATCTTTACATTCAGAGTGTCTTATAGCTTTTATAATCACTATTAAGTCAATCTCATGTTCAAACGGGATAGAAATAAACAGTATGTCTAATATTTCTTCAAATACTCATCTTCGAATCATTAATCTATTCCAAAAATTACGTTTTTATCCATTGAGGAAATGAATAAAGCTACTTAAAGTTTCCTACGACATGGATGCCGATTTCATTATTTCAAACATGATTTTTAATTAATTTTGAATGTTGTTTTTCGATTTTTTATGTGGAAAATAAAAAATGACGCAATTTACACTTAGAAAATACCAGGAAAGAACAACTTTCAACCATGTTATTGTGTTGAATTTAAATGATATCATCGTGTACGTTAAAACGGAAACTAAACAATCAGGTCTATTCTTTTAATAATTTATTTAACTTTATTTCAGATGCTCTTTAAGTGAATTTCTTTTAACTGTAATCCGACGGATTAGAAAAGTACTGGATTCTTGTGTAACTTGATGTTGGTCTTTGGAGACATAGTAGTAAATCATAAACTGACAAAACAGGATTTTTCTGCTCATTCAAAACCAGAGTCCTCAGTGCTTCTAAACTCACCAGAAAACCTCCCCTACTATCACCAACGAGATTCTTACTGTAGTTTATTTCATTAACATTTACGTAACAGAGTACTGTACGTCACAAGACCTGATGCAGAAGTTTTTGATCCCTTAGGTAAAAGTATATTAATTTTTGTAATCTTTGTTCTTCCATTAAATGTTTAAATGAAACCCTTGAGGATAGCCTTAAATTAGAAGCAAATTGGGTCCATTGGAAAAACGGTTGAAGTTCTCTTTAAAAAAGTGTCACGTGTCGTTGGACTACTAATGTCAAGTCATAAATGGCATTGGGAGGGCTTTCGAGTCGGGTTTTATTCCAACTTGGAATGTGCCCTTTGGCGGTTCTAATTTCCAACTGAAGTTTATCTTTCGATTATCAGCCTGTTTGAAACCGGCGACACATTTTTGGATTCTGAGTGATCGTCGTGAGATTAATTATGGAAATGGATGGGTCTTAGAGCGAAAACTGGAATTTTTCTTGATGAATGTCACTTGGCCTACTTAAGAAAGAAAACAGATGCAACTTCGCCTCAGGACCATGGGAACGCTTTTAAAGAATTATGGTCCTGGATGGATATTTCAATAATGTGATTTTAAATATTGATTTTTAGTATTTATTTTTAAATTTCGACTCTTTGTTCTTCTAGTCTATTCAACCTTCATGAACCTATTGTCTTTGTTGCTTTTTTTCGGAAGGTTTGTCCAGTCAAAAAACATTCTTGGAAAAGTCATGATCAATTTAAAAAAATAGAATTTTCCAATTACTTTATTGTTTTATCGAATTTATCGGAGGCTAGAAAAGCTGATAAACTTTTGTCTTCAATCCTACTAGACTAATTTTGTTTTTTCGAAAAAAGAAAAAATAGAAAATGATATACGGTTGAATGATTTCATTTTTATTAATTTTTTAAATATTTTGTTTTTATTTTTTTTTGAATTGACAGTTAGCTATCGAAATTCGGAATTATTAATGAAATTAAGAAAGTACAGTTTTTCAAAAAATTAAATTTTTATTAATTTTTTACCGTAATTATAAATTTTATTTTTCGAAAATTTTAAATATTTTTATTAAAGTAGAAATTTCGAACTTTTCCAAACGGAAGCGATTTTGTTTATCTCTATTTTTTGAAAACGAAAATCCTAAAGATTATCCAAAAAGAACGTTTATCTTTATATTTCGTCAAATTTCAAAATTAATTTTTTTTTAATTTTCACTTTTTTATTTTCCTTCGTCGACCGATTAAATAATTTATATTTTTTTCACCAAATGTCCCTAAGTCAAAAAACAATTTAGATGATGCTGTTGACTTTTATTTGCATTTTTCAGCAAATTTTCCAACTTTGCTTTTTAAATCCCACATAATTTTTATGAAATTAGAATTCACGAAGAATTAGAAGCACGTTTGAATAGGAATCTGATTATTTTTCGTCTAAAATGCACTTTTATTTTAAATTTTTTAAATTTTATACATAGTTATTTTTTGATTTAAATTCCCTGAGGCTTTAATTATTATTTATTTTTTCTGTCATTTTACAGTTAATTACGGTAGTCCGGTAATTTTTTGTTAGAAATTCTTAAAGAGCTGTAGTTTGTTCTTTGGAGTTTTTAAAATCTTCAATTTTGGAATAAAATTAATTCGAAATCGATTCGAAGTTCGAAAATCGACACCTCTGGTCTTCAGCAACATTGGTCTTCATTTTTCCCAGAAATCCGGGCGGAAACGCCGAAGGAAAAGTGGAATCATGCTTGAATTGAGACTGCTTTTGGTTTTCATATCAAAGTGTATCTAAATTGTACCTTAAATCCTGGTCTATTTCATTATTTTATTATTTTGTTGAATTTTTATATTTTTGGTTTCAATTATCCAGGATTATTGCTCAGAAAGTTTTGATTTTTTAAATTTCCTTTATGACATTTCGGAAATGAATAATTAGTTCTTTAAATTCCATTCCAATGAATCTGAGGTCGATAAAGTGGATTTCCTAAAAACGGTCATTTCACACATAAATCCTCTAAAAAGTCCGCTTTCGTGTCTTTTCCTGTTTACATATTTTAAAAATAACATCCTATAATTTTCCACGTACAGACGCTTTAATCGTGATATCTGTTGTCGTTGTGAAAATGGATATTTTTACAGGATCTCTAATAAGAAATATATCCAATAATGAACGTAGCTTCCTTCAAGTGCATCAAAGCTTATGGAGTCTCATTAACGAAATTCCAATTCCTCGCAGCTTGCGTTGTAAATTTCGCCCATGATGCAATTAGCACCCCAATTACAACTGACCCCAATCAGAGCACTTCAGAAGGAACCATCGGATTTACGGAAGTCTTTACTACTGAGGTTTGTAAAAAAGTTCAATCTTAGATAAGGGTTGCGCTTAATTATTTTTTCTTCTTAACGTTTATCCCGCTGGAGAAGGATCTGGTTTGGATCGTTAACGGGAAGTGGTTTTGTGGGAAATTAAAAAACTGAAATTCGAGATTGAAATTTTTCAATTAAGAATCAAACTCGAGTCTCACGGACAACAATCGCGCGCACTAACCACTGCACTACCAAGGAAACTCCTTCGATCGAATTATAATTTATAAAACCTAAAGTTTTTAACTTCAACTTTATTTACAATTTATATTCTTTAACTTCAATTCAAAATTATGACTTCTGTAACATGAAATCCGATTTTATTTTTAAAATCTATAGTAATTTTACTTGTTTTGAGCCTTCTGATTTTCAGAATCCGTACTGTTCGAAAATCTGCACTAACTCTCTCTACTACTGCATCAAACTTCCGAATGGGTCAGAAAACTGCGAAATGGACACCACTATGCTAGGAGTCGTCGTCATCTCCGCCTTGTTCACTGGAATCTTATTACCTCTGGCGTGTATATCGTTCTTCGTTTGTGGGATTTACAAATACGTTTTTACATGTTTCAATTCCTCTAAACGGTCAGAAGACCTCTCTCTGCTGGAAAGGAGAGACTTCGACACTCTCCCGTCCATGCAGTCTACGGACTCCGAACGAATACTCCGACCTTATCCGATTGAGAAGATGTACAAAAAGAATCCGAATCGGTCTTCTCAACCCCAAGCTAGTTGGAGTTGAATTTTACTTGAATTTAAAAAAAATTGATAACGGCGAAATACAGGGATGTTATGAAATGCATAAAAAGTTTTAAAAAAGCAATATTGCTTACATATGGAATAAGAAATAACAAATTTTATAACTCAGAAATCAATTTCGTTAAAAGATTTCTCGGATTACTGCTTCCTAGGAAGATTATTTAGCTGAGTGCTGAAATTAATGAAACCGAAAAACCCGAATTTAGGAAGTTCAAATGAAGGTTAATTTTGACAGTCAAACCTTCCAAAGTTCCCGAAGGTGACAGACATTCCAGTTTTTGGCAAAGTGCGCGCGACGTTCGTGCTTCGTGTCTTGTCTTCTTTCTTGCAAACTATGTGACGTGTTCATCAAGTTGGAGGTGCCTCTTTATTTCACTTTTTACCTCTTACTTTTTGATTTTCTCGATTTACCAACTTCGTAGTTACGATCCGACATATGTAAATTTGTCACACGTTAGGTTTAAAATTTCAGGAAACCAAAGTTCTTGTTTTCCCTGGAAATATGTCGACTTGGGATAGTTACTTGGAGAATCAACGGGATGTTGATGGAATTCAATTCACTTGGAATGTCATTCCTCATTCCAGAGTCGATGCTCAGAAGCTGGTAGTTCCTGTTGCATCCTTCTTCACTCCACTGAAGGTGGGTCATATATCGATTCTTACATTTGTTCCATTTTGCAGTTTAATATCTGTATTACTTAATTTTCCACTTCAGGAACGACCAGAAGGCCAACCAGTGCAACCTCCATTGGAGTATGATCCTGTTCTCTGTCAAAAGTCCACGTGCAAATCTGTCCTCAATCCATTCAGGTTTGGGTTCCCTGCCTTTGTGTGTATTTACAGTATCCTCATTGTAGTGCTGTGGACTTCCGCTCCAAGACCTGGACATGCAGTTTCTGCAATCAAAGAAACCCCTTCCCCCCTCATTACGCGGCGATTTCCGAAGAGAACCGTCCCCCAGAGCTATATCCCCAGTTCGCCACGATCGAGTACACGTTGAGGAAGGCCACAACTCTGCCCCCTATCTTCCTGTTTGTTGCCGATACCTGTGTTGGCGAGGATGAGATGCAGGCTCAGAAGGAGTCCCTGAAGAACGTTGTTTCCCTTCTTCCAGCTGACGCTTTGGTCGGATTGATCAGCTTCGGAAGGATCATTGAAGTTCACGAACTGAACAATACCAAAGAAATGTACCGATCCTACGTGTTCAAAGTGAGTTTTAACACTAAGTTTTATTTAATTTCTTTCCAACATAGCTAGACAAAATTCAAAGTAGTAATCTTTGACGGTTGGATGTTTTTGGTTAACGGCCCATGACGATTGTTCCACCAATTCTGCTATACCTTTTGGAGGGAGCAGAGTAGATTGACTGGAATTTCAATGTTTTTACTATTAATAATACTGAAACTTACGTCTTTGATGGCATAGTAATCCGGCTCAAGATGCTCAACGTCGGTATTTATGACGTAATTTAAGCTTTTCGATCCGGGATATATAATCTTTATTAATTTCGGATGAGTTATTCTTAAGTCGCTATCGAAAGAGCTTGATTCGCAACTGATTACAGCGAAGAGAAAAAATAAAACACCAACTTTAGGATTCATTTCTGACTTGTCTAAAATGTAGCCTTTTGAGAAATGAAGCAAAACGACGAAATACGCAAGAAGCGTTTTTTGAACTCATTTAGCCCACTCAGGAAATTAAAATCACGACCTTAAAAGGATGAAACACCAGACTAATTGTAATTTTTCAGGGAACAAAGGACGTTACTCAAGACCAAATACGCAAAATTTTGGGATTGAATATTGGGAAACCCGCTGGACCAGGAGGTTCCGGTACTGTAACTCCAGCTCCTGTTGGAAATCAACCACCGTTTGGATTCCAACAACCTGGAGGCCCTGGAGTTCGTGGACCTGCTCCTGGAGTTCAACCTCTTCCAGGACAACCGGGCCAACAACCAGGTCTTCAACAACATGGAGCCGTGCCATCTAATAAGTTCCTACAGGTAAGAGATTAAATTTATCAAGGACCAAAAAAGCAAAAGGATTAGTGTAGTGTTTTGAGGTTTTTTTAAGAAGGAAATGGTGGCAAATCTGTTTTGAAAGGTTATAACTGACTTTAATAATTTCAGCCCATTAGTGATTGTGAAAGTTCTCTATTAGAGAGAATCGACTCTCTAACAATTGATAGATGGCCGAAAGTTCAATCGACTCGTCCATTGAGATCTACAGGAACTGCCTTAGCTGTTGCAGTTACTTTGTTGGAAGTTTGTTATCCAAATACAGGAGCTAGAATCATGATGCTAATTGGGGGTCCTTGTACTCATGGACCAGGAATGGTAATCAATGAAGAATTAAAAAATCCAATTAGATCTTGGCATGATATTAAAGAGGACAATGTTCCATATATGAGAAAAGCAACTAAATTCTATGATGCTCTTGCGGCTCGAGCAGTCAAGAACGGTCACGCAGTTGATATATATTCATGTGCCCTGGATCAAACAGGAATGACAGAAATGAAAAATTGTTTCAATTCCACAAATGGTATGTTTTTAAATTTGGGAAAATTCATCAGAAATAAGGATTTTCTAATTTTAATATTAGTTTTTCTGGAAATGGACTGAGAAAGTAGAATAGATAATGTTCATTAGTTTTAGGTCATGTTGTGATGGCAGATTCATTCAAATCTACACTATTCCAACAAAGTTTCAAAAAAGTATTTGAAAAAGACAATGCTGGATTTTTAAAAATGGGTTTTAATGCAACAATGGAAGCTAAAGTTGGTCCGGGAATTAAGATAGAAGGACTTCTTGGATGTGGAGCAAGTGCTGGTGTTAAGAATGCAGTTGTAAGTGATAATGAGATGGGAATTGGCGGGACATGTCAATGGAAATTTTGTTCATTAACACCACGTCATACATTTGCTTTTATGTATGAAGTTGCTGCACAACATGGTACTGCTGTTCCTCAAGGAGCTAGAGCAATGTTCCAATTTGTAACCCAATATCAACATCCAGATGGAAGAAAGAGAATTCGTGTTACAACAACGTGTAGAAATTGGGTGGATATGAGCTCACAACAAGGAAGTGTTGCGTATGGATTCGATCAAGAAGCAGCTTCTGTAATAATGGCAAGATTGGCATCATATCGTGCAAGTCAAGAAAATGACTCACCTGATATATTGAGATGGTTAGACAGAAGCTTGATAAGATTAGTTCAAAGATTTGCTGAATATCATAAGGATGATCCTAACTCATTGAGATTGGCTGAAAAATTCCAATTATATCCACAATTTATGTTCCACTTAAGACGATCGCAATTTCTGCAAGTCTTTAATAATAGTCCTGATGAATCTGCTTTCTATAGGTTGGTGATTTAATTTGTAATGAATGTTTATTAATTGGTTTTAGACATGTGTTGATGCAGGAAAGTGTTATTGAAAGTACAACGATGATTCAGCCTACTTTGTTCTCTTATAGCTTCAATGGACCTCCGGAAGCTGTTCTACTTGATGCTTCTTCTATTTTGCCTGATAGAATTTTGTTGATGGATGATTATTTCCATGTTTTGATCTATCATGGTCAGACTATAGATGCTTGGCGGAAGATGAATTATCAAAATGATCCACAATATGCTTCATTTAAACAACTTTTAGAAGCTCCTGTTGCAGATGCTACTGCTATATTAGCTGAAAGATTCCCTGTTCCTCGATATATTATTACTGAACATGAGGGATCTCAGGCAAGATTCTTATTGTCTAAGGTGAATCCATCAGTCACTCATAACAATCCTTATTCTCAAGATGGAGGACAAGCTGTTTTCACAGATGATGTATCCCTCCAGGTTTTCATGGAACATTTGAGAAAACTCGCCGTCAGCGCTAATGCATGAACAAGTAATTTTTGGGAAGGTAATTTATTTTATAAATGTTGAAGTTTATGATTGGAAATTATTTTCGTCTGTAATATGAAAGGTTATAGAAAATTTAATTGTTGGTTAATTTTTTGTCCCTGTTTGAGGGCATTAAAATTTGTTTTTTGGCGTCGTAATAGACGATGGTGCCACTACCGTAGTCAGAATGATAGATACTGGTGGATAACCCTGGACAGTTGAAAGGATTGTCAACAATGAGGGATTCGTTTTTTTGGCCTAATGAACAGAGATTATGAAGGTCTGAAAAGATCAATTTTAAATGTTTTTAAAGTCATTTGAGGGAAATGGATTTAAGGGGGAAAATTGACTCACATTTTCTTTCCGTTAACGTCATATGGCCTGTTTCATCGTTTACGGCACAGGAATATTCTGTTTTTCCAGCTTTTACACGATTACCAGGGGCTATTTCGACTTTATCCAACATGCAACCTAGGGATTATGGTGGATTAGTGACATCTAAGATGAGGGATTAACTTACTGATAGGTTTGTATTTCACAACATGGTTTTCAATTATGCATTTATACGAAAACAAATGAGTTTGATGAACTTGACCAAGATTTAATTTTCTTGCTCTGACTGCATTTCTGACAACACAACCTTTAAAATTACTGTAATAGATTAAATTTAATCTAAATCTCACCTGTCGGAAATAAAGTTCTTTCAGTTCCATTCGGCTTAGCTAAACATAGGTACTGTATATGGTTTACAATATACTTCTGGCCATTTGGACAATTTTCAACATTGGGAGTCGCCAATGACGGGGTTTGAGACGGTAAAGTTTTTCTGGTTCTTTTTGAAGCTCTACGACCTGGTGTTGAAGTTCCAGAAATCACAGTAACTCCAATAATGAAGACAATAAAAATAAAGAGAAAATTTTTTTTCATTGTTTTAAATTTTATTTCTAATTCAAATCAGCTTTATAAAATCTTTCGAAACCAGGTCAAAGGTAAATCTCATCCAATTTGTTCGAAAAGTGAAAAGGTAAGAAAAACGAAACAAGAATTGACCAATTCAATGACCAGATCTGTTCCTTGAAGAAATGCTGTTTCCGGTCACGGATTCTAATCCAATTTCCCTCGGATAGAACGTCACTTGAATAACAAATTACTCAATTCAATACCTCAGCAAAACCATTGCAAATGTGTTTTTAACATGATCTTCCGTTACTGTATCATCTGAAGACAGTTCTGCGTCTTTCATAGCTGCTCTGAAAAGTCCTCTGATGACGTCAACAGTTACTGTAGACATAGCATCGACTGCAGTATACTTCATTTTCTTGCTTTCTCCAGAAAGGAGTTCTTCCAGATACGATTCCATTTCATCTTTCACAGACATCTAGAAATCAATAATAATAAAAATTAATTAAAAAATATCAAAATGACGTTAAACATTAAATCCACTCAACGAAAATTATCAAAATTATTTTTGTTGACCCGTTAACATAATTTTCTCCCATCCCAACAGTAAAATATTCAATTGAGCCTGAAGATAATGACATTCACTTCTTGCCCGATTTTCCAAAACTTTAAGAAGTTTCAATTTCTTTCTTGAATATTCCATCGCCTTAGGGACAGTCATTTCAGCAAACAAGTTGTCTGTCAATCTGATTGCAATAGGACCTTCTTTGTAAACTTCTGCTTCTGTAAAAATCACCGGAGACAATGCACTCATCGTTGAAATTTTTTTTCCTTTAGATTCCAATTTCCCGTCTTTCCATCCTAGATACTCTTCACAAAACTTAATCAATTTCTCATACTCTTCTTGTTCTTCAAGAATCTTCTTATGTTCTAGGAGTTTCGATTCTAATTCTTTCTGCTTCTCCGCAAGGTATGCTTCCATCTAAATTAAAATTCCAAAAAAATCAAAAATCTCCAAATATCGGGCATTCAACCCATAATATCTAGTATCATTTTTATAATGAATTACATCTATAAACTTCGATTTAAAAATACTTCCAAGATGAATATTATCCTAATCATCATTCCTTCATCCTTGTACTTAAAGACTAAAGACCATCTCAAAAGCGCGGGTAAGTCCTACGTCGTTCATGTTGAAATGGATAAGTCCAGCAAGGAGGAAAATAGTGCAGACATAGGCCATTGGAACAGCTAATTTGGCAATCGTAGGTCCAACCACGATTGGACGAGCATAATCATTGACAACAGCAACAAATCCCCTAAAGTTCACATTGTAAAAGAATCACTACAAACACCAAACCAATGAATATGAAGAGTCAAAGCAGCGGTCAAAAGCATATCCATTGTTGTTCCATGGACAAAGTAAGAAGCTGGGATCAGAGGAAGCATTGCAGCGGCAAAATAACGCTCAACCTTGAAGTGAAGAGCATGAGCTCCATACGGTTTTCCTTGAGCAACAGTTGTTGTATTACGAAATGATGGAGCCGCAGCAACGATCGGAAGTTGTTTCATCAAGAGAGATGAACGGAGACGAAGAGGTCCCAAAGCAAGACGAGACAACGACATCTAAACTCAACTTAAAAACAAAATAAATAATAAAATCAAATATCGTATTGGCTCCAAACCAATCGCTCAAAACTAACAAAAGTAATTAGTCAAATAAATACCAACAATGAAAAATTCAACAAGATCAAAGAGATCAAATTCAATATGTCGGCATTTTCTCAAGCCTCTCAAATTCGACAGATTCAAAAACAATAGCTCCTTCATTTGATTCAGTTGGTTGACCAAAAGCTTGAGGCAAACCATGTCCCTCAGGAATATTTCCCGCTCCATTTGCCTCCGGTATTTCTTCATTCGTCTCCTCAACAACTTCAGCAGCTTCCATTGCTTCCTGTTCCTTCGCTCTTTTAACTTCTTCTCTTGCTCGAATTTCAGCTTGTTCCTTCTGATATCGTTCAGTAATGAATTCCAAATTGTTAACATAAAATTCATGGCTAAATCTAACCATATGATCAGCATCAACAATTTTAACCGGTTGTTCCATTGGAAGAGGATCCCCAGAAAGTCGTTTTATTCCAAAAAGTTCATTTGGCAAAAGTTCAAGAGTTGTAGTTCTTCTACAAAGTTGACTGAACGCAGGAGTCAATTCGAAACAATTTCTAAACAAATTCACTCTTGCAAGAATATATAAACCGAGTCGAGCTCTGGACAACGCCACGACCAAACGACGAACATCCCTCAGATGACCAACATGATTAGTTCTCACCAAAGAAAGAATAATATAATCATTTTGTTGGCCTTGGAATCTATCAACCGTTGCAATCTGAAACCAATCCAATTAACCAACAACCATTACTACAATAACAAACCTTGTGGGGCTTCCCAATAACAGGATTATCTTTACATTTCTTGTCAATCACATCCTGGATCAACGACACTTGGCCGTTATAAGTTGTCAGAATAGAAATCTTCTCCGCTGGATATCCCAAAACCCTCATGTAGATGAACAAAGCAGCAGCATATTCAGCTTCTCCAAGATTCTGGTAAAAGAATGCACTCGGGGTAGATTCACCAACCCCGTGAAAATCAGGAACATTGATTAACTGATAATTAAAAACAAAGCCTGGATTCTGGAAACGATATTCTCCTTGTTTTACGTGGTCAAGATCATTCAAATTCAAGTATCTCCAATTATAAAGTGCAGCGATTTCTGGTCGAGCACGTCCTTGGGCATCAAGTTGGATATGAGGAACACCCAATCTCACAAATCTCGCGAATAAACTCTGTTCCATATTAGAATACTTCTGGAACGTCACATTCTGAACAATCGGAGGGAGCTGATGATGATCTCCAATCATAATCCATCGCTTCAATCTGTTCCTTCCATCGTTGGGATCTTGCAAAAGCAAGGGAATAAAAGTCTCAACTTCTAGAATTTGTGCTGCTTCTTCCATAAGAATATTATCATATCGAAAACCAAGATTAACGAGATCTTTTCTTCTCAATGCTGCATGAGTACATGTCATCGCGATGATTTTTGCTTCTTTCACCAAAAGGTACTCAGTTCTGTCTCTTCCATTTCTCAAAAGTTCAAATGCTCTAAATTCTTCTAATTCACCAAAGAGATCGCTTAAGACTTCCCAACAACTAATAGCGAGGCCATAGTCTCCATCGTCTCCTTTGAACAAATCTTCTCCTTCTTTTTCAAAGTATTTCTTGAACGGAAATTTAGCAGCAACTTGAGATTTATCTTTTTCAACAGCTTCTATGAACTCATCCCATAATCTGCAGACAATGAATCGATAAAACTGTCCAGCTGTTTCACAAGAGTATCCAACATCCCCATTTTCCCCTATTGAATCACGAAGTTTCTCCACCTCTCGCAGAAGTTCAAGTCGATGAGACAGAACATAATTAACTCTACCATATCTTGAGAAGTCTTTCTCCGTTTCCAGACTTTCTTCTCCATGTCCCAATCTCAAAAGATGCCGTTCATCTACATTTAGAGCAATAATCTTCTCAAACAACTGATTTAGAGCTTGATTAGAATGAGTAACAATCAAAGTTCTCTGTTCTGGCCAATTGTGATAAATATTCGAAATAATCTGGACAGCAACATCAGTTTTACCAGTTCCAGGAGGTCCAACAACCACCGTCAATCCAGGTTCTGTTCCTGATTTGATAGCTTCGATTTGAGTAGGTGTAAAATTGATCATATTCCTTCTTTTGTCTCCAACAAGTTCTATCACTTTCGAAAACTTCTCATAAGGTTCCACAACCACTGAATCGTCTCTCTCGCCTTCTTCCAGATTATGTTGCGGAACAAGATCCATAAAAGTCAGTTTAAATCCCGGGTCTTTTAATCGTTCTGCCTTTTCTAATCCAGTGATCTTACACCCGGGAAAGCTATTTTTGACATGTTCAGTTGACAAAAACGTATCATTGAAATCGATTGTCGAAATAGGACTTGCCAGTTTCGAATAATGTGCTGAATCAGGGTCACCATAACCAAGAATCAAATCTTGAAGCCAGTCAGGAACGACAAAATCAGTGTTCAATAACTGTCGAATTGTACTCAGAACAGCTTTGAAGTTGTTCGTTTTTGGATCCCTTCTGATAATCAAGTTCAGTGTGTAATAAACTTCCAAGTCTTCATTCTGTTGGTCGATGAAGTACTGATTCGGATCCAACCAGATTCTGTATTTCCTTATATCACCAGTCAAGGTTTTCAACACATCTCGATGCTCCATTTCTTCCACAACCTTGCCGTCATTGTCAATAAGCCCATCAATCTCACAACCTCTAACTGCAGTCACTTTGATCTGTTCAGAAAACGGCTCTCTAGGGTTAAACTTAGTTCCCACAGGTAATAAAGGAACAACAGTAACCAAAAAAAGAACATCATGTCTGTGCAAGTTCTCCCATTCCTGTCTCAGATCCTTTCTATTCGGCAAAGTAATTGTCAAATCTGCAGTGACTTCAGATGGAGCTCTTTGTCCGATTAACGGCTTAGATATTTGAACAAATCTAAACTCCGTAAGAGGCAGAGCATACCTGGCCCATCCACCCCAGACAATTTTGTCATCTCCATGCTCATGTTGCCAAGGTCTCATCCGAAGTACCGTCGTCTCAATATCATGCCTAATTTCGTCTAAAAACACTGGTATATTGGGTTTTTAACGAATTAAAAACTTACAAGTAGATTCCATTTGGAATAAGAGAAAGTTCCTCAACAAGTAGTCATGGAGTGTCAGGAATTGGAAATTCAACTTCGGCAGAGCTAGGACATTCTCACCATCGTATTCATCATATGGAACAAGATCTTCATCCCAAATCGTCTTTTCACTAGGGAAAATCGGTTGTTCATTCAGTTGTTGGAGTTGGTTAGGACGTCGTTCGCAATGGAAAACAACTACATCAATCAAAAACTGTTTCGAATAAGATTCAGTACAGCTGAATTTCTCCTTCTCTTCCTTAGTAGGCACCAAGTGAAGGTATTCAGCAAAGTTGTAGAGGTCATTCTCGTCCAACTCAGACAATTGCTGAGAGAGAACTTTGGGAGTATCAATCGATGAAGCACTTAGGAGATAAAACGAAGCCATTCTTTCCCTGAAGAACTTGAAAGCAGCCTTTTGGAGTTCAACAACATGGTCATAATGTTTCTGAATCATTTCGTTTTCTGTTAGAGCAGATCCATTGACATCGTCAATTTCGAACCTCACGTAGAACTTTAACCTCATAATCAGCTTACAGAATAGAGCTCCAAACTCAGTCTTGATGAAGTCTGACTGCGCTGCTCTTACGAGGAGATGAGAATAGATGATCAGTTGGTTGAAGAATCTCCTGGTTGCCAGTAAGGAGATCATGTCGATGGCAAATTCCAAAAACCGCTCAAGGTACTTTACTGCTTCCGGGTCAAATGGAGTTGTTTCATCGTCTACAAAAGCCAGAGTCTTCAGGAATTTTTGAATCAATTTCCAGAGAACTGTTCTGTTGAAATCAATAGGCTTTTGTTGCTCTTCTGGTAACTCAGAGAATTTGGATTCCAACTTGTTCCAGTATTTGAGTAGTTTTGGAGATTTTGAAAGCAGTGCTATTCTTTGGCTCTAGAAATATATAAAAGGTTAAGGAGAAAGAAATAACAAAGTTCTTACCGGAAATAAGTTGACCAATATATTTAGCGAGGAAATTTTGACCATTTCTTTCCTCACTAAATCGACCTCGACTGAATTCACAGCATTCACAAGGAAGGTCAGAATCGCAGTATGTTCAACGAAACTCATTCCTTCTTCCCGCAAACTGAGATCCAGAGCTTTGTTGAAGAACAACGGAAACAAGTCGGGCTTGCTGGTGAAAGCCGCCCAAGCAGGAACCCGCTCACGAAACTTCTCGTTCAGCATCACGACAATCGACAATACATGGGCATCTGTCGAAGTTTCGGAGAAATTTGGCCATAGATAAGCTTCCAGATACTGGCTAAAGGAGGAAATTAGAAAGTTTAGAGATCTAAAACAGAAAAACCTGAATTCGAGAAGCACAATTTTCCTTTTGACAAAACCGTCTTTTAAAAGTTCTTCTCTGTAGATATCCTCGATGATTTCTGGATTATAAGCTTCATGACGATCAGAGAAAGGAGCCCAGTACTTTGTAGCGATCTGAAAAGGAAAACAAACACAATAAACAACTTCAAGGAACCGAAAGAACAAACCTCAGTTATTTCATCTTTCTGCATAGCTGAGATCGTCGGCGGAACTCGATTTTGTGATTTACCCTTGGCCATTTTTATAAAAATAAGATAAATATGAAGATAACAGAAAATCCGGGATCTTTCATCAACAAGCGGAAAATCACGGAAGACTCAAAAAATTGAACATAGTTTTCGTGTCAGGATACGCTGGAAAAGTTTTCTCTTTCTCTCGGTGGACGTCCATTGATCATGATTCCGACTACTTTTTATACTATTTTAATTTTTCATGAATAAATTCATTCCTAATTTTTATCTGATAGTCAGATCTGAAATTTGAATGTAAAAATAGCCTGGATCAATGGGTTGAAAGTTTCTTGATTGGAAATTTGAACAAAAATGGTTGGTTTATTTTTTGTGTTTTTTGTTAATTTCCATATAAAATTACTGTTCCAAATCATGAAGGGATTACGAAAATGAGGATATAAAGTTACCTTTGAGATGAAGAATGTGCGGGATGGAAATTAATTGAAATTATCAAAAATTGAATTATCTTTGATTTTAGGACGATGACTATTGCTACACTCTCAGAGCCATCTATGCCATATGGTGTTCTTACAATTTATTTCCAACAGAAAAGATCCGTTTTAACAATAATTTCTTTGAAAAATGCCTGAGTAAATTGAAGAAGATCATATTCAAACTTTTTGGAGCACTATTCTTTCTGTTTGAAAGCCACTGCGGAACTCTATCAGGCTAGATTTAGCCATTGTGACATTAAATCTTCGGATTTTGTGTCTAGAAAGAAGCACAGTCAACAATGGGCCTTGTTCATGCATAATTTTGGACCAGTGAAGCAATTGTTTGTTTTTGGCTTATTGGAATTTTTTATTTCCTTCTTTTCAGGTAATGAAGAATGATTAACCAAGGCTTTGAGGATTAAGCACGAATTTGGTATTTAAGAGGATAGTTTATTATCATCGATCCAATTTCTTTAGAAAGTACTATATATGACGGTAAGTTACTTGTATTTTTAAAAATTAATAGAAATTCCTTCAGTTTAGACTTCTGGAGTATGTTATACATTTTATTTGAAGTATTCTCTGCAAATGTTCATTAAAATAGAGATGATAAGAAGTCTTAAATCATAGTGACAAATTGTAAAAACAAATTCTGGGAATGGATGCTGAGAAAATTCTACTTGATTATACGTCTTTTTGAGAAACTCGATCGCTGGAAGAAATCGGATCACTTATTAAGGTTGAAGAAACAAAGTACAATATTCGTTACATTGTTTGATTTAGAACCTGAAGGAAGATTTGACAGAAATACTATTGATGTGGTTGCGAAAAAGAAACTTTGAAAGAAAAAGATGAAAAATGGCAGTATTCGTTGGTTGATTGTTGTACGAAATACCATATTGGAGGAGTTCATGACAAAGAATATGATCTCGAAGAAGTTTTACACTTTTTAAGATTTTTGTACTTAATTCTACTTTCACAGCTTCAACCATATCTTTTTTATTTTAAAGATAATTAACTTTACTGATTGTTAACTTTGAGGTTTTTACAATGTTCAGATCAATCGTTATGACGATTTGAATATCTTTATCTTTGGTTTTGAGATATATTATTTCGTAATTATTTAGTGTCCCATAATGATGCAGCCCGCGGATTCAGCAGTGGCTGAATTGTTCCGCAATTTTTCCCCAGAACTTGTGGCAGAGAAATTGAGACGGATCTATCAGAACGGACAACCAGGAACTTTGTTCTGCAATTTTTACTACACTGATGCAATACTGGTAAGTGGAGGGAAATTAACCTTGATTAATGTCCTGAAATAGGTACTGCAGCATCTTCAACGTGGTGAACCTGCGAGAGACGTCCCATGGATGTTGTTTGGAAGAGATGTTTTCGGGAAACAGTCCTTGTGCTACAGAATAACAGGAAACACCATTGAAGTCAAGAGGATCCCAGGACAGATCAGTGCTGGTTGGAGGGAGATCCCTCAGGGCGTTGTGGTGGTTATCAGACATGAAGAAATCGCCAGGAATGGAATATCCTTCAACGATGAGATAAAGAAACTTCACTTACAGTTCACCTTCAAAGATCTCTGGACAGCGGATTGTTCTGTTTTCTACCTTGTCAGAAACGAAGCCGTGACTTTCTTCACTGATAGGTTGGAGAATTCAATCGAGCACGTCCAGACTTACAAAGTTCCCGGATGTGATGATTTGTTCAGAATTAACACCCAGATTCTTCCGATCGAGGAAGTGAAGGAATTGCAAGACGAATATGTTGGACAATTCATCGATTTGTTCAGAAAAATCATGATCCGACGGTATCTACCTCCACCTCATGGAAATATCCCTTTGATGTTCTTGTTTTCCGGAGGCGTTGACAGTCTTTTCGTGACTATGACAGCAGCTATGACGGCAGATGAAAGTCAAGAGTTTGTCCTCGTGAACGTGTCATTTTCCGAAGACGGAAACGATTTCGAAATCGCTCCAGACAGAGAAAGAGGAGTTACGGCTTATACTTTCTTGAAGGAGAAATTCCCAGAAAGGATATTCCACTTTCTGAGAGTGAATGTTACTAAAGATGAACTTCAGCTTGAAAGAACCAGTTCAATAGCTAAAGCAATTGCCCCAGGTTATTCGGTCCTTGATGATTCTATCGGCTGTGTCATGTGGTTTGCTTGTAGAGCTAGGGGAATTGAAGATGGAGTCGAAGTCAGGTAAGCGTACTGTAAATAATAAGAATGTAAGGATTTTTCAGCTACGACAAAGCTATCCATGTTTTGGTCGGTTCTGGGTCGGATGAAATCCTCGGAGGGTACTCCAGACACAGAGGTCGATTTGAAAGAGAAGGATATGATGGACTTTTTGAAGAATTACGACTAGAAATCGAAAACATTGGAAACAGGAATCTCGGAAGAGACGACAGAGTGGCCTTAAGCAATAACAGACTGATCATCGCCCCGTTCCTTGACGAGGAAGTCGTTAGATTTGTGAATGCTCTCCCGATTCAGATCAAAGTTGATTTCTCAAAACCCAGAGGATTTGGTGAAAAGATGATCCTAAGAAATGCACTGAAGCAGCTTGGATGTCCAGAAGTACTCTACACGGCTCCGAAGAAAGCCATGCAGTTTGGAACCAGGATTGCCAAGCTGGAAAAAACAGGAGAAAAGGGTTCTGACATCTGTGATAGACTCAAAATCCCGAATGAAGAGTCCGCTCAAGCTACAATTGTAGCCTCTGATTAAATTTATACTTTTTTGAATATTTTTATGTTTCCATCGATGAACAAATCCCTAATGAATAGTGGCTTATTTCTTTGGGTAGGATTTCTTATTTTTGAGATCTTTAGTCGGAATTAAAAAGGTTGGAGAAGAGCAGTAATACGAATAAATGTGATTATGTGCATGCTAATTCGGCATTTCATTTTAGTAGAGCGCACCTAAGGAAGATTAGTCTCGGATCGGAAAACCTGTGAGTATCCAGCGCCTTACTGTAGCTGGAAGAGTTGCGTCAATTTAGTGTTTTATTAATATGCACGATAAGGGTTATTTTCGGGTTTTGTGCCGTTTGGGATAATATTCATTTTTTTGTTTTTTGAATGATTCTGGTTAAAGGTCGAGAATGACTGCACTGGCTGATAATGATGTTTCACAAAACCCTTATTGTGTTGGTTTGAGGTTCAAGAAGCGCAGAATAAATACCTAGTTTCCCCGTAAGTGTCTGAATCTACGGGTTGGGGCCTTGTGATCCGTGACAACACCTAAGGGGTGACATGTAACTCCAAATAGTAGTCTTTGCGTTAAATTTTCTGTGTTATATTGTTATTTATCGTGTTACACCTATTTTATTGTGTAATTCACTGTCTTTTACGCGTTTTTGATATATAAAATGGAGTTTTAAAGAACTGTGAGGGTTTTATTCCAAGGATTAGAGATAACAATAGGTACAATAGCCAGTGACGAATTCAACTTAAATTTTGGTAGATTATTATTAGAGTATAAGTGCAGATGTGGAAGCAGAAGAATATGATGATCAACTGATTGAGGTTGTGGAATCGAAAGAAGAGGATGATTGTGAAGATCAAAAATATGAAAATCACTGGATTGAAGATGTTGCTCATGCCAATGAATTTGAATTCAATGGAAACTGGATTTAAGATCAATCAGTTAACCAGATGCTCAACTCCCGTCAATTTCTATTCAAAAAATCGCATCTAAAAGAATGACACCTACGGAGTGTCACGATGTCGTGTATGTATTAATATTTTTATTTTTATACTTTCGATTTCGTGCGCTACTGTTTATATACTCCTGGGGATAACCATACACCAATGATGTTTCTACAGTATCCTCAATCGTATGGCCAAAATGAATCACAGTATGAGATAGCATGCCATTAGTAAATGTAAATCATAAATAGAATCTACATCAGGGTTCACAGATGTGTTAATTTATCAGGATTTACCCTGATTTTTGAGTCTCAAGCCTAATTTTTAAAAGAAATCCTGATTTTTTGTTTAAAATCCTAATTTCCTAAAATTCAATCTGCGAACCTTGCTTTTCGGTTATATTTTTCAATGAGAACAAGTGGAATCTCGATGGCTCAGACGAACATAACTATTATTGGCATGATCTGCATAAGGAGCCAAAATATTTCTCTAGACGGAATTTTGGCGAAGGTTCTGCCATGATATGGATTGGGTTTTCTTTCTTTACAAGTTTAATATTGCTTTTATTTTGAGTTGGATGAACAGCAAGGACTACCAGCAGGTATTGAAGAAAAATTACTTATACTTTTTCGACATTAAATATGGACTTGCTTTATTTTCAAGCAGGATAATTTCTCCATTCATGTTAGTAAGGACATTTTTGCTTGGTTTAAAAGGAATAATGTTAAAGTTCTTGATTGGCCAGCATGTTCTCTTAATCCTATGGAGAACATTTTCGGGATTTTAACTAGAGATGTCTTCAAAGATAGACAGCAATTCCTAACGACTAATGCATTGAAACTTGCTTTAAAGGAAAGCTGGTCAAAACTTCATCCAGAAATTCTGAAAACTTTAGCGCCAATTTCGGAGATAGCATATCATTAGTAAATGTAAATTATGAATAGAATTTATCTCATACTATGATTCATTTTGACCATACGACTGGGAATACTGGAGAAACACCATTGGTGTATGGTTTTTCCCAAGAGTATATTATATAATCTTGATTTACAACTTATGGCGTTGTTGATTAACAAGTGGTTAAAAAGTTTCAATTTTAAAGCCTCGATTATATGGGTATGAAAATTTAAACACATTTTTCGTCGTATTACACCATTGACTAATAAAAAACTAACATTTATCAAATTCAGACTCAAAAAATTGCTGATTACTTTGCTGCGTTTATGAAATCAAAATCAAAAGTTGTTTATTTATTAGCTGTTATGAATGCTGATCAATTAGGAATTTCGAAAAAGTTTCCTACAACTAGATGTATAACATAAGTAGGTATATGGGAAGTTGAGTACTAAGTTCAGTCAGTTGATGGTATAACGCATTCTTATACTATTTTACACTAATTTTAGCTAAAACACAATCTGACGATTTCCTTGTTATTGTTCTTCAAGAATCCCAAGGTCAATTCTCCAAATAGCAAGTTTTCAAAGTGCTAAATCTCGTAACACATTGTCACAGTTTGCACATTATAACAAAACAAATGATAAGAGATTGATTGCAGGAATGCGTTTTAACTGGGGGAAATGGTTTATAAAATCATTTTCATGATCGACTCATGAAATTTTTTTAAAGATCATGGAACAAAACAATTTTCCGTGGTTAGTAGCAAAATTCTAGAGATTTTTAACATTCCAATTAATACGGTCTTATTTATATAGTTTTTAGACAGCTTTTTTACTTCTTTAAAGCATTCGTTAAAGTTCATGAAAATTGTGATATATAAGCAACATGTTTTATTTCACCGCAGAAATAACATTCTAAAACTAGTGTCTTTAGTTTACAATGAATTTTGTTGCTGTTGATATCAATGATTTTTACAATGTAGATAAAGCCAATATGAATACACCGACGGAAGACCACCTGAATTTGTAACACTAGTACAATATGGTTTTGTTCAACAATTACCGTCTGTTATTTTGAACACTGGCATCAATATTCTTTTATTAAATATTTGAATTTCGAAGAATTCTTTTGTCTTAAACATTTTTTTCCATTATCATTAGTTGAGTACATTCAATCATTATATTGACCAAAACCTTTCAGTGTTTTTTAATTTTGTTTCAAAGTTATACAGTAAGGAAATTGTTACGAATCAGAGGGAAAACGGGCCTAAAGATTTTAATGGGGCTATGAAGCTCGCTCGTGCCAGTTATCACTTCATTGTTAGCCCGGTCTAACATGCGCTGAACAGTATTGCTTGTTCTTGATATTCTGTTAACTGTTGTATTTTTAGTTTTCGTATTTCCATTGCTTCAGAAGAGTGTTTTGCAAAAACAAAGTATATTTCTAATACTCATTTTGAAAGCTTTAGACTGATATAACTTGTTTCAAAAAGTCGCATCCACTAAAGTCCATTCCATTATAGGAACTTTTTCATAACTTGGTGAATTCAATAAGTATTGACAAAAATGTTGAATATTGTGAGCTCCAAGGAATTAATATTGAGACCGCCCTTATTAAAACATAATTGTGTTTGTGCAAAGAGTAGGAAGTTACTTTTAAGATGAACCCAGAATTATAATTGATTGGGAGATGCTTCTGGAGACTGTTGATGACGGAATTACTGAGTGGAATCATTGGAAGGGTAACCCATTCAATTGTAATGTGGTCATTGGTGGTGTCTTTTGACTATAGTTGAAGGAATATAGGGGACGGAAATGAAAGCAACTTCCTTGAGTTCCAGAATTCCAGACAGAAGGCGGACCTTAGAGCGCTTTGTGTTTTTATCTTGATGAAGTGTCTGATTTCCAAAAATATAGTCTTGATGTTGTAAATGAACATGTTCTGAGGTATCATTTTAATGTATTTTTGGATCGAAATGTCACTAAGGCAACTGATCATTATAAATAACTCATGAATAATGAGTTATTTCAACATTCCTGAGTTAAAGATAATTATTTCCACTTTCACACTTAATTTAGGGCTCAAAGGAGCTTATCAGAAAACCAGATAATCTTATTTCCTTACAGCTTTTACGTTGCCTTGGGAATTGGAACTTGGCCAGATAATTTGTCTGTTGACTTTACGTTGCAAAAATAGATATCTATTTGTTTTGAAGATAAAATCCAGGTCCTTTTCGGAGTCGGTAATTTCTTCCTTGTCAACAAGGACTTAAAAATAAATTTTCTTTTGTTAATTTGTCTACCTTCTGAATATTTTAGATTTTTCTGTGACAGGATATTTCGTGATGCTTTTGGTAAAAGGTCAGAATATATTTAAAAAAAGAGAAAAATAAGTTTTTTGCAGCAATTATGAAATTTTAGATTTTTTGAATTTCACTGAAGCACTTAAAGCTTCTCAATCTTTGTTAATTTTAAATTACTATACTTGCCCGAAGGCAAAGATGTTTATTAATTATGCATTATTTACCCGAAAGTAAACATTCTTAAACAAGGTGGAAATGTCTAATTTCCTGAGGCTATTTTGTTTGTTTACTTCTTTAAAAAAGTGAAAATTATCCAATTTTCGGATTAATAAATGACGATAATTTGAAATCCTTATCTGAAGAGCCGATATTAAATTCTGAAGGAAATGCAACTTTTTCGTGAGAAAATTCCCAGGATATTATGGATATAAAATTATTCTTATTTTGGAACTTGTAATGTTTGATTTATTCATAATTCTAATGAGTTGTCTGATTTTTAAAAAAGTAAAAAATCTCACATTTCCTTCGAGAAAATAAGTTTCATCCATTTCAAATTTACTTTTGTTTAATAAAATTATTTTTTGAATTTTGATTTTTTCTAAAAATAAACTTTTTTGCATAGAATTATTTACAACAAAGGCTTTGTTAGGGCCATTTTTGGGAAATCGAAAGACAATTATTCTAAATTTTTGAAATTTTTGAAATTGTCTGAAAGTGACATGGCCATGATGCCAGAGGTTCACGACTTCCTTTTAGTGATTAGATTTTCCACCAACGGCTCATTTATGGGATTCTGCAAACAGTTCCTTAATGGCACTCTTGAAGTACGTGTTTTGAAAATTGCTAGTCTGAAATTCCGACTCGAATATCCATTATTCAAACTGCGAGGTTGTTTTTGCTTTTCGATCTTTGGGAATGTTGTCATTTTTATGTTATTTTGTTAAAAAGATATAAATTATTTATTTTCGAGTCGAATTGAGGATTATAACAATTGCAGAAAAAATCACTTTTTTAAAAAAAAATTATTTAGTTATTCATTCATAGCCCTGTCAGTTTTCCCAGACTCGTTTTAACTCGTCTTCGAAAAAAGAGAACGGACTTATGTATTTAAAATTTTAGGAAAATAATCGACTTATGATATTTCACTTATTAAATAATTTCGGTGATTTATTTAATAATAATGGGCCAAAATGAATCTATGTCCTCGCCCCAGACCCCCAGGTCTGCGAGATCCGGGTCGAAGAACTGTGATTTACTAACACCGAGACAGAAACTGGCCCTCCAGAAGTCTTGGAAGAAGTCCCCTAGAACCGGGATTGACAACATTGGAAGTCAAATTTTCATGAAGATTTACATGAGAGACAGAAGTGTAGGGAACATGTTTGGGCTCCAGAATGTCCCTTTACAGAATCTTAAATATCATAAATTTTTCCAGGTAAAAGTTGATTTTAATTTTTAAACTAAATAATTTGTTTTCAGCAGCATTCGACGACTTTTATCAGATCCCTGGATTTCATAATGAACAACCTTGATAACATGCCCAGAATTCGTCAATTCTGTCGTAGACTGGGAAAAACCCACGTGAGATTCATCGAGAGGGGCTTCAAACCGGAGTACTGGGACATCTTTGCTGAATCCCTGACTGAATGTGCGATCAATTGGGAGGGGGGTCAGAGGTGCAAGGACGTCCTCATCGGATGGAGGACTTTGATAAATTTCGTCATTGAAGAAATGAGACTCTCCTTCGTCAAAGAGAAACGGTCTAGATCGATCCCTAACTGCCCTAGGGGTTCTGTTTCTTCTGGAAATCCGGACGAAAATGGCTCAAAGTCAAGTAGGTCGACGACTAACTCCAGTAATGATCTCCTGACTCCCTCCTGGGAGCAGCATTCGATCCATAATGGACCACAAGACGAGGTTTCAAGAAGACGGAGTACTTCGCTCCAGCCCCAACGACTTTGTTAATCCTGTTTATATCCACGGTTCTGTATCATTCAATTACTCATATTGGATTGTTGAGAAAATAATAAAAAATCCATTTTAAATTCTTTAATAATTTTGAAAGTGTTTTATATCAAATTTCCATTAAGAAATTAGTTTCTACGTACTTTTTTATAAGAATTTTCTAAAATGTTTACATCAAACTTCCACGTGAAAAACAAGTTTTTGTTTGGAAATATGAATTTTACAATAGAACTAATTTTTTGAAATTCAAAGTAATGTTTTAAAATGAATTCCATGATGTTTACAAGGAATTAAACGAGTTAAAAGCGATTCAACGATGAAATTAAAAAATTACGAACATGAATGTTACCATAATAAGATGGGAGAATCTTGTTAACCTCTAACCAACTCGAAGACACGTTCCAAGAGCGAAGAACCTGATGCTACTGTAGGTTGAAGTTTCTGGAATATTGTTATTATACCGTTATTTTGTAATTGTAATTGTAATTGTTATTTCTTTTCTCATTTCCATGTGTTATTGTTTGCATTTTAAACTGGTCTAATATTTCCCCATCCTTTACGCAATCTTGGAGCAAAGAACCCTATGTATCAACTGCATCATTGTAGCAAAAAACCAGCTACATGATAATTGTATTGTTATTTTCAAGTATCATTGATATATCAAACAGGTTCATTTCTTTATTCTTTACGTGATCTTGGAGCAAAGAACCCTATGTATTAACTAGTTACTTTATTGTAACTAAAAAGCCGATTTGTGTCAGTTGTGTTAATTTTTATTTTTTGCTTATTAATTATTGTTGTTGATCATTGAGGAAGAAGGTTATCTTTCTTGATTTTACACGCAAAGCATCTCGTTGCATCAAAAACGACATTTTTAGAAAAAATTGGAGATTTCATAATCCAACAGAAAAATAGTTAAATTCGCATGCTATGCACCAAGTCACTCATAAATTTTAATTTGATGATATATGCACGCCACGTAAACAACGCTTTATAAGGAAGACATCAGGACTCAAGTTGACCTTTTAAAATGAATGATAAGTTATTTCCAAGTTTTCAGGATATGCATTCCTAGTCTGGGTCCAATTTGTGCAAAATAAACTCGTCAAGCGAGGTAATGAAGTAAATGTCCGAAATTTCATATATCAAATTGGAAAATCAAATCCACTTAGAAGAAAAACAAACGTTTAAAAACTTTTTCGATGACATTATTTACGAACAAATGCAGCACTAGTTTCACAATGGGATTTGTTTTCATCGTTTTCCATGGCTCATTAAAAATTAAAAATGGCATTTGAATATAAATATATCGGGACATTTTAGAGTAAGATTACGTTTAGGCTTTGAAAGCTTACATTTGGATTTTATCTGCTTTTGGGCAAATTAACATTGAACAGGTGGAATGGAATTTGATATTACAGTTATTCGTATAGTTGGCTAAAAATTATTTAGTTCATTTGAAAACACCGTTAAAACAAAAATCACATTATTATAAAAAGTGGAAATAAACTTGGTTGAGAAATTTCTTCTGTGTAAATTCTCAGAATTAAATAGAAATTAAAGCAATATATGTGGTAATTTTGGTTTTACATGATTTCATAGTTAATTTTTCAAACTCATTCTTCACAGGTAAATATAGAAACTTCTGAATCAAGATATGTAAAATACAAAAGTTTTTATTTGTTTCTGACAGTTAATGATTGTATATAAAAGGATTAATGGACATTCAAAAACCACAATACCTAAATCGCTCGTTGAAGACAATTTGCTCTGTTTGTAATGAGAAAAACCAAAAATCCATGTCGAAATTTATTAAATTTAATTTTCTAAAAATACTTTGAAAAAAACCAATTTAAATATTCATGATATCTTTTTTATTAAGGTGAACTGAATTTCGAAATTGCACATATCAAAAGTTAAAAAAAGAATTTATTCGTCAAAATTTCGATTTTTCATTTTCTGCTTTAATTTAATAAATTTTTCCAATTTGTTTTTATAATCAAATATATTTTTACACTGATTACAGCCATATAATGGAATTTTTAAAATTCTCATCAAAAAAAGTAATTTGTTTACTCGTTTTTGAACATTTAATCACGTACTTTAAGATCACTTTTCTATTTTAACTTAACTAATTTTAATAATTTTTATAGTTGACTGTATTTTTACTTTTATAAGAAGAAAGTAGAGCAATTTTATATATAAAATAGTGAAAAAAAAAGCGAATTTTTAACAATTTTTTTCAAAACGCTTATTTTTACTTTATCAATTTTAATAATTATTTTCGATTATACGTATTTTTTACATCGCTTACAGCTACATAATGAGATTTTTGAAAACCAAAGAAACTTCAAAAATAAACGAATTTGTTCAGTTGGTGAATGAACTTTAATGTTCTATTTTAGGATAACTTTTTTACCTTAATGTTATCAATTTTATTATTTTATGTAATTAAATATATTTGTAGATTGATTGTACTTGCCTAATTCGATTTTCTAAAAATGGCCACTAACTGGAAAAAACCAAGGTTTATGGACTTTTTAGATTATTTAAATTCAGAAAGTAATTTAGAAAAATACAAATTCAAAGTGCAAATTTGAAAACTTGAAATTACGTATAACTTATTTTAGAAGATTATTGTGATTTCTAATATTTCTAGAAGATTCTAGATTTTACAAAATACGCGACTCCGATGACGACCGCGATCAGGAACAAAGACTTCACAGAGATTACGGTAGAATCTTTTTTGTATCTGTTGTCCCATTCAAGCTGGGGTTTGTATTGAGGGTTAAGAAACGAGTCCTCCTGAACGGATATGAATAAAAATAAACAGTTAAAGATCAATCTCACCAGGTAATTCCAGTTGACATTCTTGTTACCTAGTTTCAAGAGTACTTCGTGTCCGGCTCGTAGCCCTGCTTGAACGGCTCCAGACATGTATCCTATCCAGATCGTCGCTGTTTCGGTTCCGGCAAAGTGGATTCTAAAATGATTAAATTAAAAACAAATTATTTTTGGATGTTTTTACGTTTTCCAAGGTTCTCTGGCCCTGGTGTAGGCCCCCATGTTTCCTGCCGGGACCACTGAAACCGGACATCCTCCAGTGAACATTTCTTGATGCCAGTCCTTGTCGATGTAATCCAGAGGTTTCAAAGCTTCATCCCCGAGGAATCTGGCTAGGTCTTCGAGAACAGCAAGTTTCCTGACTTCGGGAGAGGAATCTGACCAGGTTTCGTTGTTGATGAAACCAACAAGAGCTGGTTTCCCGGACTTGGTTGTTGCATCGAAAACTGAATTCAACGGACGCGTTTCCCTGGGATTGTCAGTAAATCCCGTCGAGAGAATTTCTCCAGAAAATCCTTTTTCTCTCCAGAACGGCTTTTCATAAGTAACTAGGAACTTAAACAAGTTGCCCTGAGGGGCGCCGTCGAAAAGCTGTTTTTTGCCGAAAGGCAGTCCTGATTGGAACCGAATTCTGGAGCATTCACTAGGAGATATGGCCAGGATCACCCTTTTCGCAATAACTTTAGTTATCTGAAAATTAATTTGAAATTGGTTTACAAAAATAAAAAACCTTAGTTTCGTCGAGAGTATTTTGAATAACGGCTTCAACAGGACTTTCATCGTCGTTTTCGTCGAGAAATCTTAATTTCAACAATGCTTGATTTAAGTAAATTTTGTCTTTGCCGATGACGTCGCTTAATTTTTGACTTATCTGCTGGGTCCCTCCGGCGATCTTGATGGCCTGGGCCCCTGTGTTTGTGCTTTCCAGTACGTCATCCAGATTCCCTCCGGACTTGATGTAGACTAGAAAGTACAAAAATGACATTCTCGCTGCAGGAACCCCGAAAACCGTCTTCGTAATCATGTCGGCTACATCCACGAAGAACCTTGTGTAGGCATGTTTCTGGAACCATTCCTTTACAGTAATACTGTCGTGTTCTTTCGCGTCAGGAGAAGAAAGGAAATCTTTCACGTCAGTCGAAGCTATTAAGTTTTTTATTTTCGTGTAAGATTTCAGGAAATCCAAAACTTCGAAAACGGAAAATTGACTGAAATTTATTTTTTGTAATTAATTGAAATAAAACTTACCCTATTTCTTCGGCTTTGGGAAGACTGGAGGTGTATTTCCTGGGTTTGGCACTCCCGATCTGCATCCATTTAGCACCCTGTGTGTACTGATCATAGGTTTCGAGATTCAGTTCCTTCACAAGATCCAGAATGTGGATTTGGGTCTTTCCTACCCATTGTCCTAAATCCAAATCGATTTTAAAGAATTTAAAGAAATTAAATTTCAGATTTCCCGCCAATTTTAAGGAAGAATTTCGTTTTAAGAGATAAATTTCTTTAAAAATAGAAAATGTAAATTTTTACTGTAAAAGTGGATATATTTTTGAAATATCTGAAAACTCCGAAATTTGGTGATTATTTAAAAATAAACCAATTGTTGAAAATTTCACCTCCAATGTCCCATTTTTCAGATTCTCCTCCACTGGCTTTCAATTCTACAGTATGCGTTCTGCCACCAACTCTGTTTTTCCCTTCTATTATCAGAACCTAAATTATTTAAATAAATATAAAAAATTGAATTTGAAAGTTACTTTTAAAGAAGGATCAGCTTTCAGGATTTCTCTAGCAGAGCTCAAGCCAGATATCCCAGCCCCAACGACGAGGACATCACAGTTTTGATTCGTCAACGGACTAGTTCCGTCTCCGATATCCGGTCCTGCCATGTTATTACTTAAAAAAATTTCGCTTTTTCGAAAAAAAGAAAATAATCGATAAAGAACAAATGACAGAATAATCAGTTTTATTGAGCTGTTTGTTTTCTTCGTTCATTGAAACATTCTTGGTAAAACATCTCAATGTAAATAAAAAAAATAAAAATTACAATTTCCAGATTTCAAACCTTATAAAACTGATTTTAAATATTGCAAATAAAGTGATAAAATCTTATTCAATAATTTAGTATAAAAACTGAAACTTACAAATTTTCCGAATTTTGTTAAATAATATTGTCTGATTATATTCTGTCTACCGATCGAGTTTGATTTTCTGGTGATTAAGATTCTAAATCCTATTAAAAATCACTTTTTTTCGATCATATAAATGTATTTTGATTTTTCTGATTTTTTTTCAAGTTTGTTAAATCAATCCAGAATTCGACTGACTGACAATTCTGGTTTCTCGTTCTGAAGAAACTGAAAGTAAATAAAAACTGTTAGCGAAAGTCTTAGATTCTAATACGTATTTCACCTGACTACAAAATCAAGAGTTCGAGAAGTTTATTATTCATCAAAATTTAATAATTCTAACAATAGTGACTTAAGCATTCTTAGTTGAATCATTGTAACTAGATAACTAGTCAAAAAATTACAGAAAAAGTAGAAAGATGACGTCATCAAAATTGTTTTTAAAATTTCGAAAAAATAAAATTAAATGGATTAATACATTTTCGATCTCTATGGTCTCAAATGGAAAACTAAGAATCCCCTAAAGTTGTAATTTCATTGATTCAGAGTTTATTTTATAATTGTTTTGTTTAAAAAATAAAATTATAAAAAGTTTGAATTGTGTTTCTAATTTGCAGTTTGTAAATTTCTCTTTTTTCAAGAAAAAATCGCTTCGAGAGTCAGATGTCTTTGGATTGTTGTTGACTTTTTTCGATTTCTGCAACTTGGATCAACTTTTGCACTCTCTAATGAAATCATTGCCTTTGATTTTTGATTTGACTAAAAAATGAGGAAGAACGGAAACAAACAGAATTTTGCCCACATAAAGTTTGAATTTCGGATTAGTAAAAACGGCTTACAAGCCAGCGCGAGTCAGACGAGTCGAAGGTCGAGTTTAGGTGTTCACAGACAACTTTTGAATCCTAGATTACACTTGCTTACAGAAATCTAAAAAATTTAATTCTGAATTATTGATTTTCGACGTTGTGCTATTGATGACCCTTTTCCGTTTTTTGCAACTTTGGACAAAGCTCAAAACTTTCGAGGAAGTATTTCGAAATATTCCGACCACTTTTAGTTTCCCTCTGGCGTCATCAATGGACCGCTGAATGGACAATCAAGTTAAAGTTATCCGGGAGCTAAATTTAAAACTCAAATGGGGTTTAACTTTTTGGTTTTTCTGGTCATTTAAAAATCATGAGATTACTGTTGCTTTTGTTTCAGGGATTCTGTAGTT
Organism: Halicephalobus mephisto; assembly: GCA_009193035.1. Taxonomy (NCBI): domain Eukaryota; kingdom Metazoa; phylum Nematoda; class Chromadorea; order Rhabditida; family Panagrolaimidae; genus Halicephalobus; species Halicephalobus mephisto. Next base: position 257,801 of record SWDT01000015.1, on the reverse strand, counting down.
TTGGAAAAAGGTTAAAACTTTGGGGACTATGGAAATAGAACAACATTCTTGAAGTTTTACTTTCTTCAAAAATTACTAATTAACCTTTTCAAAGTACAGCCATTACAGTAATCTGACAATTTTTGACTTTTAAAAAATCAGAAAGTTTACGTTTAAAAAATAATGATTAAAATTTTTGTAATTTCTGAGATTTTCGTGTCAGGACCTAAATTCTATTAAAACTGCTTTTTGGAAAAATCCATTACTGTGTTTTTAACTTCCTCCTCCGTAAAAATTTTGTCTTGGCATTATCGAAGTTGAAAGAATGATCCCACTTGACCTTTAAAGTTATCCTTTTGCAGGAAATGCGACTGAAGCCCTGTGCACGAAAAAGAGACTCCTTCATTGAATGATTATTTTTGACGAAAATGACGCCGAAAATGACTGTACTTTGTTTATTGCTGAATTTGATTTTGTGTGTTTACGGAAACATCGCGTTCCTCGATCATGTCATCAAGGTAGTTGTTTTTGTTTGAATTTTTCGAAGATTTTTGTAGAAATCGACGTCGCAGGGCTCGACAGAGAACGACGACGAACGAGAGATGAACGAACGATGCAAGAGAGACCTTGTTTGTACCGAGAAGGACCTGAGTGGACCTAGGATCTGCGGCACCAACGGGAAGACATATCAGAATCCCTGTGAATTAAACAGAATCGTCTGTTTCGGGATTCCTGTAGAAATGCACTCCATGGGAGACTGTAAAGGTAAAAAAATCTTGAAGCATAATTCCCAATTACCGTATTCCAGCTGAAGACCGTTGTCCTTTAGAAAGGGAATTCCAGTTGAAACTGATTCGTTCAAATGCTACAAAGTACGCGAACGAATTCGTCCCGATGTGCGACAAAAGCACGAATCTCTACGCCCAGGTCCAGTGCCACTCAGTAATCGGGTACTGTTGGTGCTCGACACTCCACGGGACCCCCATACCGTCTACCTCAGTCGCCATCAGTACTCAAAAAATGCCAAATTGCGAACACGTTCATGGTAATCGAGATTCAGTAAATCTAAAATCGACGAAATTTTCAGATATCCAAGTGGATGCCTCAGGACATGTCGGTCACAATTTTTCGAAATCCTCAGGTTAGTTTTATTTTGGTCTTTTTGATTAATGAGATTTCGTCTTTCATCTTTATCCTCCGACGCAAACAAGAACTAACGTCATTGATCAAAGGCCATTTCAGAGTGTGGAGCCGTTGAGAGAATTATTTTTAACAGTAACATGATGGATGCATTCAGGAGAGAATACGCCAATGCCCCTGACGAACACGGAGATCACAAGGGTACTGTAATTTTGACTCTTAATTCTTGTAAATTGGTTTTTAAATTATTTTTAGAATCCATTGAGTAGTTCTAGGATCTTAAAAAAGTTTGTAAATTTGAAATTCCAAAGTTTTCGGTCTTGACTGGAAAGTTGGGGAAATTCGTGTCGAAACAATTTTTTGGAAGTTTGTGTTAAATATTTATATTTTCATAATTGTATGGTTTGGAATCTATTGAAGATTTCCGAAACATTGAAAAAAATGTAAACTCAAAATTTTACACTTTTCGGTCTTAACTGGAAAATTGTCAAACATTCGTGTCGAGACAATTTTCTAGAATTTCATGCTGAGAATTTTTATGATAGTATGATTCAGAATGGAATCTTATAAACGCACATAAACTCAAAATTCTAAAGTTTTCGGTCTTGACTGGAAAATCGGAAGATTCGTGTCGAGACAATTTTTGAAATTTCTTTGTTAGATATTTTCATCTTTATAACAGTGTAATTTTCGTTCCAGGAGACGAGAGGAATGAGACTTTGGAGAGACGGATTCTGGTGTGGCGATTCGTTAAACTCGACCTTGACTCCAACGACAGGTTGACGAAGGAGGAACTCGCGGGAGAACACAGACTCACGATCCTCGTTGTGAAACCAGCTTCTTGTGCCAGAACTTTCCATAAGGACTGCGATAAGAATAACGATAAATTAATCGATCTCCAAGAGTGGACAACCTGTCTCAAAATTGATCTTGGACGTAAGTCATTTCCTCATTGACCTGTTGTTGAAATTTTTTTCTTTGAACTTGCCGACAACTGACAACATCGCTGCTTTCGAAAACACCCATTATTTGTCTGCCTTAGGTCGAGTTTATCTAAATTGAGGAATTTGTGGAATCTCATCAGTTAGTTTTCTTTCCGAGAGTCGGATGCCTTTTGATCCCGGAACGTTTTATGACCAGAGTTTTTTGAATGTTATTCCAGATGGAATTCGATGTTGACAAAGGAAATAATTTTGCTTACCCCGGAGTCTTGACATCAGTTGTGCATCATTTTAGTGGAGTTTAAATGCACATTCAAGATCGGTAATTCGCTTTGGATAAATGTCTTTCTGAAACGAGATAATCCAGAAAATTCGTCAATTTTGTTTTTTAATTTTTTAATTTTTTCGTGTTTTTATCTTTTAAGAAATTTAATCGTAATTAACAGAAAACATAATTATTTACAAAAAAGAATTATTGAAATTAAGGAAGTTAGAACAGAAAACAAGGGATTTAAAACTAGTTTATCGGAAAATCGCTCGTAAAAAACGAATTCGCTTTTTTTCTTTATTCGATGTACGAACTTTTTTGTTTTTATTTATTTTTACATGGAAGTAAAAATACACTTGATTATAACAAATAATTATTAAAATTAAAATTAGAAAATAAATAATTTCAAAATTAAGAAAATTAAAAATAAATAAGTTCAAATTTTAAAAATAAATAAATTCAAAATTTTTAAATTAAAAATAATTTCAAAATTAACAAAATAAAAAAATAAATAAGTTTAAAATTCTAAAAAATAAAAAAATAAATAAGTTTAAAATTTTAAAAAATAAAAAAATAAATAAGTTTAAAATCAATGATAAGCGAATTCGTCCATGTTTTTTCGACTTTTGATGTATGAAATTTTATAAATTTATCCAATTTTCTTAATCTAAAAATAATTCAACTAAATAAATGGATTCTGGATTTATTTTAGAAAATTAGAGTTTGTTCAAATTTAGAAAATCATTTTTCCTCAATTACGAAGGACAATTTGATCGAGTTTAAAGTTTTATTGTTTTCCGAATTTCTGCACGTAGTCAGAACTGTCAAATCCGCGGTTTAAAACTGGTTTTGACAGTTTACTTGCCAGTCAAATTTGACCTTTTCTGGAAGTCTGAAATCCTACTCACTTCAAAGTTTATTTCTAACGTATACTTTTGCGTTTGATGTCATAGCTAGTTCATTTACTCGCCTTAAACTCGAAAAACCCCCTCGGAAAAATGTAAATTTCTCCAAATGTCGCCTGCTCAAAGACTATAAAAACTAACTTGTGGACCAAATTAACTATTTCCAGCAATTGCGAGGGCCACTTTCGAATCCTTGCAGAAAAACGGTCGACAAAAATCCCATCATTCTGGATTACCGACTTCACGTCAGTTTTAACGCTTTTTGGAACTAATAAAACTGGCCAATTGTGAGCTTTAAATGGTGTTCGTTGAATTTCCAAAGTTGACCTGTCAACAAAAAAAAATATTTCGGTTGTATTTGACATTTCATTTTTTATTTCGGAACTTCCGGTTTTTTAAATTAGCTTTTTTTTGACGCGATTTCGCTTTTTTGGGCTTCTGAGTGTACCCTCTCCAGATCTCGACTAACATGTTCAAACTGACACTGGTAGCTTCGAGTCTAATGCTCGTCACAGGACTCCTGATTCCAGTCAGGAGATCAAGGGAAGTCCCCTCGGATTATTTCGTCAGACTTCCTTCCGATGATCGATTTCTTCAAAGTTGGCATTTGCTTTTGTGGCTTTTCCTCCTAGATTACGGTAATTTACAATTTTTCAGACAACGTTCTTCCGGAACCCAACGAAGACAATTCTCTTCCTATTTACGAAATAGAACCTCCAAAACAAAAATCAGAAGAATCAGAAACCGCTCCAGATTTCTTTCTGAATTCACCTTCGAAGAAATCAAAACCGGAAGAAGTTCAAAAAAGTACAGAAAAACCAAATTGTAAAACAGAAAAAGAAAAAATAACTTTTTCCACTCCACCGAATTTCCTGGAGTACGTCTTCATCCCCAGATGTGAAGGTCAAGACGAGAGGTTCTACTCCGAAATGCAGTGTCATCTGAAGCACGGAAGGAACGTCTGTTGGTGTGTCCATCCTATTTCTGGAGAGCCAATCGGTCACGGATTAGTCAACTCCACTGCCGAATGTAGTCAAACTCCTTTGGTCGCTAAAATCGGTAAAATGGGGTCCATCAAAGGCAAGTTTAATTTTATTTCGAAATTACAGTAATCCTCAGGTACACAAAAAAAGTAACTTTCGACACAGTAACAAATGCAAGTTGTAATTATTAAGTTTTATTTTTCGTCACAAATTTTAAATATTCGTGAAAAATGTGATAATTGTTATTTTTTACATTTTGAAATTGTTACAGAACTAAAAGTTACTTTTTTGTGAACACTTTACTGTTGAGGTTTCTCAATATCAATGATTCCATACATGACTCTAATCTCGGATGACGGGAAGAAGATTCTATACCTCATATAACTCTAATTTATAAAATATAAATCCATCTAAAATAATTTTAAAAAATTAATTTCGAAATAATCATCGCACAAAATTGGAAATTTAAATTATTTCAGTTTCTAGTAAATCCTAAAATTTTCACTTGAGATAATTTCGAAATTAGGTTTATTTTTAATTTCTATGACATTATTTCCAGGTTGTTTACCTGAAAAACAATTGTTATTTTATCGAAAATTATTTTCCTTGCTCAGTAAGGAAATGAGGCAATCCGCTCCGGCGCCAGTTAACGGCCCCAAAAGACGACGACCTCAAGTTGCCAAATGGAAGTTTGCTCAACTCGACTCCAATGGGGACCACGTTAGTTACATCCTCAATCCCTTATAATCCCAAAACCATTCAGGAAATCGAGAGATCAGAATGGAAGTCCTTCAGGAAATCACTTCGGAATCTCAAAAACGTTCGAAAATGCGGAAGAAACTTCATCCGGTTCTGCGACATCAACCGAGACTCCAGGATCAACCAGAAGGAATGGATGACCTGTACAATCCGGACATACAAACACCTCAAAAAGACTCGAGAAAATCCATTTTTGACTCTGTTACATCCGGATTAACTTTTTCTGAAGTAATTCAGAAAATCAAACAGTTCACTTCCCCTTCCATCTCGGCATCTCATCGGAGAAACTACAGTTTCTCCGACTTTTTGATTCCCATTCCAATACGGGATCATTTCATCAGCTTAAATAAAGTAAACCAACAAAACAAAAAATTGTTCATCAACAGTTTCAAGATGATTCTTGTTTAGAAGTTGCAAGAATCTTAGATTCACTGTCATCAACTTTGTCATTGACATCAGAAATCTTAGATTCTTCCAGTCCTTTCAAAATAAGATCCTCTAGTGTCGAGTTTTCCTTCTCCTTCGAGACATTTTCCTTCCCCGGAATCACCCAACGAGAGAGAATAACGTAGTCCGCATCTTCTGCATTTAACTGAGGAGAGGATTCATCCATTCGAAATCCATTCTTATGGAAGAAAGCAAGTGAATTTCCATTGAACAAGAAAACCGTAGCCATAACCTTGTGCATTCCCGTATTCTTGGCAAGATTGAGCAATGTTTCGATCAAAAGAGTTCCAATTCCCCGTTTTTGATGTTTGGCAGAAATTTGAAGCTCATAACTAAAACCAAAATTACTACTAAAAATAAAACAACTCTCACCAATAAACCACCGGAATGCCATGATCCAAATCAAATCGATAATGAACATAACCAACATGTCGTTTCTTGAAATCCTTGACAATAATATATCTGGCAGTAGTTGCCTGAAGTTCCTGTTTCTTCGAGTTCTCTTCATATCCCCAGTTACTTCTTTGATAAAGTTCCAACATATTGTCATTAAAGAGTTCAAAAACCCATAAAAATTGTGCCGGATGAAGATTTGTTGCCCAATAGTATTCAAAAATCAAAGCTTCACTAAAAACATTCCTAATTAATTTTGAATTCTATTTCCTAACATGATTTTATCTTCCAAGCTAATCCACTTCTGACTCATCCATGATCCATTCACTCACAACGGTTCCGATTTTGCCCCTTTGCGTCATCTAGTTTTCCAAATAAGGGTTGATTCACAAAGAAATAAAATTATGTCCTTCAAAAGCTTCTGAAAGCAGTGAAAGTTGGCCGCTTTAGACTTACCTTTGTCAGACCGGATTCAAAATTCAAATCACTAGGACCAAAGAAGGCGTTTCCACATCCGATCTAAACTGGTTTCACGGATATGCTCTCTCATCTCCAAGGTTTCGTTCTCCGCAAATATATATAAGAATCGCCGTGTTACATCCGATTAAGGAATAAAGTTATTTTAAACCTTACAAGGTCATGGCCAAGTTTCTGATTCTGGCTTTGATTTCGGTGCTACCGAAAATTGTCGATTCTTGCGGATGTGGAATAGCCCTTCCTCCACCATGTCCAGCACCACTGGTAAGCAAGAATTACAGTATATACCAATCATACTCATCTACAATAATTTAGCCATGTCCTCCTCCTCCCCCACCATGTCCACTACCTCCGGTATTATTTTCACTTTTTAGGTTATCGAAAATTACTAAATAATTCAAATTTAGCCATGCCCTCCAACATTCTGTCCTCCACCGTAAGTTTCACAAATTCCATCTTCTATTTAAGAAAATTTCCAGACCACCGCCCCCACCAGCACCAATTTGTCCACCACCACCCCCTCCTCCCCCACCAATGCCATGTGGAAGCTACGCCCCTGCCCCTGTAATTCCCTACCAACCCCCTGCAACCAACGATTGTTGTTGCCAGTGCGGATCTCCATGTCGCTACAGATCAATGAGAGCAAGAACACATGGAGCCAGAATCTTTTCTGCTCTGTCTGCCGAATTTGACGAGGATCCCACTTGCAATAATGAGAAGCTTCGCAGCGTGATTGAAGAGGTTTGTTTCAGACTTGTCAGTCGGATCAAGTTCTTACGTAATCCACTCAAAAGAAAGACCACAATCAGCTATTAAACCGGTTTAGGAATCAAGTAATAAAATCTATTTTTTGCAGAACATCACCGACGACGCAACAATTTCAAAACGAGCCATCCAGAAAGCTGCCGAAGAGAGGCTTGGTGGAAAGGTTAATGTAATCTGTGCCAAATCAGACTTCAGTTACGGTATGGGACATAAAAGACAATTAATTCTAATTTAACTTTACAGTTGCTTACACCGAGACCTACTGTCAAGCGTCCAGCGGTGAAGTCACCTGCTATGCTTTCAAGCCACAGTAAACTTGGAACCTATGCAATGTGAAAACTGTCTGTGAATGATTGTTGCGCTTATTTTCAGTAATTGATAAAACTTGAATTTTACACAACGAAGAACTTACCCATCAGTAGTTTTCAGCTCTGTAGGAGCACTGTTAGTGGATTGAATGGCATTTGGCAATTTCGAAGCCTTCTTCACTAGCTTCTTCAAGGTAGCGACGTCCTGCGGGGCCATCTGAATTCAAAATAACACACAACTTTAAAAAAAACAAAATAAAAAAGCGTAATTCAACGCATTTGTAATTAATCTCGGTTTATAGAATTATCTTCATATATCAATCTTTGACTAGTGATACTAACGTTCTCCTAATAATCAATTAGCACCAGTATGCATACAAAATTTCAAATGTTGAAACTTTCTCCACATCCGCAAGTTCCTTTAATGTTTGGGTTTTTAAACACAAATTCCTCCGCTAATTTTGACTTCTGAAAATCCATCTCGCTTCCTAACACCGTCAGTAGCGCTTTCGCATCGATCCAAACTCTAACTCCATCTTGTTCGACTTCTTCATCGAATTTTTCCTTCTGATCTGCATAAGTCAATTTGTACGCGAATCCGTTACAACCGCTTTTCGTCACTCCCAGCTGAAAGAAAAATTCCATATATCAACAAGTTTAAATTTACTTACTTTCATTGCTTTTGCTCCTGGATTCTCAGCTAGAAGTTCCTTAAGTCTAGTAATTGCTTCTGGAGTTAACGTCAGTACTTTTTTCGTCGGATCCGCCGGTATCATTCTCGGACGGGCTTTGACGACTCTAGCACTTACCCTGGTGATTCTGGAGAGGTACATCTGGAAAAAGTTGAATAAAATTTAAAAATTCCAAAACACAACGGATATGAAACAAGAAACCAAAGAACTCAAAGGACCGCGTTTTTCGTTTTGGAAAATTTCATCACATTTCGCCAAAAAATGTGTGATTTCGTAACTTTCAAAAATACAAACAAAATTCCCACTTTTTTATTATCCTTATCTTTATCTTAACATTACATCATATAATCAGTAGAAGCAGAAGAGCAAAGCCAAAAATAATAAATCAGGTCTCTAATTACTAGCGAAGAAAAATCCCGTAGTGAGACGCAACTGAGATCCTAGAGAATTATTGGAAAATCAAAAGATGAAATTAAAACATCTTGATGAAGAACTAACGATAACGCACGTAATTACACGGAGAGAAAGTTATATCCGTTTGCACTTTCAACCGGGGTAACAGCAAAGAATCAGGCAGAATAAGGTTGGAGGTCGTTCCAGTACACATGCCAACAATTACCACTAGGCATGAATTGGACAAACGCAGATTGCGAATAAGGATTCACATTTATAATCCGTCCCAAGTAATACTGAAATATGAGTCTGGAGTTGGGGAAAGTTGATAAAAACCTACGCTTCCATCAGAATTGGGACCAACAACAGATTGGCCGACTGCAACATGCGCAGGAGGGGTGGCCTGTTCAACCGCCGGCATGGGGTAATAAGGCTGGTTGTAGGGTGGCATGGGCATCTGGTAATTGTTAGGATAAGAGCGTCGTCCACGCCCACGGTGACCGTCTCTACGGCCATTATTAGGAGGGCCGTTGTTCCTCCGGAGGGAGGCAGTTGAATTACCACCTTCGTCGTTATTGTTCATATCGTGAGAAATTCCCTGGGAGGCACCAGTTTCGTTAGAAATAGATAAATCAGCCTTGGTATTATCCACATTAATGTCCTGACCATTATTAACAGAACCATCGTCAGTATGCTCAGCAGGCTTCTCGAATTCTCCTGGAGGCAGCAGAGGACGAATCATATCAAACAAGGTGTCCTTCTCGTGAGGACGACCGTACCCTTGCCCAAAGTTGGTTTTCCCTGAAAATCATATATAAAAACGCAAAAACAGGAACAAACCATGGGTTTCCCGTTTTTTGCCACTTCGGTAATCGCGGCGGTTGTTGTTAGGCTTACTCTGCTTCTGATTCGACATTATTGTGGCTGAAATGAGTCCAAATCCTCCAGCGATCAGTACCACATACAACACTGCAGTCCGTCAGGAAAAACCAACTGAAACGGGAAGAAGTCACCACAGGAAATCACGTCACCTAAGTATGCAAAATTCCGATTCATAAAATGGGCTAATTACGAAATCACCTCAACAGGACAGAATGCCAAAGATCGCGCGGCTTTCAAAACAAGGGTTTTGTTTCATTTTGACGGAAAAATTAACGAACGTCATCAAATTGGAAACACGGATATGAAAAATAAAAATTTAAAATAACCAGGAAATGTCGGTATAAAATAAGGGTCCTGATAAGGTTTCAATGAACATTGGGTAGCCTCACATGCGATAGAAGCACAAAAAGATAAATCACACGTTGGATCAATTGTCTGACGTGATATCAAAATCAATTAACAGTGAAAAAATTATAGGCAACATATTAGGAAATTAAATAGTAAAGAACAAAATCCTAAACGTCATGAAACCGTTCCAAGAGCGGGCTTCGGTGTCACCTAAAGTTCAATTCACTCCAACGTCGCCCGCAACATGCGAATAATAGCGGCGGTTAACTTTGGCTGTGTCCGTTTCGTCTTGAATATCCCTCATTCGGTGGTGTCTTTATATAATATTTTATTGATTAATGCGGTTTTTAGGCTGTTTACCATGGCAGATTCTGTATCGATGGAAGTGGAAGGAAATGGAGTGGATCAACAACAGGAGGAGCGAGAACACGAGATGATTGTCGAAGAAGACCCCAACGCCACAGTCGAGCAAGTTGAACAAGCCGCCGTTCAAGATGAACCCATGGAGCAGGACAAGAAGGAAATCGTCCAAGACAGTGCAAAGGAAGGGGAACAAGTCAAAGAAGATGAGGAAGTTGAGGAACAAGAACAACTGAAAAAGGAGGAAGTTGAGCAACAGGAACAACTGAAAGAGGAGGAAGCTAAGAAGCAGGAAGAACTGAAAGAGGAGGAAGCTAAGGAACAGGAAGAACTAAAAGAGGAAGAGGCTATGGAACAAGAAGCGTTAGAAAAGGAACAGGAGAAAGTGAAGGAAGATGAAATGAAGGAGGAAGAGGCTGAGCCACCGACTCCGAGGAAGAAAGGACGAGCGAAGAAGGTTGAAGAGCTTCCGAAACGTGAAAGCTATGGAAGAGCGGCGAAGAGAGCGACTGTTGAGAAGGAACCCCCAAAAAAGTCACCTGCCAAGAAGGAACCCAAGAGTGCTGGTCGTGGGAAGAAACGGAAGGAGCCTTCTAATGATCTTGTAGCTTTCGAGGAGTAGGTTTAATGTTCTCTTAACAATATATGATCTTCTTTCAGAGAGCAGAAAGACTCAACCCAAGATATTTCACAGGAAAAGTCAAGAGAGCCTTCATCTGAGCTGGAAGGATCCCAACCGAAAGCCAAGAAAGGACGGAAGCCGAAAACTACTGAAGTCAACGAAAGTACCCGATCTATCAAAAATCCACCTCGGCACTTCCACACTTACGAGGAATTCGCTCCGAGTGTTCCGGCAGACCGAGTTCTGACGTGTGGTGAGGGAGAGCAACTTGGTCACCCGGGAAGGACAACGACGAAGAAACCTCGGGCCATTGACGCTCTTCCCGAAGGGACAAAGGTTGTTCAGGTTGTCGCCGGAGGAGTTCACACAACAATTCTGACTGCCGATCATGAAGTGTATGCCTGCGGAATCAACGAGGGAGGAACTTGCCCCGTCAAAGGACTTGCAGCTGAGGAAACGACTGATTGTTTGACTATTATGGAGTTCAGTGAGGAGATTCAGAAGCTGGGCAAGATTGTCCAACTGACTTCCGGTGCTGGTTTCACTGCCGCCTTGACTGATCGTGGAAGTGTGATCGCTTGGGGAAACCTCAGAGTGAGTTGATGAATGCTTTCCACTTGTTTACCTGGTATTTCAGGATGAGAACGGATCTTATGAGCTGCACGCACTTTTCGGAAAGATGAGAAAGGGACCGACTGTCATTTTGCACCACGGGGACGTGGTTATTGTGAAGATCGAAGCAGGAGAGAATCATTTAGTGATGTTATCCAACCAAGGAGAAGTTTACACTTTTGGGGAAGGCTCACATGGACAGCTGGGGAGCACTACGAGAATGGGCAGTATTCGGTCAAAGTATGTTGCCGACAACACCGGGAAATCACTGCGTAGAACAGTGTTGGAAAAAGGGAAGATGATCAGATTCACAGATGTGTTTGCCGGAGGATACTGGACAATGGCGAGAGCTGAAGACGGACGGATTTTCGTGTGTGGCTTGAACAACTTCGGACAACTTGGACTTCCTCTGCCAGAAGACATGGAAAACAACGAAGATAACGAAGAACAAAACAAAAAGTTGATCGTGCCTTTGCTGACCGTGTCCCCGGCTTTCCCCGCCGAGAAGAAGTGGACTCACATTGCCGGAGTGAAGCATGTGATTGCCCGGAACACAGATGGGGAGGTGTATGGGATGGGTCTGAATACCGACAATGAGCTTGGAATTGGGAGCTACGGAGGAAAGGGAGACGAGGAGCACTGGAGATACTTCGAACTGCAGAAGGTTGGGTTTCCGGATGATGTGAAAGTAGCAGGAATCACTGCGACGCTGGGGGCTTCGATTGCTTGGACAGAGGACGGTAGAGCGTTCTCGTTCGGCTTCGACTCCGTGGGACAACTGGGACTGGGGATCACGGAAGAGGATGAGAAGAGCGTGAAAACCCCAGCTCTGGTGAAATCGGCTCATCTCGAGGGATACAAGATTATTTGCGTTTCCATTGCTGACAATCATTCAATCTTCCTCGCCGTTAAAGTGGAAGAGTAGGGTACGTTTCGATCTCGCTCGCTATTGAAGTCGCCATATTTGATAATTTGTGTTTTTTGTTGAAATTGAAGATAAACTAAATTTCTCGATCGATAGTCTTAAAGAATTGATCCTTCCTTTGGTTTGTTCTTCTTTGGTGTTCTTAGTCAGCTGACCGGAAAAGTGAGGAATCCGATAAGACTGTTTACGTATGTCCTCGGCTTTATTATTTTTGGGTTCGGCAGAATCGTCGATATCAACTGTGTAGGTGTAAGCCTGTCCTCATTTGAGATAATAGGTACTATTTCGTCTGTTATTGTGTCGTAGTAGCTTCAGACTTCTTATTTTTTATGGACTTTGAACGGACTTGACTGATAAAACAAAGGTTTAATTGACATTTTTCAATAACTGGGTTTTTGATGAAGTTAGTTTTACTAGTTTGGTGGTGCGAGAATATGATCTTTGATTTTTTTACTTTTTAATGTTTTATTTTAGGGGGGTTTAATAGGGTTGTAGGAGGAGAAATGAGTGTGATATTTGACGTCGGACTTTTATGCATAAATTTGGAAGTTTATATATGGAAGTTAAACTTTCACACGTGAAAGTGAAGTTTCATATATTAAAGTTAAACTTGATATATGAATTTTGAAAATTATTATATGGAGTTTGAATTTGATATATGGATTTTGAAAATTATTGCACGGAGTTTGAACTTGATATATGGAATTTTATGCATTTTCGGATATTGTTTCATGTGATAAACTTTTGATCTTTCTGATCCACCTGCCGGCTTTTCCGCTCTGGCATTTGTTTCGACTTTGCTTTCTTTGATCGATCATAATCCATTGTTCCTAGCCCACTTTTTTGACGGACAGTTTCGCGTGCTTTTTAGCGGAAAGCGACTCTCGGGGGCAAAAATTGGACAGTCAATACTTCCGAGATTTGGGCCGCCTTGAAAGCTCAATTGCTGGGTAGCTGACAGCTGACTGACTTTGATTGCGTAGTGGACAATCCGTTTTTTGCACGAATTGTGTTCTTTTTGTCCGGGAAAATTTGGAGGATCTTGATTGTCCGCTCAATTGGCCGTTCTGGAAACGTTTTTTACCAGTTAGGCTGGTTTCGTTTCCTCTCGAGTGTGAGAAACTTTTTTCCTTGGTTTTGTCTTCCCGCCGGGGTATTTCGGACAAACATCTTCCTCCCATCAAAATTGCGCTCTTTTCTTCTTATGGTAAGTGAGAGTTTAGGCAGCGGTCGGACATTCAAGTCCAAAACGGCGGAGGGAAAAAGCTTTTGTTTGCAGCTGACCAGTATCGAAAGACTCGCGCCGTGCTTTTTGCCGTCCACTTTTCCGCGACGGAAAGACATGTTTGTCCGATTTCCACATTGGCACCAAATAGCCAATGTCCAGTTTGCCGTCGTGATGCCTGTCCCTCTAAAAACGGGTCGATATTTTGCGGGAGCTATCCAACATGGCACATTTTTCTATTATTTTTATTTTTTCGCGCAATTTGCCGATTTATTCTGATTTATCGATCAGATTGAGTTGTCCAGCGGAAAGAGAAAGGTATCCTTCACACTAGATGTCGGAGATTGCGTTTCCTGACAGCGGGAATCCGTTTTGGTATGAGTGTAGTTTTGCACATTTTCTGTCAACGTTACATTTTTACAACATTCTTGTTCATATATAAACTTCACGAAGACGCTTAGATTTTTGTTTCATTTCAGTTACAATGGAAAAGTGGTTTGTTGGGGCTTATCTCACATGCCCGTGTGTTCACGTTTTTCATATAAGCCGATCTGGTCATCTTTTACTTTGGAAAAATTGATTCATTTTTTAAACTTTTTCGTCATTTGTCTTTGGGATTCAATCTGCTTTCTCCTCAGATTGTGTCAAAGTTCTTTCGCGTTTTTGATTTTTATATCGCGTTCGATTGTTTGAATTCCATTTTGACGGAAAAACGGTTTTGACGCGGTTTTTGTTTAGGAACCAGATTGATCCTGTGCTTTCCTTTTGTCTTTGGAGTATTTGCTTTGAAAGTTTTTATTACCTAAGCCTCATGTTGAATTGGAGATTTTCCGGGTTGAATTATTGAATCAAGAATAATTTATAAAGAGGTAAGTCGGTTGGTTTTTTCATTATGCTCAATTTGGATCCGTTATTTGAATTAAAAAACTTGACCAGCTGTCATTTTTGGAACCTGTTTTTTGAAATATTTGCTTCTTTGGGTTGATTATTGACATTTAGACAGAAAGACGAATATTACTAAAAGTCAAAAATCCAAATATTCTTTGCCTTGATGACTAAGCTATTTTATTTCATTTTTTAGAATGAGGCCGGTTGCTACAGCCGTGGTTGATGTTCTCTATTACCACAATGAATCCAAAAATTGGGTGAAACCAGAAGGAAGCGAAGTGGCGTCCAGATCAACAGAAAGCAGAGCTAATGTCCACCTTATTCAAGAATGTATAGGCTACAGGATATTCGCAGAACGGGTCCATGACAATCAAATTTTGGTTGATCAAGCCATATTTGCGCATTTTCACTATAAAGTTGCAACTCCTGTTTTTCATCAGTGGAAAAGTGAAAACAAACAGGTTAGTTAAATTTCCTTTTGGTTGGGTGATTTTTATAATATGAATAATCTGTTTCGGGGGAGGTGTTTTTCAACATCGACGAGTATTTGTAATTATTAGCCCTTGAGAATAGACTTTATATTCTATGAAATTCTACTCTGGGGTTTGGATATATCCAGACAGAATATAGTTCTAGGAATTAATAGCGGTCTCGTAAAACTACAAAATAGCTGTAATTTAAAATTGAGATTTCTTACGTAGACTAGTTTCTAGAGAGTTCTGGAAATGTGTGTCGACACGATTTTGTAAATAAGTTTGTAATTTTTACAATGTATGATTGACGACAGAATTATGTAAGATTACAAAATAATCGTTGCGCGAAATCAAAACAGTTACGTAAACCGCTTTAGTTTCCACCAAATTTTTGAAATTTCCCTCGAGACAGTTCTGTAAATAAGTTTATGATTTTTTACAACATTCAATTCATTACGAAATAATCACTGCGGAAATTTATGATTGTCACGTGCACTGGTAACGAGTTTCGAAAATTCACTTGGAAAATGTTACAGGATAATGCATGATTTTTCATCAGAATGTTTTTCAGGTGTTTGGATTAAGTTTTGTCAATCCAGATGAAGCAGAAATATTTTCCAAAAATGTAGAAAAAGCCGTGGCTGAAATTAACGCAGGATCTCAAATGAATGGAAACGGTGGAAATATTTACCAAGACCCTCAAGTTTACGCCCAGCAGCAATTCCATCGGGAAACTGATCAAGAGAGTATTGGATCCGCCAGTCAGATGAATTACAGGAATCAACAGTAAGTACTTTTTAAAATACTTGGTAAATTCGGATTAACGGATAGATAGTGATATAACGAGTTGATTTTTTTTTTGGAGATGCAATTTCCTGAGTCATTTGAAGGTGTACGATATTAAGTGTTTCTGATAGGTGATAGTTAATTTGATACGATAGGAATTACGAGAAGTAGTCAAAAACGAAAAATACCCGTATCGTTGCCGTGAATCATCTTTTTTGAAAAGTAGGATTGTCTTATGCGTCATAGTTTGCTGATCTGTTTTTTTTGAAAATCTTAAATTTATTTTTGATTCTCGATCGAAATTTCAGCAATTATTTTTGAATTTTTTTGATTTTAAAGTTTAATTATGTCTATTCGTATTCGCGGCAAAAAATCTCATACGATGCAATCTTTGATTGCGGCTTTTCAACAACCATCCGAAGAAACGAAAATTGTTCCCAATGAAAATGAAAATTTGAATAGCTCTTGTTCAATAGAGAAAAATACTTGTGAAAATTCTTTTGATCCAGCCGATGAGGCTATTCAAAAAGCGAATTTGAAGCTTCTATTGATGACTGAAACACCTGGCGATTTTATTGGGCTTGGAGATGCCTCAAACTACACCAACGACGGGGATGTAGATGTTTGTTCAAGGTGAAAACATTTTGGAGCTTTAAAAATGTCTTTGTATAAGATTTTGTTTTTTTAAGGGGAAGTGTGAACAAAAAATTGGAATGAACTCGAAACCACGGACTATGGTTTTTATTTACTTATATATCCGTACTTTGGGTTATTTCAAATCAAAAAAGATGATTTTTCGGTCTTTGTAAAAATGCTTATTGGCCTGTCGAATTACATCAGGAATCCTGAGTAGGATTGTCTCTTTATATAGGTTGTAATTTAATTGTGATTTTGCAGGAAGTCAAGTTACTCTTCTCTGCACAATGGACAAACTGGCACACTCAATCAACAGAATAGAAGATGTTCTTCAGGGAGTAATGGACCGTCTTCAAGTAACATTTATGCAACTGTAAGTTATGTTGTAGTTACTTTTTAATGTTAAAATATAGATTCAGAATCAACCAAATGGAATGTATAATGGTGGAAACTCACAAATTTCTCAACAACAATCACAAGTTAATGGTGGAACAATGAGGGTACCTGTACCTCCTCCTGCTCCTCCACCACCTCCGGGAAATGGGATTGCTCCTATTTCTTCGAAAGCTCCTCCGCCGCCACCACCTCCACCTGATTTGAATAAGATGCCTGCTCCAGCTAAGAGCTTGTCTTTGGCAGATCAGTTGAAAAGTGCTTCTTTAAGGAAAACATCAGGACCACCAGTGACGAATAATGGAGTTGGGTCGGTTGTATCTCAGAATAAGACAAATGGCGATGTTCCTCAAACTCCTCAACCTAAAAATGGAGGTGGAAATGATTTCTTTTCTGAATTGGCAGCGAAAATTGAAAGTAGAAATAATTCGAAGAATTGTAAAGCTGATACTGTATCAACAAGTTCAAGCTCGGGAGTATCATCGTCAAGTGTTGGTGCAACTGCTTCCGATACTTCCGACTCTGGAGCTACTTTGACAACAAGAAAAGCGAACGGTAAGTGCTTTACCTTTTGTGGTTAAGAGCTCTCGATCAGCTCCTCGAATGATTTTGATCCTCTGAGTACACATTTTGAGAAATTTTGTATCAACAATAATCTAATCTAAAAAGGAAATAGATTTTTAACCCTTGAATTTTTAAGGGAAATTGTGTAATTTTAGTTTAAGGAAAGAAAAAGAGATAATTAGTCATTGCGGCAAAAAGTGTTCAAAGTCGATGAATCAATCAATTTTTGGTTGCGCAGCTGTTTGGGGATTTTTGGTTTTTTCGGTCAATGGATTGAGTTGAAAGTGGTTAGCATTTGTTCAATTTTCTGCCAAGAATAGCTGTTCCGGAAAAAATGGATGAATAATGGGATTAGTTTTGAAAAAGAATAGAACTAAATTTTTTTTAAAAATTTTTTAAAGCAATTTGAAAAAGTATATTTTTTGTAGTAATATATTTGGCAAGTTTTGTAAAGGAAATTGGATCCATTTGGTATTTTTAGAGAAAAAATGACCTTGGGCAGTTGTTGTTTGTCTTGTTTTTGGATTGATATATGGGTGGTACGAAATTGTTCAAGAGGAATCGGGAAATGAGGGAAATTTAATTGTAATATAATTTGGGAAATTGATATTAGGAATTTATTAAATTGGTTTTAGAAGGATTTTAAAAAGTTTGTTTTAGGTGATGCTTCTGTCAACTCAGGAACGACGAAACCGTGGCAGAAACCTAATGGGATTCTTACTGCAGGAATAACAGCAGCTGCGCAAAATAACGGAATTGAATCACCGAAAGTTCAAAGAAAGTAAGTAATTCGATTTAGATTGAAATTTATTGGATAACAGTAATTCTAGAACTAATGGCGAGCTTTCCTCTCCGACGATTACGGTAGCTGATTTGAATCAATTCAAACAAGAAATTTTGGCGGAAGTACGACAGGAAATTGCTCGAGCTAAACAAGAAATTCTTGAAGCTATAAGAAATGAACTTGGAAGGTGATTATTACCTCATAATCGCTCAGGATATTTAATGCTCTCTTGATTTCGCTCAAGCAACGAATATTTTATCCATATTAGCAAGAATTTTGCATTTTGCCAAGAATTATTTTCCCTCCCAGTTTGATCACTTGAATTGTTTTTTGTCTTTTAGGTCGTGCTAGTCCGCGTCTTGGTGCTACATATTCCTTTATCTCTTTTCATACAACGAAAGAGGTTATGTCAGATCCCTCTGCCAAGTATACTTATTCCTTATGCTGAATGTAATCTTTGATATCTTGAATTTCTTGATCGTGAAGATCATAAAATGCAAATAATCAGTGAAATGGAGTTGAGTTTTTTCTGTGATAATTCTGTAATTTTTGTTTTGTAATAGATCATCTCCTGATTCTGATAATAAACAACGAGTGACGTCAACGACAGTGGCTTCTTGAGATCCGGTTGATGGATGGATTCCATAAAGGAAGTCTTCAGGGATAATTGCGTTGTTGATGGTGTGTAGAATGAGGAATTCAGGATTTGGTAATTCAATAGGGGAAATTCTTTGTTTTTGGATTTAGTATTTGAGGTTCTTGGAGTCTTGTTTGAAGGGAGGATGATAAGGTTGAAGTAGATCTCAAAACACATCCTTTGAAGGTTTTAGAACATTAATTTCGAATTTTGCAAGATTATAAGATAACCGTTACATAAAACCAAAATTACTATATTACTTGTTTTAATTGTTGAAAATTCTAGAAATTTATATCGAAACAATTTCGTAATAATATTTATTACTAATTTTTTTAGTATTTGTTTTTTATAACGATAAAAATATTTACGTTGATCGCAATTGAATCATTTTTTGAAAAAAAACAAAATTGAACAAATAAGGAATCATGGATTTATGGATTATTTCACTTCAAAAAGGAATTCGATCAAAAGCAAATACAACTTTGAAATGGATAAAATAGTAAAAAGTTTAAAAAATCAGCATTTCAGGAGTATTTAACTTTTGGAAAGATTATTCTTTTTTGAAATACAGGAATTCTCGGAAACCGGACAAGTAATGGGCCATGATCTGAGCTCCTCGGAGTTCTGGTTCTTCATTGATTGGAATAATAATTAAATCATCGGCATTTTTAAATTTTAGAGTATCAGGAACTCCGACAACTTTCCACTTGAGATCTTGGATATCGGGAAATACATAGTTTAATCCGTCCAAATTTGGTTCCATTTCTTTGGAGAAGTTAGATACAACCTTGATGACGTCATCACCTTCGATTTTTACCACTTCTCCATTGACTTTCCAACTAGTTGTTTCGTTGTTGTTACTCAACTCAGCAACAGCTCCAAGATCACCAAGTTTAGAGTTGCTAAACTTGGACAAGTAGTAAATCTCTCTAGCTCTCGACTTTGGGATTATATGAAGTGAATGTTGGAGTCCAAAATTTTCAGCAGCAGTTTTCCATTTAATTCCAACTTCTTCAGAAGGAGAAACGAGAATTATAGAAGCCAATCGAGCTCCGAAATTCTGCAACAAACTAGAATAAAGACCAGAAGGATCAGAAGACGGTTTATCTGACTGGAAAGAAGCAAATTCGTTCTTAATAGTATCTAGAACGTTGATCAATGGAGGATTGGAGCTAATAAAGAGGGGAAATATAATCACAGCAAACGTCATTTGGGAAATTTTCGAAAAAGAAAAATCGTGAGCTTGACCTCGAACTCTGACTCAGTAATCGATAGCACTTTTATCATTTCGTTTACAATAGGTGAAATAAACTTTGCGAAATAAACATCAGTTTTAAACTTTTGATAATTACAATAATCATAGTTAAAGAGCAATATGAAGTGAGACATTTTATTAAAATTATAATTCGCCATGAATGATGTAGATTTTTGTTCATTTTTAACTTCAAAAAATGGAAATTCATTGTCTGTTAAATTCTAATCCAAAAAAAGCAATTTATTTATATTCAGGTTAAAATGAAAGAAAAATTGAATAAATGAATAATGTCTTGTCGTTTGTATGATTGACGGTAAAAGCTGTTGCAACGACGTTTCCACTTGCTTCGTTGTGAACAACCTAATCCTTATCACGAACTTGTTCTCCTTTTTTGTTAAATTTGCTTCTAGTTTTACCATCAACTCATTTTAGTTGGAAGAATTTCGAATCTTTGGCTTGATGAAATCAATCAATTGCGTTAATATTTTCATCCCCAAGGATTGAATTAGTACTGTGTTCCTTTCATTATTATCCGTTACTTTTCTACCTCTCAAATCAAACTTGAATATTCCTTTCTATACATCCTATCTTTGTCTTCAGTAATATGCCTCAATTTGATGACTGTTTACTATCAAGTTCTTCTTGTCTGAGCTCATTCCTCTCAATTTCGAATCACTATCTTCATATATCACAAGTTTAGGGTTTCCTCCAATTACTCGGTTAATTTGTCTTCTTTACACTTATAACTATCCTTCAGAATATCTGGCGATAGGCGAATACAGCAAGAATATAATAGACAACTTAACCAATTGAATGAGTTTGGAATTTTTTCCTTTGAAGACCAGTATCTCTGAGTTCCAAATCGCAAGTAGGCACAGCCAAAAAACGGCAGAACGAATCCTTAATTACAATTTCGTCACCACTGTTAGATAGAAACAGGAAGAATATCACTAATGTTTACTTTGACAATAAGGCACAGACAACAGTTATATATCTTATACTCACACAAGGCAATCAAGAACTTCACTCATGCTCTACAGTATTCTACGGTCCATGATATTCAAGCTATCTCTTCAGGTGCTCTCTTTGTAATGTAGTTTATGTCTCAGCACCATAGAACACTTTATTTAGTATTAATAAGTGCAAAAAGCTTATCTAATTTTACGAATTACTGAAATTAGTAAATTTGAGATAAATAAAAGCTTAAAAATAAGAAAGTTCTTTTTTGTTTTTTCAACTTTCGATATATGAAATACCGCATGTCTTATTTTTCAAAGCTTTGACGAGATTCAATGCAGATTCCTGATTCTGTTCAAAGAGCTCGGAGATAATATGTAATTTATTTTTAAAAAATAAACTTAATTTCTGACATTTATAAAATTGAATAGCATAATATTTATCAGTGGTGATTCCTTATTAATATTCAATTTTATAGTCTATATGAGATCCATGACTCATCCAATATCGATTTCGAAGGAAAACCTGCAACTTATCCTCCGAATCAAACCAGTTTTGTTTGATCCTAAAGGAAACCAAAGGAAAAAGACGTGATCCAAAATGCACAACTCGGATGTTTCTGGATCGATCCTGGAACCAAGTCCTCTTTTCCTAAATTCCTCAATTTCCAGATTACCCTAAAAAAATTGAATTTGAGTGTTTTCTAAAGGAAATAGGAACAACTTGTTTTTGATAGGATATTTTGGTGTTATGGTTTTTAGGATACTTTTTAGTACTTTTATGCATAATTATTAACTTTAAGGAGTGGACAGGGGACTGTGTCTTGTATATAACTTTAATCCAGAAGTTTCTAGGTCTATCTAGACAGAATATGGTTTCGAAAAATTAATACGAAGTTTTATAAGGTTTCGAAATAATAATCGCGGAGAAATTGTAATCTACTGTAAATTCTAAAATTTCTCTTCAAACGATTCCGCAACAAAATTTATTTTTAGAACAACATAATTATAATTTCATCTTTATAAAATCACATAAACACTAAATTTTAACTTTGAGTCTCGATTGGAAATTTTTGAAACCGTGTTAGGACCACTTTGTAATAAGGTTTATTTTAATTTTTATAGAAGTATAATTATTTTCATTTACGGTAGAAAAGGTTCCAGTTTATTTATTTGGCCAATATGAATCATTTTTAAGAAGTTAGGTCTTTGTTCTGCTTGAGAGCCCTAGGGTTGGATGACGACAGCATTCCTTTCTGGGATGGACAAGGCCAAGCCAGTTATAAAATGATCAAAATCCATCCTCCGATTTGTTTCTTTCATGAGTCAGTTGGGACCTGATTTTTGGCGTGTGAAGTTCTTTAAATTTTTACTGAAATATAAAAATTTCAGAAAATGCTGGAAATAAAATTAATACTATTTTGTACCGTAATTGAGATGATTTCAAGTCATCCATGGGTGAGTTTTTTTAAATTTCTAAAGGATTAAAATTTTCTGGGAGATTCTAGAAACGAAATCTAGTGAAAAATTTCAGAGGTTTTCAGAATTTCATAAAAAATTTTAGAATTTCTTAGAAATTTTCATGATTTTCCAGAATTTTGCAGATGATTTTAAAATTATTTGAAATGTAGAATTCTGGAATTTTCTTAGAAATTTTGAATTTTTTCAAGAGGATTTCTTTGGAAACCCTGTTTTAGTTTTTATATTTATATGATTTATTGTAATTTTCCAGATGTTTGATTACGAAGGATATGAGCCGGTTCCTATTACCCCGGTTCAGGTCCCGTCTTCTGCAAATTACCGTCGACCAATTCTGATGAGGGGAGTCCCCAGGTATCGTCCCTCAATCTCCCCCATCCAACAGCAACAACTCGCTGCTCTTGCTGAACCCGACTACCGTAACCCTACAATGCAGCCAGGGTTGGAGATTGCCTCAGGATTCGGAGGTTCCTACGGAAGTCCAGAAACAGATTTCGAACCTCGACAGAAACCAGACAATTCCGTTTCTAACTTCATGAGTCGACTGGCCACGACGATTCCTGAAATCGCAGAAAAAATGGCCAAAATGGCTCCATCTGAACCCAAACAGAAAGTAAATGCTGGGGTCTACACTTTCCAACCTGAAGTCGAAAACACTAATTCTCCTGATTTCCTTGGAAATGTAAAAAAATCCGGTCTTGGGATGTTTTTCGTGACAGATCCCGCTGTTACAGAATCCCCGAAGAGCAGCGAAAAAAGTGAAAAATCCGTAGCAGATCTGGTTCACTCGATGCCCTTCCCGGAAAGTCTATTTTCCTTCAACAAACTCTTCAGCGCCTTCTCCAAAGTCACTCCAGCTCCAGATGACGGAGATTTCCCGAAAAATGTGGAAGTCAAAGAAGACGAAGTGGTCGATATGAGATTAGTCAAAGGGACTCCGATTCTGAAGGTCAGTTTAGAAGTTTTAAAATTTACTATAAAATTCTAAAATTAAATATCAAAGTTGTTGCGAAATAATCCCGACACGAATTTTGAGAATTTTACAAACATATTCAGAATCTTTCATTTTAAATTGTTTCAAAACTTTCTTTGAAATTTTAAAAAGTTCCAGAATCTTCTACTGAGTTCTGAAAGTTTCCATGAGATTCTGAAAAATTTCACAGATCGCGATAAGATTCTAGAAAGTTCTAAAAATTTCTATGAAATTCTCGAAGCTTTCGGGGAAATTAGATTCTGGAAGATTCCAATAATGAGATTTCGAAAATTTTCAATTCTAAGCAGAGACGTATTTCATACATACGGACTTCCTACCACCAATTTTTCACTTTTGTAAAAATAATTATATAAATAGTGCATATGCGTATTGCTGGAAGCTTTCGAAACATTTTAATTCACTTTGAAAATAATTTTCATTTTGTATAGTAATTCTTTCTAGGATAAAGATGAATCTTCTGAAGTCATTCAAAAACCGGACGAATTCGTGGAACGTCCTGTGCCCTCTACCGAAGCCCCGGACCTAGGAGAGAACCTCATCGGCACCATCCTCAGCGGGAAGTTGGACAAAGTGGACTGGCTAGGGGCTTTCTTCAACAGGAACTCGATTCCCGGGGCTGGGGAACAGAACCCTATCAGCGAACTTTTCAAAGGCGGAATCTTCGGATCCGGCCTCGACGATGATCCAATAATCAAGAAACAAGAAAACCGTAATTTCTCCTGATTTACATGGCTTTATTTATTTCTCGAGATTTTAATTAGCAAAGATCTCAAAAGTAATTGTTGGATCGAACACCTCATCCTTAACTCTTTCGCTACCGGTTAAATGTTGGCGTCAATAGTTATTATGGGGTAGTAAATTCAAAACTACTAGACAATTGACGAAATATAGTAACTGTGATAAATACAGATATCGATTCTAAGGCAAATATTGTTTATAATGCATTTTCTGTAAATTTGCTCATTTCTTGGCATAGAAAAAATGGCTATCCTCAGATATCTGTATAAAGTACTTAGAATGGGGTAATCGAGTTCGTAGATTCCAAATATGAGATGAGAATTGGAGTTAGCCTTCAGAATCCCGGATTCTGAAGTTCCAGACCTCATAGTATTTCTAAATGAAGTCCAGCCCTCAATTCTGATCTCATATTTGGAATCTACAGGCCCGATTACCCCGTTCTAGGTACATTTTACAAAACTATGAAAGTAACTGTGCCAAGGCTTATGCAAAAATTGCAAAACTTGAAGAGAATGTGTCTTATATGGCGTACAAAACAATAATAACTATAGTGAAAGCATTTCCGGTGCTGCATCTTTAGCTAATGAAACAAATAATAAATTAATATTATCTTGTGTCACTGACTAAGGAGTTACTGATGACCGAGTACTGGAATGTTGTCGTCATTGATGACAGATGTAGGAAAAATTTGAATTTATAGAAAAACTAGTTTTGTTTGAAAATAAACTAAGAAATGACCACTGACGCTAAAAATTAGTAAGAATATGATAATTTTTGAAACGCTCATCAATGCAGAGGCCAACATTACACTCTCGCTATTCATAATTGGACTTTCTCTCAACTCTTACTCGACGGTTTATGTGATTACAAACAAAACATCGTTTTTGAGGATTTTGATTATTTGGATTGAGTGGGACCAGTGGAGGAAAATATCTTCCAATCAAACAAAGAGAATTTTCACTATGTGGCTTTCCATATCGTACAACTATGCAATCGATCGTTTTGGGGCTAATTTTCTAAATAAGACAGGGGGGTAACTTGCGTGTTAGTGCGATATTCTTGAATAGCTGTACGACAGGTGCCTTTAGCAACAGTTCTTCCTCAGCAATATTTGATCTCTCATATTGCATTCTTTCTTCAAAGAAAAAGTTCTGGATATCAGCACATGGCGCAGAGGGGTAAATACCGCTGAGGAGCAACTGTTTTGGAGGTACTTGTTGTACAATCACTTGAACATATATGGCACAATAAGTCAACAAAAATCCCGCCGTCCTATACATAAGACACCGACAGCGAAAGAGTTGATTGTTATTCAAATTTTCGTTAATGAATTAATAAAGCTTTTAAAACTAATACTACAATTTCTGAAATAAATGATTTAACCAATGAAATCATAAAAGGGAAATACTATGATGAAGACTTGACATTACATGATAAACGGGATAATGCTTATGAAGTAGAAAAAACTCTGAGTTAATTGTACATAAAGTAATAAAGTTGGACTTGCTGGATCTTTCCAGGTCTTGTTCTCGAAATCTAATTTCAACAGAGACACAATATATACCTCAGTGATACAAATCAACATCATTACCCTTGAAAGTTACATCCGGAAATGTGAAGACTGTCAATTCGCGCAATCGGAAATTGTGAAAATTTCGAAATTTAAATAAAATTGTCGAGATCAACTAAATTTTTGCAACATCAGATTTCCCCTCACGAAAATACTATTTCGATGTTGTTCAATGATCGTAGTGAAATAGAAATCAATATCCACTTTTTCGTCGAAACGGTCGCAGTTCAAATAGCGGTATATGATGGATGAATAAGTATGATATAGACCTTTTTTATACTGTAAATAATAGCAAACTCTTAATGGAGATTAAATCCGTTCCTTTTATTTGTCATTTCTATGTAATTCCCTGTGTTACTTTTCCCCTATTTTTCTGCAATATTCACGAGGGATATGCACAGCTGGCAACTGATTGAATTCGATTTTAGTCAGCATGTAATTGAGCTGTGTAAATCAAATTAATACACGCTACTATCCACAAAGCGAGCATGACAGACTACTTTGTTTTCATTTTGAAAAATGATCAAATGCTTCAACAAACAATAGGGGAGATTATTGAAATTTGTCTGTATGAATTCAACAAATCATTTGATTTCAATTAAAATTAACGAAATACATTTTCTGCAATAATGTGCTAACCACACTGTATACAAAAAATTATGACGACTTTTGCACGAAGACCTAGTAATAATTGCAGAATATTACCATTGTTTGCGATCATTGTGACGATTGTCAATGATAATCAAAACTTAACGTAATGTTCATAATTTCATGAATATACGTTGTTTGTAGTAAAAAAGCTACCACGTATTTGTCATGGTTTTTGTATAAGATAAAAGTTCACAAGAACCAGTAAATTACATCTTGAATATAAGGCGTTTTTTGAGAGAATCGCGGACCAGATGAACAAATGCAAAAAATTTTTTCTGATTTGATTAAAATATTATAATTTATATACCATTAGACTCAGAATTAAATTCGAAGTCGACTGATGTATAACATGTGGGGGTCCAACCTGCGAATGTTTCAAAAGACGCGGACCCTGGAATTTCACAATCATGCTTCCGTGATTTCATGGACAAATTTTCAATGAAATCAAAAAAATTTTTGCATCTGTCTATCCGGCTCTCGATTCTTTTAAAAAACGCGTTATATATAAAAAATATTGTTTAAAATGTATTACAGATGAAAAGAGAATCTAGTCATAGCTTTCTAATTTCGTGCATGAAACACTGGCAAGCGCTTTTGTCTTTTTTAAATAAAACAGGCAATTATTTCTATATTAATTTGCTCTTGTTCAAATAAAATTTCTTTTTGAAATATTCATCTCGATTCACAATATGGCAGGTGTGGCTGGATTTTTGATCGAAACAATGATAGGATTCAATATAAATAAGAATTCCAAATTTCAAAAAAATGTCCGAAGTTGAAAGAAATCTCGAAATGCTTGGAAAACTATTTACCGTATTCTTTTTCATTACTCTGATGGCAGATGTAGAAGCACAAGGGAAGTGTCCAGATGTACTGGGTGGTCCAGCAACTCGTGTCTGTGACACAGTCCCTGAGTGTGATAGTACTGTAGTTGGAGTTTTGTTACCGATAGCGACAGAATGTTCTAACGAACTCCCTGATGCAGACTGCGAACAATTATTCCCTTGCATTGGTAGTGGACCGGCTCCTTGTGATAACATACCCGATGGTACTCCAGGTCCCCCCTATGTACGTGCCCCAGCTTGCACGAGTCCCACCATACAAAGCATTGCTTTCCAGTGTAGGTACCCAAAAATTGCGATAATCTGAACATATATTAATAGGTGCCAAGCAGTGCGCAATTTGTTGCCTATTGCCACAATACAGCTGCGATGACGATGATACCGCTCCTATCAATTGTACTTTAAATAGTAACAAATGCAATGACCCGCAGTGGACGGACATCATGATTCAATGTACGTGTTCCTTTTAGTATTGGAATTTGGTAAAATTCTTTCAGACTGTCCCAAAACCTGTGGCCTGTGCACTAATGGAACATGCAGTGACATAAACTCTGGCTGTAATACAATGACAGCCTTGTGCAACCACGTTGACTGGAAGGCCTATGTTTGCGATTTTCATAATTACTGATTCTTATGAGTCTTTTTTCCAGATGACAGCCAACTGTGCTCGTACATGTGATTCCTGTAATTCAACAAGCTCCAGCTCTAGCTCTCCTTGTGCTGACATCGCCTCTAACTGTGTTCCAAATACCAATCTGTGCACCAACTCAATCTACAGATCTTTGATGTTGCAGCATTGCTGTGCTACTTGTAGTGGAACTAGTGTGTCAGTAAGCAGTTCATGTTCTGATGCTATTTCCAACTGTGCTCAGTACGCTTATCTCTGTACTAATAAATCTCTGATGGCACAACAATGCTGTGCTACTTGTAGTGGAACCAGTGTGTCAGTAAGTAGTTCATGTTCTGATGCTATCTCCAACTGTGCTCAGTACGCTTATCTCTGTACTAATGAAAAGTACCAATCCTTGATGGCACAACAATGCTGTGCTACTTGTAGTGGTTCATTTTCAATTAGTTCTTCCTGTTCTGATTCATCGACATCTTGTTCCATTTGGACGAGGAATGGCTTCTGTTCCAATACTTTCTACACAACAGCCCAAAAGAGACAGTATTGTGCGAGAACTTGCAATCTTTGTTAAAAAAACTCTTCAAAATGACTGACCCGGTGACCGCCATATCTTTTTTTCCTTCCTCTGTAATTCGATTTAATAAGTCGAATATTCCTTTATTCCGCCTGTATATCGAAGCAAAGAACCTAACAACTAGTAAATTGCTGTGGACGTATATATTGCGACCACAGATATTTAAAGTACTCGAGACTTGTCAGTTTCTCCTCTCCTCCGTGGTCTATATAAAAGTAGCTTGGGATCCTACCGGCGTTTGGACTGGTTTCCTATCTCGTCTTGAGATTTTTTGCTTGCAGGCATCAACATCTTCCATAGTTTACGGTGCTGGGCGAGGCGCGACCATGCTGTTTTCTCGTCTGGATTTTGCGTGCTGTGTTCTTCTGTCGTCTTCTTCATCGGATCTATCCAGCGCATTCTGGAGTGTTCTCGACCTCTTTTGAAGCCTAGAGCTTCCCATATCTTGTAAACGGTCAACCAGTATATATTAGCCATTTCTGGCGCACCCATTTCACCCTCCTCTCCCGAAGGGGGTATACGGGACATTATGTGAGATTCGCTGATTATATATCCTTATACTAGCCCTCCGCTGTTGTCAGAGGTAAATTGAGCGCTTCCTCCTCCAAAGGGGGAATACGGGGCATTACGTGTGATTCCGGCAAAATATATATTTTTACTAAATGATACGGGCCCTCCAGTGTCCCTCTAGGAGGGTTTGTGTGACTTTCTTCGAAAACTGCAATCCCGGCAATTTTTCTTGATTTAAATGTTTATTAAAACGTTAAAACCATTAACAAATTACGACATTACAAAATTAGCTAAAGAATTAAAGATAAAAAATTTTAGAGGGGTATTTATGAGGGATACTCTTCCGGATAAGGTTAGCCCTTGGACTGTGGAGTGTGGAGTTGTAAATTTGGATGAAAGTGGAAATAATGGTACTCATTGGGTTTGTTATTACAAGAATAAAGAAAAGAGTTATTACTTTGATTCGTCAATTGAATTATCAACCTTTCAAATTCAAAAACATGCTTGTAGTGTCTGTTGATCTGTATCGACTCATGAGGAATTGGGCGTTTCCGCATCGTTCCGAACAGTGAGATAAAAAGATCAAAAAACTCTTTGGATACTGTTAGCTTTATCTCTGACCACCGGAACAACACATCAAGGCACCACCTGTTATAGCAGCACCAGCGCTACCCACAAGGGCGCCCACACCTTGCCATTGTTCACCTGTCAGATGTTCATATCGGATGTCGGGGGAGAATTCAAGCCATGTTTGACAAATTTCTCCAATCTCAGTGTTTTGTCTGAAGTAGGTGAATTAAAATGAAATATTATTGATGGGTTAAGAAAAGACAAAAATTGATTTAGAGAACGTTGAGAAAGTTTTTCTATATGGATTTTAATACTAAGAGATAATTTTTATAACTAAATCAGGAACGCCACAAACTTGAAAAATCATGGTTACATAAAGATCAAAACTCACTTGTAATTGTCGCAATTCTCGACACAGTGAAAATGAGTAGAATTTATATGAATGAAATCAAGACAGAGACAATCATTTTCCGCAACACTGGTTCCAAAAGATGTGCAAGTCATACAGTAAGGATGACAATCTCTACAAGTCTGAAAATAAAAAGTTATAAATCAAAAAATATAGTTGTTAAACTTACTTCATCCAGATCCAGAAATTGAGCTTCTCTACATTCTGTCGAATCTCCTTCAGATTGGTTGATGAATAAGAAAATAAAGGAAATGAAACATAGAGTAGAAGTGTTCATTTTGATAATAAGAAAGTGAAATAAATCTACTTGTTTTATAGCTGAGTACTTACTCCCACGAAGTAATTCATGACAAAAATTATTTATCAAAAATAACCTATCGATAAGCAGCTATAGGACTTAAAGAAAAGTAGCACCTCTATCCAATGTGTCTTATCTCATTGACCGGAAACTGACTAATGATACAAAGTTCACTGATAATTACCTCTCGTTTTCTAGTGTAAAGAAAATATCATGAAAGTTTTCTTAATTAATAAATGACGGTTTTCATATTACAGCTAACATCCAACGATTCAACTTTCGAGCATTCTTTTCCTCAAGAGTTTTTGCGTAAGAAGTTCAAAATAGGAGTTATAAAGTTAGATGGTTGTTTAGAAATTAAGAGAAAAACAAATGATCAAAATAATAATAGTGAGAAAAACAATAAACCAACTTCCTCAGGTAATACCAATAAAATCGATAATATTTTTATAGCATGCAATTTGATTGAAGATTGTTATGTTAATAAACAGATGTTTAATTCAATTTATAGATTAAGACCTAATGATGAAATCGAAATAGAACCTAAAGATATTATTTTCCATGAAGTAACTAACAGACCAAATAAAATAAATTTAAAATTAGTAGATATTAACAATAATTTGATTGATTTTAAAAACATTAATATTTTTATTGAGTTGGATTTGAAAGAAATATCATAAAGAAATTTTATTATTTATTTTTGAATATGGAGGAATCATCTCAAATCCAGAACCTGTTATACTTTTTCCTACTAAGTAATCGACAAATTCTTTATTTTTCTTTGTTAAATTTACCATAATCTTCTCATCACAATAGAGAACCCTACATCTTTTCTCATATCATCAATCCATTACCACAATTTATTTTTATTTTACAAAAATAATCTATTATGGATTATAAGATATGAATGTAAAAAACTTACCTGATTTCTGAACGTTTAAGCGTGTTGTAATGAAGAAATATACAGAAAAACAGCAAAGCTATAAATGACAATTTTGTGAGTTGATTAGCCTTTTTATATTAGTTTAGGCAGTTTGTTTTCCAATTTAAGATCTTGCAGGTAGGCAGAGCTGAATAATGATTTGAACCACTCTTCTCTTGCTACGATGGAATTGAAATAGTGTGTTCCTATGTGGCGAGTAATTTTCATTCTTTGATATTTGATTACAAGATTAAAATCAGAAGAAAAAGTATTTGTAAGTTGTAGTAAATTTTTTTGAATTTTAACTTTTCCTTCCAAATAATTTCATAATTTTTATTTCAAAGAAATTTCCTTCAAATTAATTTCATGATTTTTATTTCAAAGAAATTTCCTTCCAAATAATTTCATGATTTTTATTTTAAACAAATTTTTTTCAAAGTAATTTCATGATTTTTATTTCGTTTTTTAATTTCAAATAAATGAAGTAATAATATAATCTGTATCATGGGGAAGAAGAGACTAAGAAAAGCACATATTCAATAAAATTATATCAATAACTTTTTACTAACAAATGAATAATTTACATAATCAATGAGAATTCACTAATTATTTTTATCTGCTTAAAAAACTTCATGACAATTTAAATGATCATACTTGATTACTGTAATAAAAAGTGGGATCAATATATTACGAAGATATTTTATAACTGATTTTCAGAAATTTTAGAATGTTTCAGGGTGATTGTGATAATTTTTATAAAATATTGACGCTCAAAATAAGTTGAAAATTTCGGAAACCTATAGAATTCACCGTCAAAGGTGGGTTACGTTGCTTGTTAATTAAAAGAATAATATAATAATTATTTTTGAATTAGAAGAATTGTTTTAAATCCAGAACCTGTTACGTATTTATCCTTTTTTCCTACTAAATAATGGTGATCGGAACGGCGATAACGCCACCGATCCAGAGAGACTGCTAACAGTCTTAGCAAAGACTTATCGATCGTGTTGCGTTTTTTATTTTGTAACGTGTCTATAATGGTTTAATTACCCAAGTTTGAGTGTTCGGAATAAAGTGCCGAGAACAACATTTCGAACAAATGGAAAAATTCATTATTTTTTTTTGTTAATTTTTTTTCTAGGCTTTTTTGAAGGGACTTTATTTTTATTTGATTTATTAGTCAATGGTTTACTCTCCTCATGATTCTCATCATCATAGACTTTGATTAGCTCGATTTTATTAGCAATGCTTTCATCTAATAGTTTATACTTATTATTTTTTTCAGTCACTGAAAATACAATCACCATTTATTATTTTAAATTTTTTAACTTTTATTTAATGAGAGAACAGATGGAAAGTTAGTTAAACTCGGCTTTCTTTCAATCTTAAGAGGTTTCATTTCTACTTTTTCACCTGATTCTTCATCCTCAAAAAAAACTAGTCTAACGACTCTACCTTGTTTCGTTCTACTTAAAGAAAACTGTGGTGATACAATGTAAATCAAAGATCTAGCAATAAATACATAAATTAGTGTCGAAGCAATGGTTACATAAATTCTCCAATACTTCAAGTAATAAGATTCAAAGAGGTTATCCAAGTCATTTATTATTTCAAGAGGAATCGCTGAGTTCTGCTCATTTTCCTTTAGTTCTACTTCAGCATTTGATATTTGCCTCATATCATTTAATAATTCTTCTTCGATATCAGTCTTCACATCATTGAAGAAGTGTTCTTTAAAAATTAATTTGCTTTTCAAAAATTGTAAATCATATTTATTCATTTCAATATTTTTTAAATTAGAGATATTCCCAGTGTGGAAGCTAATATCATTAGTAATGACACCACCTTTCATATACCAAATTTTATCATTATATTTCTTAATTTTGATAGGAATAAAGCCTTTAATATCATTTAGGTCAGTAAATTCAATCAGCTTATTATTAATTTCTTTACAGAATTTAACTTCAATAATACTATTATTAATTACTTTAACATCAACTGCAGTGTAATTTAAGACTTTTCGAATAAATTTCTTTGGGTTCTCCTTCAATAATATTTCTAAAATTTCATTATGATCATTGAACATTTGACAAAAAGTTTCTGTTAAATGTCTTAATTGATTCTTGATATTATTTTCTAGATATTGTAGTTCTCCTGCTTCTTGAAAAGTTTTAACAGAATTCTGATCTGATCTTTTTTCTCTAACAGATTTTAACGCATAACCTTCTGAGGTTAATTGTAAATTATTTCCACAATCAGTCGTGAAGTTATCTATTAAATTTAAAGCTATTTGATAAGCATTATTGATCCAAAAATCAGCATTAAAGTAACCCTTAAGAACTCCAATAGAAATAAATTTACAATTTTGTTTATCATTCACTTCCCAAACCATTAATTCATTTGGTTTAATCTTACATCTACCTTTTGAATATTCCCACTTATTCATATCAACTAGAACGTTAGTAGGATGTCTTTGGTTATAGTGAGAGAAAACTTTAGTCTCAATTAAAACACAATTCTCTTTCAAATAGTGCTTAGCTCTGAATAAACTGGTAAATCTGTTTGGATATTCGATAGAAACTTTATTATTAGTGCGATATGAATGTTACCCTTTTTTCAAGGTTCCAAATTCACAGACTTTACTTTTTATCATTTCTTTACATTCTTTTATCGTAATATCTTTATTATTAATTTCTTTTTCTACGAGGTGTTCATAACCAGACAGATCTGTATACAACGAAACTTCAGTGACAACTTTTTTTGCATAAATGAGTGTTTGAAATATATTCTATAGTATTATTTTTAAAAATTTCATAGTTTTTTACAATAAATATTTTTGTAATTCTAATGGAGGATCCAATCCAAAAGAATCAAAGTAATAACATTTGTCTTTATTCTTATAATAACAGACCCAATGAGTATCATTATTTTTACTTACATCTAGATTTAAGACTACATTCTATATTATTTATTTTACCTGGAAAAGTGTCTCTCATGAATACTCTTCTAAAATTTTTTATTTTTAATTCATTTGATAAATTTATAATATCATAATTTGTCGATGGTTTGTTAATAAACATTTAAGTAAAAAAAATTGACCGAATTGCATAAAATAACACAAGCCCTCCGGAGGGCGCGTCAGAATTATTAGTGAAAATAGTATCAATGTTGCTTAAAATAAGAGTTTTTTAAATAAAATATGTGTTATTTATCGCGTAAAACTCTTATTTTCTGGTAGAGGCGAGGAGGGACGGAGGGCTCTCCTAGAAACCCCCTATATACTACTAACACTCATCTACCTTTCCTCATCATCATCCGATTGATATATTTCTGGTTTCGCAATTGATCTTGTATAAAAACCTGCAAAGATGAGCTTGGAATTTCTGGATTCAGGCATTACAAGGTCAATCACAATTTGAATTGTGTAGATCCAAGAACAGGAGTTCATACCCAAAATATTGAAAGAATGTGGGGGTCCGCCAAGTGGCGTACTAAATGTCATCGTGGAACTTCCAGACACTATATGGATTCTTATTTAGTGGGATTTCTATGGAAAAATAAGTTAAGAAGGGAAAATGCATTCGATGCCGTTATTAGAGATATTGCAAAGATTTAGAATTAATCTTAAGTTCATTACTATCCTAACGGCTCTCTTTAGGGCCACCTATTTTCTTTTAAAATTTGTGAGATAAATTGTCAATCATGCATAAGTAATTGAATTGTTAAGGATAGTAGTTTCCCAAAGGGGGAAGGTGTTGGATCGGGCATCCCATCCTTAATGGGGAGCGCTTGGTTCCGAGCGGATTACCTTAGCACCGATAAGGGAACATACAGTTTTTCTCGACAAGAAGTTAATGTTTTGTTTGTATCAAATCCAATAGTATTTTTGGTATTGTGCCTAAGGCGTCTATTATATGAATCTTTTCTTCGAGAATCGACTTCATCTAAACCCGGGTCACTCGGAGTGATAAATACAATAGTAATACAAGGTTAAAACCTGCAAATCCTCATTCAGGTGATTAAACATAACCTTTCGTAATCATTGAAACGAAAAACAGCTAGTTTTCGATTTGTTTAATCAGACGACTAAAAACAAGATTTGACTGTCTAGATTTGAGGAGTGGTTAGTTTTCTGGTTCATATAAAATCAGATTGAGCAAAAAACTATTTAGTCAGAATGATGTCGAAATTTTGTATTTTTATTTATTTGATTAGCTTCTGGAGGGGATTGGAAGGATTCTCGATCTTGAAGGCTTCTTGGGTAAGCAGGTTTCTACCTTACAAAAAATCATTTTTATTCAAATTAAAATTTCGAAATAAGCTAAAATGTGTTTTCAAAATAAACTTTAGAGTCTGTTTATTTGGTTAAATGGTATTTTGAAAAAATAAGGACTAATGTGCGAAATTTCATATATCGAAAATAAAAAATCGTTTACTTGCATGGGATTTTTGGTCATTAACCTTTTGGATTCGTTTTCTACTTTAATTTAAACAACTTTAATTTTTTTATAACGAGATGTGTTTTTTATGTTAATTACAATTATTTAATTAGTTATTCAAAAAATGACGACGAAAATAAAAAATGAATTCGCTCATTAGATTAGCGAATTTCCGGTTATTAATTTTCAAAACACTCGTTTTCTGTTTTTATTTAATCAATTTTAATGATTATTTTTTATAATTAGGTGTATTTTTATTACAATTATAGCTATTTAACTAGTTTTTGAAAAAGCGATCAGGAATCAGTGGAAATTTTTGGATTTTAATGAAGTAGATATATGTTTAATAAAAGTTTATATATTTTGAATTTTTTTTAAATGGACTAGAATGATGTATATATTGTGTTGAAATTGTGACTTTATTGTGGTTTTTTGAGATTTGTGATGATTTGAGTTCAGGACTTTATCCTTCCGAGATCAGCCATCGAGCAGCTCCAAGTCATCGAAGCCAACGACAGTCTCAGCAGAATTGGAGTCGAAAGGGCTGTCAACCAAATCCTCATCCAACAAAACGACGATGTTCTCGGACAACTTGAGATTCCATCTTACTTCAACCAACTTCCAGAAGTGGCGCAATGGCAGATCAGAGACGTCCTCTACCACAGGAATCTGACTTATAGTGAGAAACAAGAAATCATCGTTGACATGATTACCAGACTTCCTAACAGTGAACGGAAATTTCCAAAAACTGACCGTTGTCGAGATAATTTACCTGGCACAAAATCCATGTACTTTGACAGTTATTCCGCTATTACCTATACTGTCAGATTCACTTTCGTAAGTTTACTTTCGTTTGCAAATTCAAATTACTACCTTTAGCCTCTGGCAGAACTTTCTAAAAAACTCTACCCCATCGACTACAAAGCCTTATATAACACGTTCAGAAACGACAATTACACAATCGACGAAAAACTCGACCAACTTCTGGAAATTATGACCAAACAATCCCCCTCCATCAGAAGGGCTCTTTTCGCTTCTAAACTACCGATCCCAGAAGACATCATCGAGACATTATACTTCTTGGATTCAGCCAAGGAATACGTGGCTCAAAAGAGAGATCCAAAGCCTCTGGATCAAACACGGAAAGAACAAAAATCGACCTTGGCTACTCCGGAGAACAAAGTTCAACCGCCAAAGAAACTCAATAATCTTCTCGGAAAGGGAGCCGTAACTGATATAAAGCCAATCAATCTTAAATCCTCTGTGGGCTAAGCGTACAAATAACCCAATTTCATGAATTTCAATAAAGTTAGAAACCAAATCCAATAATTTCCGGTGCCATTTGATCGAATCCTTTTGGTTTTGGAGGCATCAGATGTTGCTTGTCAATCCATACTTGACTTGGGGAATGGTCTTTCAAATTCTTCTCTGGAATTGTCAATCGCTTGACAAAATCGCCGTCTTTGGTGAATCCTCTCTGAAGTCGAATCACGTCTTGTCTCCTCTCACGGATAATCGGCTTGAAAGCAGC
Source organism: Halicephalobus mephisto (assembly GCA_009193035.1). Taxonomy (NCBI): domain Eukaryota; kingdom Metazoa; phylum Nematoda; class Chromadorea; order Rhabditida; family Panagrolaimidae; genus Halicephalobus; species Halicephalobus mephisto. Next base: position 220,850 of record SWDT01000015.1, on the reverse strand, counting down.
TAAATCTTCTTCTCTTCGCCTCGCCAGTTGTTCTTCGATTCTTAAAAGATCGGCCTTGTTCTTTATGGCGACTTCTTTGGCTTCAGCGAGATAACGGACATGAGTTTTGTCGTCTACAATATTGTCCTCGACCATCAAGTTAGTTGCGAGTTCTTTCATCAACTTTTCCCGTTTCTTTCGTTGTTGTTCTGATTTGGCTGTCTGAAATTAACGCATGAATTGATTCAATGACTATTCCAAACGAACCCTATCGGACCTCTTTTCTTCCTTCAGCTCTCGTTCTCCGGCATCCTCGGGTTCATTGTCGACTTCTTCCTCGTCAAAATCAGAATCAACTTCTGAATCGGATTTTATTACTTGGTCATCTGCTTCGAAATCTTTGTCGTCATCGACCTGGAAATTTGGAAACGAAATAAAGATTTTGTCAGTGAAAGGAGCAAACCTCAACAAAGTCCTTGTAAGCTTCCTTGTCTTCTTCAGTCATTGGCAACATACTTTTCACCTTCGTTTTCTGTTCTTCTAATAGCTGGTGCATTCGATTACCAGCCACTGCCCTTCTACTTCTGGTTCTTGCCAAACTTTCAAATTCAAAATCACTTTCACTAGAAGATCCCTCTTCATCATCGGATGAACTATCGGAACTATTTTCCACTTCTGATTCTTTTTCCGGTTCTTCTTTTGGTTGATCCTCGAAAACTTCGTCTTCCAAAGGTTCAGTGTTTTTCGATCTTTTTGGACGCTTCGCCGGTGGAGAGGAATTTCTTCTGCTTGATGTGCGCTTCGGCGGCATTCTGAGATCTGGAAATCATAAATAATCTATATATCTTGAGATAATAATCGATATCCATATATCAACATCGTAAATAAAACCAGCTAAACGATAAATTTGTCAGTAATTATGAAGCAATAAAAACGAATACGTTTCACTTAGAAATATTAATTTTAACAAGATTTTCATATATCAATAACGGTCGGAGATTGTATATTTATAAATATATGGGATTAAAGATTAGGGAAAGAAAAAGATCTTAAAAAACCAAAAGGAATTCAATGGAAAACGAAGAACTTCAATTTTTGGAAAAACGCAAACATTCAATGAGTACATTTGAATCCAAATCGCGCGAAAATTTCGCTTCGAATTTTCGAACATCTCTAAAAATCCCCAAATCTTATCTTTAAATTTTATGAACCTTCCCTTGCAATAAATAAGCAATAACAAAGCACCCTTTCAATTTTTACATACAAATTATTCAAAATTGGGATTTACAAGACCATCTTCAAAGCCAGTCCGTCGACGAATTTCTCGAGTTTCTTCCAACTTAGATTTTTCTTAACAGCATCCATCAATTTGTTTTTCCCAATTTGTTCGGCACCTTTTCCGATTTTCCTGCCGAATTTCTTTAAGCTTTTTTTCATCTTCTTGCCGATTCCTCTCATCTTGATGTATCCAGGATCTGGAAAGTCCGGGGAATCAGTAAATTGATTCTTTTCAACAACGAGTTTTTGGAAGTCAGCGATGACGTTCTCGAAGGGTTCTGTTTCTTCGAAAGGATTCTTACTGAACATAAGGTGGAGACCGGCTCTTCTGATGGAGTCCGGCATGGTGTTGTTTTCTTCTCCCACTGGAAGCGGGAAAGCGTCCGGATTTTCGGTGTAAGCTTCCTTCATGAGTCGTCCGATTAAGTAAGATCTAGTGGCTTCTGGGATATCCGTTTGACGGGCGATAATCAGAAGCTGATCGAACATCTCTGGAGTCAGGTAGTTTCTGAGGGAATTAGTTGACTGAAAAGGCTTATTGTAGTTGAAAATTCATATATCGACTTACGAAATATCCGTTGAACTGCAACAAAACTGAAACTTGGAATTCAATAAAGTCTCCGACTTCCGGATATTCTGGCTCGATAGGCAGGAGTCTCAATAGGTCCTCAGGCAATGAAGAGATGATTCTATCTAATTCTTCCAATTTATTTTCGAATGGAAGACTTTTGTTGTAATAAATATCGTGAATCTTCTGTTGGATGCTTTCTGGCAGACTTCTGAAGACTTTCGGAAGTGGCATTTTCGTCAGGACTTCATCTGGGAGACTCATAAAGAGGTCGTCGAGTTCCTTGAACTTGTCAATGGCCAGCATGTCTTTCTTATTGTAGATCTCTAGGAGCTTCTTGAAGTCCTCTGGCGGCATCACAGCTCCGTATTCCGAAAGCGGTTGAGCGTCGTCGAAAATCAAGAATTCCGTATCGCAACTGGCCAATCCAACACATATAAGAAAAATCAGGAATTTCTTCATTCTGGGGAATCAGATTCTGATGAATTATGAATTTAGGGGTTCTTTTATAGGACTCAAATTCGAGTATGTTTTTGTTGGTTTAGCTGACCAAGAGTCAAGATATAGTTGATATTTTATTTTTTTTGCATTGGTCAGTATTTCTCCTTCCAGGTAGCTCTTTGAAGCTGAATAAACACAGGCAAAAATTCCCCGATTAGTACTTTAAGAGTTTTGTAAAATTTGCATTAAAACTAGGTGGAATAGAGTTTGTAAATTTGCATAAATTTCTCCTCAGGTGTTCAGGGGATTGTTGATATATTGATGTGAAAGAATTTATCTAAGCAAATGTTGAAGTAGAACCGGATTTTGATAAAATGAGATCTCGAAGTGAAATTGCCTGTACATCAATCAATTATCCCACTATAGTTGGAAGAGAGTCATATCTGAGATGAGTGGATTTTCTTAAATATAATACTAGTTACTCTATTTTAGTAAAGTGAAATCAACTAAGATGAGTGAGTTTACTTAAATATAATACTAGTTACTCTATTCTAATAAAATAAAATCAACTAAGATGAGTGGATTTACTTAAATATAATACTAGTTACTCTATTCTAATAAAGTAAAATCAACTGGAAGAATGTTCTCTGAACAAAAGCTCCTGTACAGCAATCAGCCGTCCTGCTATATCTGAAAGATTTCCCCCAGTTGCTTTATTATTTTTTTAGTCATGTGATAATTGTTCCCTTCGACTCGCGCTGATTTTGAAATTTTTTTTAAATTAACCTTATTGGTTAATTGATTGATATGTTTGGCTAATTCAAGTATCGAAAATACTGGTCTAAAACGAGATCAGCCTTACGAAATTAGTAGAGCAGCTATTGTATAGCTGTTTTTATTTTGTTCGTTATTAAAAAGATCAGGTTATTTTTTTACTTTCTTGCACTATATATAGAATTTTGTAACTCAAAAAGACATTAGTTTTTGGTTTCGTTTTTATCTCCCATGTGCGAAAGATCACAAAACCACATCGAATCTTATCTATAGGGATAATGACCCATTTGATCTCTGAAGTATATCAAACGGAAAAAGCAGTAGTTTAACTTCAGAATTCCCCAATAACAATAAAATTTATTTCGCCGGAGGAGAACTTGAAGCGACTTACTGAACGTGAATCGCCTGAGGCCACTTTCCTTCGATTTACGACGGTGCATCGAATCGAAGGTGTAGACCATATCCGTTTCCATGTTCTGAATTCCGTATAGTAAGGAATCTTGATCTTCAAAGATTCAGTATTGAGTGTGAAATTCTTCCATGCCAATTTTCTTGAACTGGTTCTAATGTCCTGATTTTTACCGTAATTTTTAAGGAAAAGATAAAATACACGAAAAAGAAACCACCAATATTCGAATAATCCGGATGTATCCAGGAGTCAAGGAGATCCGTCTAAGAAGTAGAAGTTGGTCAACTAGAGTAACTAAAAACGAAAAGTACGGTAATAATGATGTTTACTCTGAAGAAACAGGGTTCATCTAATGTATACTAACTTCAATAAGATCATCAAAGCAATGGAAAAGTAAATTTAAAAACAATTTTTAAAAATACTAAACATCTACGAAAATATACCGTAATTTTTCGATTTATTAATGTCACAAAACAATTCCGCTGTAATTTTTTGATGTTATTAACAATATGACGTCAGTAACACTCAGAATCTTCAATTTTCTGAAATGAACATTACGTTTTATTTTCGGGGTTTCTGAAATTCGTTTGTCGAACTCCTGAATGTTTGATGTTCTGACTAATAATTTCAGTCCTTTGGAAACTTTTGTCGTTGACAGATTCTCCGTCTTCCTTGCCATCAATCAAGTTGGCCAATCATGTTCGAATTTTTTCTTTTCGTAAATAAAAGGAGATCCATCAACCGATGTCAAAATTGTAGTCATGATTAAAAGAAATTCTTATGGCTTCATTTTTTTAATTTTTACAATTATTTTAAAAGTCATTGCTTTTGTTCTTTGTTTTTGTGCAATATTCGGGAAATTCTGGCTTAGCAACAAAGATTCCGGAGACAGAATCGTATCGGTGAGGAACTTTAAAAAGTATAAAAATTAAGGAAAATTTTTAGACGGATCTGTATTCCAATTTTTGTGTTTTTGACAAAAAAACCGTTAGTGAAGTCTGTACAGATGGGAAAAAAGAAAATTTCTCCGACGTCGGTGTTGTTTTCGGTCATAACAAGGAACTTGGTGTAGCCGGGGAGTTGTATAATGTGCTGCTATTCTTAGGCTTCTTAGATTTACTTTTCACCGTATTCCTGATCGTCGTCCTTCTTCGAAATCGAGGATTAGTTGGATCCTTCACTTTCGGCGTCAGAGCAAAAGTCTCCTTCGGACTTTGTAGCTTCGCCTACGGTAGGTTTTAAAAAAACATCTGAATTTAATTTCAATTTAAATAATGTAAAAATCTATGGTTTTAGATTATTTAAATTTCATTGACATTTTTAGAATTTTTAAAAATTCAGTGAAAAATTCCGAAATTTTCTAGAATTTTATACAAAATTCTGAAGTCTAGAATCTTGCCGAAATTTTTAGAACTTTCTAGAATCTCAAAGAAATTTTTGAATAAAAAATCTGGTTGAAAATTCTAAAATTTTTTAGAATATTTGAAAATTTTTAAAAGCAATATCTGAAAACTTGAATTTTAAAACCCCCGAAATTCATGCTGAGACGATTTTATATAAAAGGTTAACTTTTTTCTTCAATAATATGATTTTCGAAATTAAAACCATCCTTTAAGTTTCAGTTTCTGGATCAATGAATACCTACTTAATTCTGTTTTCCTTTCGTTTTCGGTTTTCAATGGGTCAATTTGGAATAATAGTCCTAATCAAGATACAAGTTAAATGACGCATTTCAGACTATAAAATAAAAAAATAAAAAAATAAAATTTAAAAAACTTTCAACGTTATTTTAGATCTCTGAAAAAAACCAATTTTTGTGAAAATTCAAAAAACTTTAAATTTTAAATGATTAAAAAATTAGAAAAACAACTTTAAATTTATTTTGATAATTGTAATGTTGAAAAATTTATGTTTGATCAATAAACATCAAGTTTAAAAAAATGATTTTTTCAGCTACTTGTCATTTAATAATTCTCTACAATCTCCGCGTGTCGGAATCTACAGTAATTCTCCGTAAACTTGGAACGGCTGTCTATCTATCCGTGGGGGAGTCGTTCTTCGTTTCGGCAACGGGATTAGGTCTATTTTTGGTTTCTTCCATGTTCCTTCTTCTTTCGACTTTATGTTTCGAAAAGGATTCAAAATTAAGGATAGACAAATCCGAAAAATCCAAAGAACAGCAATTTTGGATACAGTTGAGTGATCTTGTTGTAATGTAAATAAATTATTTTAATTACCAGAATGAAATAAATAAAATTAGTTGATTCTCGACACTTGATTGAGTTTTAGCATTCCATCGTTGATTGTACTTGGTCTGCGTACGGTATTCGATTCCTTGTTCCATCGATAGAACAATTTAATCACGAAGATTCTGTAAGGTCTGATGCAGATCACAGTGACTGCTATGTCGTACAATAAGAAGAAGTCCTGGATAGTTAATCCCACGGCGAATATATATGAGGCATTTGTGAAGTATTTAGTGCCGTAGAAAAACGCGATTTGGGGCAAGAAGATGAACCCTATCAACCCCACAACCTGGGCATAGGTCATTTTAACGACCATATTGTGGTTCTTCTTTGATCTCTGACAGACGAAAGTCATTGTTTTCTTCGCTACGAAGATGTTCAAAATTATAAATATGGCAAAAAAGACGAAAAAGAGACCTCCACATGCGACTAGGGAATATTTTACCAATGTACGGGATACTGTATTATTCAGGTTCAATGACAGTAAATCTGGTTGATAATCCAGTAGCTTCTGAGATCCGGAAATCGTCCTCAACATCAACTCAGCTGTGATTTCTCCGTGGTTAAATTGATCCATAAAAATGCTGAAATAACAGTTGATCGAACAAGTAACTGTCGAAATTGTCAAACAAATGAATAAATAAAATAATTTTTTCTTGTAAAACGGCTCCATGTCGAAATTAGTAACAGTTATTGCGAAATATCGATCGATTAATAACATTAGTAAGCTCGTTAACAAAAGAAACGTTACAAAGTAAAAAGTACAAGATAAAATTTGGACTGTAGTGTGGGACATCGGGGCCAACCATCCGACGGGGTAGAAGATGCCGTGGGGGATTATGATGTAGAGCTTCAACAAAGCTGTCACGATCTTCTGACTCAATCCGGAGAAAATATAAAACAACAAATATGGTCTTGACCCGTACATGTGCTTTGGCGTTACTGTAACTATCAAGTAAACGACAAAGATGGAGAGCATGATGGTCGTGATCGAGAGGACATCCGTGATTCTTTTCATGATTTCGACGGCATTCAGGTCAAAAACGTCCTCAAGAGCAACATGCGGAAGGGAATCCCCTGCATACGTCATAGCTAAAATATCGATTATTTGTTTTCCTCCTCGTTCGTCGAAACAGGTTTCGGCAAATTCCTAACTCTCCGAGGAATCTCGATAAAGCAAATGACGAAAAATTTGATAAACATTAAAAGACTATTACCTATTCCCGTTTTTTATAAATCAAAAAGTTTCATTTACAAGGTGTAAAAAATAAAAATAACCTAAGGCAAAAAACGTAATTAAATGAAATTTTTTCAAAAACAAATTGAGGTCATTCAGGTTTTTCAATAAAGTATTTAGAACACAATAATACGGTAACTCAGATGATATCAGAGTTTTTTCAGGGGATTCTGAAAGAAATTAAAAGTTTTCACCAGAATCTGGAGAATTTCATAGATGTACGTTGGATTCTAGAATATTGAATATTTTCGCCGGATTCTGGAAAAATCCCAGGAGCTCTTTGAGATTCTTGACAGTTTCAACTCTACTGGATTCTGGAAGATTCTAGAATTCCTCCTCATGATATTCCAGAAGTCTTCATGGAATTCTTGAAGATTTCGAAACATCTTACTTAATTCTGTAGAATTCCAAAAGTTTCTGTTTTAAAGTTTTAATTTTCTTATTTGATTTTGTAAAAATTTAATTTTTCCGCAGTTCAGTTTTCTGAAAATAAAAACAATTATCCTAGAGAACGATGTCGCCTAGCAGAAAGTGACCAATCGCCAGTGTCATCCTTCGAAACTGATTTGGAACTTGATTGTTCAACTTTTTGTAAAACTTGTTTGCTTTAAAAAATATCTAATGAAGTCCTTTTCTTCATCGAATTAAACAATCGGAGCCAATCGCCCGATTCGAAAAATGATGTCACTTCACTATCATTGCAGACAAGAAAAAAACTACAAAAACCATTTCCTGTGATTCTGGATGGAAACTGGATCCAGAACATTCTGTTTTACGGTTGTCTGAGATTCATTTTTAAATTTGATGATATGGAAATCTAGTTTCCTAATTGTAAAATTTCCATATGGTCGGTGGTCAGTAAAATACGTAAATTCATATTTTGCAAATTAAATCAAAGAACGACCTGTGGAACGAGTCGGACTGGAAGGAGTTTCGGAAGAAGAGCTCCTTTCCAAGGATGACAAAGAAACGGGTGGAGGCGGAAACAAGCCCCAAATTGAGTCAAACGGATCCACTGTTTTTGCAATAATAGAAAAACTTGCAAAACATGTTTCAAATGACGTTAGATCCATTCTGATCAAGGATATGATTCAGAAAAATTTAGTATAAAAGAGGAATCTAAGACCATAGATTCATCCAGAAATTCAATTTGGAATATCTCAAAAATGAACAAGGGATTCATCTTCGCTCTCGTCGCTGTCGTCGCTCTCCTCTTGCCTGAGGCTGAAGCCTGCCCCGGATTGTTCGGAGGTGGTGGATGCTGGTGAGTGTTAATAACTGTTAAACAAATAATAAATGTCAAATTACAGTGCTCCTCCTCCGCCTTCCCCATGGTTGGTTACTTGAATCAGGTAAATTCGGACTAATTACTAATTTCGAAATTTCAGTGGATGCGGAGGCCGTAAGAAACGTGAAGTCCTCGAGCCTCAAGTGAAGACCCAAGAATCCGATCCTTGTCCCCAGAAGGAATGGCAAAAGGTCATCGACCAGAACCTCACCGACGAACCTGTCAGCTCCACCTTCGCCGTCCAAGGAGCCCTCTACAGAACCTACAACTCAAAATTCTTCGTCGCCTGTACCGAGAAGACCAAGACCACTGATGCTGCCTTCGTCTCCAACGGCGAAGGATACTGTGCCTTCGGCAACGAGAAGGTCTGGTGCCAAGCCCTCGCCCTTCTCGGATAAACCTACAGTTTTTTTAAAAATGTGCAACTTTATTCGATGCAATCTTGAACAATAAACTATCTGTTTTAAATAACAATCCAAAATCAGGACATACTGTAACGTTATAGATAACCAAAATTCAAGTTCCATCGGCGGAAGAAAAAAGTGATCTTTGAAAATTTTCGGAACGCAGATTCTGGATTTAATTGTTATCTGCATTTTTCCGAGAAAACGCGATAATTTTTATATTTATCTATGGATTTAGATAAGTGGATAAACTCGGAAATTTCTTTTAATAGCTACAAAAATCCAAACTTAATTCTCACAGAAAAACTTTTATTCGATATTGTATTTTTAAAAAGGAAACAATTAAAATTCAAAATTTAATTTAAGTTTGAAATTTTATTTTTTGTAAATTTGATATAGTGCGAAATAAAAATAAAAGTAGTAAAAGTAAAGTAGTAATTGTATTTTTAATAAACCGTTTTATTCAAAAATATAAACTTTTAATAAAATTATCTCCAGATAAAGTTCCATTTTTTATTTTGAAGTTCTCTGTTTTGAAAGTTCCCACAAAATTCGAAAATTTTTGAAATTTTTATGGATTCTAGAAGATTCCAGAAGCTTTTTTGAGATCCTCGGAAATTTCGGATTTTTCATTACATTCTGGAAGATTCTATAAAAAGTTTAACTTTTCATTAAATTTCTACAATTTTAAAAAAATTCAGTTTCAGAAACTTCTGTAAAATGTTATAAAATCCGAAATTCATCAACGAGATTCTAAAAAGTTGAAAATACTTTTATTAAATTCCGAAAATTTCAACGAAATCCTAGCAGGTTTCGCAACTTTCAAATTTATTCTAGAAAAATCTTCCATCGAATGTTTTTTATTTTTGTGAAAAACACAATCTCCATTGTGAATTCTAAATTGATTGTAATTTTTCGTTTTTTTCAGAATTTATGATTTTTCGTACAAACGCGTGTTCCACCTGAATTCACTCGATGTTTAATTTCGATTGATCTTGAGGCTACAACATTTGTGTACCTTCCGTGTTTTCGGTCCGATTATTATCATCAGGCACAAAAATCAGCAAATATGTCGAAAAAAGGGCGGTTCTCGCCATGCTCTGGCGTTCCTAGTTGTTTATTCGGAAGATTGGGAGTACATAAACTTTGAAAAAAGTTATTTAGCGTGAAAACAAAAATGACTTTTCACGAAATCGTTGAAGCTCAAAGAAAATATTTCCTCTCCGGGGTCACTTACCCTCTGGCTGCCCGGAAGGAGGCTCTAAATACTTTGAAGAAACTTGCTACGGAGAACTCCGAAGCCCTCTGTCAAGCCGTCCACGATGATTTGAAAAGAGTAAGTAAATATAAATTTCATAATTTTTATATAAATTTCATAATTTTTATATAAATTTCATAATTTTTATATAAATTTCATAATTTTTATATATAAATTTCATAATTTTTATATGGATTTCATAATTTTTTCAGCACACAGCAGTTACTGGAGTTATGGAGGTGAAATCCCTTGAGGCAGAAATCGACTACTTCCTCCAGCACCTTGCTGACTGGGCAGCTCCAACCAAAGTCGAAAAAATCGGACCGGCGGATCCTGATGATGAAGCTATCATTGTCAAGGACCCCAAGGGAGTCGTCCTCCTCATTGCCCCTTGGAATTACCCTGTGTCCATGTGCTTCTGGCCCCTTGTAGCCATCCTCGGAGCAGGAAACACCTGCATCATCAAACCAAGTGAATTGGCTCCACATTGCGCCAATCTGTTCGAGAACTTGATTAAAAAGTACTTCGATCCAAGATTGGTCACCGTCGTCCAAGGTGGAGTTCCAGAAACGACGGAATTGTTGAAGGAGAGATTCGACCACATCATGTACACTGGAGCTCCTCCTGTTGCGAAAATCATCATGGCAGCAGCGGCGAAGTACCTGACTCCCGTCACGCTGGAACTCGGAGGGAAATGTCCCGTCGTCGTTGAACCGGATGCAGATCTGGACAAAATCGCTCAGAAAATCGTCCAAACGAAATGGATAAATCTGGGACAGACCTGTGTCGCCCCGGATTACGTCCTCACGAGAGCAGAAGTCCGACCGAAGCTGGCCAAAGCTATTGAAGGAGCTCTCAAAACAGTCTACGGAGAGGACCCTAAGAACCACCCTATGTACTCCAGAATCATCAACGAAAGACATTTCGAGTAGGTTCCCTAGACTAGATTATATATGAAAACTCGTTTTAGTCGTCTTTCTGCTGTCCAGGGTAAGTCCAAAGGAGAGGTTCTGGCCAAAGTCGGAGGAGATCCCGACAGATCTGACCGCTACATCGCCCCGCAAGTCCTGGCCATCGACAAAGACGACGCTTTTATGGAGGACGAGATCTTCGGGCCTTTCCTTCCGATCATGGCTACTAAAGATTTCGACGAAGCCATCGAGTACATCAAATCCCGTGAGAAACCCCTCGCTGGATACTTATTCACCAATGACGAAAAGAAGATCGAAACCTTCTTGGAGAAGGTGTCTGCTGGAGGAATGACCATCAATGACGTCATGAAGCATCTCTCACTCCGAACCCTCCCATTCGGAGGAGTCGGAAACAGTGGCATGGGAAGATACAACGGCAAGTACGGATTCGACACCTTCACTCACGAGAAATCCGTCGTCAAGAAGAAGTTATAAAAAACTAACAACCCATTTTGGCAGGAAAACAAGCATCAGGAGTTTCGAAAGAGAAAGATTAACTTGTTGAAGTAGAAGTTTATAGAAAAAAAATATATTTATTTTATATTTTAAAAGTTAAAAAGTTAGTAAATAAAGTTTAGTAATTAAGCTTCATATATTAGAATTCAATAATATCGAGGAAATAATAGGTGAAAAGTAGTTTTTTATTTATAGTAATTGTTCAATGTCCATTATATCAGTTCAACGCGCCAAAAAACCGCTTGCAACGTGCACGATCACGCGCGGGGTCTATATGGTTTGATTTTGCTTTCCACCAAGACCCCTTGTTTGTGATGCTGATTTCCTCACATGGTTTTTTATTGATTTATGCTATTTTCAGGTTTCTCACCATGGCAGGTTCTCAATGTACGAATGTGGAACGAAGTGGAATTCAGCAGGATGAACTTGTAGAAGTGGACAAGAAAGAAGCTGTGAGGAATTCTGAAGGAGAAAGGAAAAAAGTTGCGTCACCAGTTTCCGAAAAAGGTCAGCCAGACGAAGAAGATCTAAAATGTGTAAGCTATGGCAGACCAGTTAAAGGTGGTTCAGTTTCGATTGAAAAGAAGGAATCCGGGACAGACGTCGATATAGGTGGTCGTGGGAGAAAAAGAAAAGAACCCTGCGACGACGTCGTCGTTGCAGAAGACTATGTGGAGCTTTAGTAGGTCCCTCACAACTCATTCATAGCTAATGTTCACTTTCAGTTTCTATAGTGAGGACATTGACAAAGATGATTCCGAAGTTTTTGACGAATTGCTGGAACTCTGTTCCTGGTACGATCCTGTCGACGACAGGAATAGTAGCTACGGGAACACCGATGAAGAAGATGAAATTATCTCCCGTCTCTCCGCTAACACTGTGCCCCGCTCTACTCCCCCAACGTTGTTCAAGAAGAACACCTCCGTCGGCATCTCCCTTTCTGCCCTTCGTCTGAATTCTAACCTCTCGAAGAAGCCGATGCAGCACGAACCTAGCGATTTTTGGGACAATTTGGACGCTATTGAGTTCTAATCGGGTTAATCATTAGTCATTCCACTATTTGGGTTTATGGTAGCACGGGTAGGGTTGCCCCCTGCTCAGCTGTGGTTTCTGCAATGGCCAAATGCTTTGCAAAGTTCTTTCGAAATAATACTTGTTATCTTCCAAAGGTGTCAAAATAAAAATAGTCGATTTAAAAACTAATTTCATTTTGGAAACAATCAGCTTCTGTAAAAAGTCCTTCAGATTCTTTGGGTCTCAATTTTGATGTTTTTGGAAGGTATTTTGCGAATTTCTTAATTGATTTGTTTCCCACGAGGGGTTCATTATAGTGTTCAAACCTCAGTTTTCTCTTCAAATAGGACTAAAATCCTCATTTTCTTAATCAATGTTACTCCTTCAAATTAAAAAGGTCCAAATATCTAAAATTCAGTGAAATTGGTACAAGGATAATCGAAATATTTACTTTTTCCACTACTTCTTTTAATTTCTTACAAGCCACAAGTAATCAGGCCAACTGCAGTAATCCAGAGATTGAAAATGACTAACGACTTTATGTAATTGCTTAATACTATGGAAAACATAAATATATGCCTGTTTGAGGGAATAGAGTACATGGAGATCCGAAAGCAACTTATCCAACGAACCTACTAATAAAACTGTCATTATCTAACTGTACTTTTTTCTTTTTAAATTGTAGGAGTTTAATGTTCCTTTTTGAGTTTTCATAAAATTCGGACTTTAATTTCAGGATGATGCTCTTGGAAATATACTGCTTTTGGTTTTCGATGTTGCAGAAATTCTTGTTTTGGCCTTCAAGATCTTATATTGTTCCTAAATGAGGATTTTAGATGAAAAATAAAAACATAAGCTTTCTGGATCCCCCGACGTTTTCCAAGAATCTTTTTTTTCGAAGAAAATTTATGTATTTTTAGCATTTTTAAACCTGTTCATTAAGTTTGAACTCCAAACAACACCAATAATACGTACACTTCCACGTCGTCCTGATTTCAATATATCAACATAAACATCTTTCAAAATAAAAAAATCGATTCATGAAATTGTTTCCGAAGATTTCAAAATCAACCTAGTTCACATACGTCATCTCGCAAAAATGTCGCCCGCAACATGCGAATAATAGCGGCGGTTAACTTTGGCTGTGTCCGTTTCGTCTTGAATATCCCTCATTCAGTGGTGTCTTTATATAATATTTTATTGATTAATGCGGTTTTTAGGCTGTTTACCATGGCAGATTCTGTATCGATGGAAGTGGAAGGAAATGGAGTGGATCAACAACAGGAGGAGCGAGAACACGAGATGATTGTCGAAGAGGACCCCAACGCCACAGTCGAGCAAGTTGAACAAGCTGCCGTTCAAGATGAACCCATGGAGCAGGACAAGAAGGAAATCGTCCAAGACAGTGCAAAGGAAGGGGAACAAGTCAAAGAAGATGAGGAAGTTGAGGAACAAGAACAACTGAAAAAGGAGGAAGGTGAGCAACAAGAACAACTGAAAAAGGAGGAAGTTGAGGAACAGGAACAACTGAAAGAGAAGGAAGCTAAGGAACAAGAACAACTGAAAGAAGAGGAAGTTGAGGAACAGGAAGAACTGAAAGAGGAAGAGGCTATGGAACAAGAAGCGTTAGAAAAGGAACAGGAGAAAGTGAAGGAAGATGAAATGAAGGAGCAAGAGGCTGAGCCACCGACTCCGAGGAAGAAGGGACGAGCGAAGAAGGTTGAAGAGCTTCCGAAACGTGAAAGCTATGGAAGAGCGGCGAAGAGAGCGACTGTTGAGAAGGAACCCCCAAAAAAGTCACCTGCCAAGAAGGAACCCAAGAGTGCTGGTCGTGGGAAGAAACGGAAGGAGCCTTCTAATGATCTTGTAGCCTTTGAAGAGTAGGTTTGATATTCTCTTAACAATATATGATCTTCTTTCAGAGAGCAGAAGGACTCAACCCAAGATATTTCACAGGAAAAGTCAAGAGAACCTTCAACTGGAGGATCCAACCGAAAGCCAAGAAAGGACGGAAGCCGAAAACTACTGAAGTCAACGAAAGTACCCGATCTATTAAAAATCCACCTCGGCACTTCCACACTTACGAGGAATTCGCTCCGAGTGTTCCGGCAGACGAGTTCTGACATGTGGTGAGGGAGAGCAACTTGGTCACCCGGGAAGGACAACAACGAAGAAACCTCGGGCTGTTGACGCTCTTCCGAAGGGACAAAGGTTGTTCAGGTTGTCGCCGGAGGAGTTCACACAACAATTCTCACTGCCGATCATGAAGTGTATGCCTGCGGAATCAATGAGGAGGAAACTTGTCCCGTCAAAGGACTTGCAGCTGAGGAAACGACTGATTGTTTGACTATTATGGAGTTTCAGTGAGGAGATCCAGAAGCTGGGCAAGATTGTCCAACTGACTTCCGGTGCTGGTTTCACTGCCGCCTTGACTGATCGCGGAAGTGTGATCGCTTGGGGAAACCTCAGAGTGAGTTGATTAATGCTTCCCACTTGTTTACCTGGTATTTCAGGATGAGAATGGATCTTATGAGCTGCACGCACTTTTCGGAAAGATGAGAAAGGGACCGACCGTCATTCTGCACCACGGGGACGTGGTTATCGTGAAGATCGAAGCAGGAGAGAATCATTTAGTGATGTTATCCAACCAAGGAGAGGTTTACACTTTTGGGGAAGGCTCGCATGGACAGCTGGGGAGCACTACGAGAATGGGCAGTATTCGGTCAAAGTATGTTGCCGACAACACCGGGAAATCACTGCGTAGAACAGTGTTGGAAAAAGGGAAGATGATCAGATTCACAGATGTGTTTGCCGGAGGATACTGGACAATGGCGAGAGCTGAAGACGGACGAATTTTCGTGTGTGGCTTGAACAACTTTGGACAACTTGGACTTCCTCTGCCAGAAGATATGGAAAACAACGAAGATAACGAAGAACAAAACAAAAAGTTGATCGTGCCTCTGCTGACCGTGTCCCCGGCTTTCCCCGCCGAGAAGAAGTGGACTCACATTGCCGGAGTGAAGCATGTGATTGCCCGGAACGCAGATGGGGAGGTGTATGGAATGGGTCTGAATACCGACAACGAGCTTGGAATTGGGAGCTACGGAGGAAAGGGAGACGAGGAACACTGGAGATACTTCGAACTGCAGAAGGTTGGGTTTCCGGATGATGTGAAAGTAGCAGGAATCACGGCCACACTGGGGGCTTCGATTGCTTGGACAGAAGACGGTAGAGCGTTCTCGTTCGGCTTCGACTCCGTGGGACAACTGGGACTGGGGATCACGGAAGAGGATGAGAAGAGCGTGAAAACCCCAGCTCTGGTGAAATCGGCTCATCTCGAGGGATACAAGATTATTTGCGTTTCCATTGCTGACAATCATTCAATCTTCCTCGCCGTTAAAGTGGAAGAGTAGGGTACGTTTCGATCTCGCTCGCTATTGAAGTCGCCGCATTTGATAATCCGTATCGTTATTATTTGTTGACGTTAATCTTGGTTCATAAAGAGTGGATTCGTACTTGGAATTCATAAATAATTTTATTACTAAGTAGAGAAATTATTTTTTCACGAGTTGGCGAATTGTGGACGTGACATTTTTTAAATTCAAATCCGCGAAGAGGCCGAACAGCTATGGGGAAAAGCCTCGTGCTAGCCTTTTTGGGAAGCCTCGTGCTCATTGATTTCCCAGTCTGTCTCGTGGCAGTGTTTTTTGAAATTCGTGACCCGTGTTTTTGTCTTGCGTCAATGAGACTAATACAATAGTGTTCGATTTTTGGACTTCTATATTAGGAACACGTGGTACGTAAAGGAAATATATGTTTATCAATGTTTACTGTTCGTCGTAATTATGAGGAATGTTAAGATTAGGACGTCGGGAAGTAGACAGAACAAAGTTCTACCTCGTGATGGATTTTTCCTCGTTTTTTGTACTTTGTCCTCATTGACTTGATCGCGGAATGGCTTACGTCAAAGGTTCTCCGGAAATTGGATCGATGCCGCTAAGCAGATGGCGTCTATTCTCCACCACGTGGTCTTTTTCGAATTTTTTCTCCCGAGTAAACAACTCAAATCTCAACGGACTAGCTGTTTTTATTAGAGAAATAGCGATGTTGACCCGGGGACTCTGCGATAACAGATTTCGACACTTGTGTATGCTGCAAAAGCTGAATGAAAGATGGACTTTGTCTTAATCACTGTGCGTCCAGTTGGCAAAACTGGCTTTGACCGCTGACCATTGCCGAAGCTTCTAGAAGATTCCTCGTTTGAATTTGACTTGATTTATTTTCATCTGTCTTTTTTCTGAACTATTCTGAATTTAAATTCTGCTAATATTCCTTGTTTATCTCGCTCCATAAAAATATACTTTGAGAATCAGTTTCGAAATTTGTTGTTTTATATAAAAATCATGTAAGATAGTTGTTTGTTTCCTTTTATATGGGAGTTTTAATCTCTGGCTGCTGGCTGAACCTCAAATCTGGTTTTGATTTTATCTTGGACCCCGCGAAAACCAGCCATAATATAAAATTTGAAAACTGCACCCGCTGTTGTTTGGAAACTTGCAATTAAAAGCACCTGAATTCTCCTGGATTCCTGATTTCCACCCACGTGGTCCAAGCCCATTGCGAAAGAACCTGTTTGGACTTTATCAAACTTTCTATAATTGAAGTTTGTATAAAAAAGGAATAATATGTCCTTTCTCTTCTGTCACATGGCTCCTGACCACTCGTGTTTGTCGCGTGTAAATTATCAGTATACATGAATCTAGACTGATTGTTTTTCTGTCAGGTATTTCGTTTTTCGATCGACTCCACCCACTTTCGCTCTCGAGACTTGAATATAAGTAGGCAGTTGTTAGGAAGTTTAACTGAATGCCCCAGGAAGACCCATTCTATCACAACAATAAAGTTCAACTGGACGTTGATTCGTTGTTTGAGGTGTTTGATCATTACGTAAAGATGTCTCCAATTCACCAGACGGTTGCATTACGAGTAAGTGTTTATTTGGCTTTGGTTGGATATAAAACAATCCACTTTTCAGTCGACCAACTGGCAAATCAGGAAAGCCATAGACTATGCCTTGTTCAAAGTGAAATCGCTTTCTGTTGAAATTAAGTGGCATGAAGACAGGCTAGCCAACCCTGAGCCACAGGTGATCATCCAAGGCAGCTTAATGAGGTCGTTGGAAAAGGCGTCAGAATGCTTGGACTTCATTCTCGACAATGCTAGAGTTATCACTGAACTCTCTGTCAACATTGGAATCAATAATGCTTCCAAGTACTTGAATCCTCTTCTGGAGAAATTCCTCACGAAAGAAAATGTCGTCCTTGAAGTCTTGAGAATCAGGAGGCGTTATGTTGGTGAATCATATCCAATAATCGCCGACCTGATCTACGAACACAGTGAAACGTTGAAAATCGTCGGGAAAATTGGATTGATTGAAGCTGTGGAAAGTTTCTCCGACAAACTACACTTAGAAAGACTTTCACTTATGAACTTTGATCTCGTCGACGATGGCGACATGGAATCCAGTCTCCTTCAAGACAAAACAAGATACTACATGCACAGACTCTCCGATAGCGGAGCCACTTTCCAGCATCTTTCCTACACAACCTTTGTCGGGTTCGAGTTTGCTAGATCACAGCTGAGACTCCTACAAAATGGTGATGTGAAGAGCTTAAGACTGACGATGCAGAAAGGATCGCCGATCCCGTTCACGGACAGAATCTTGCTAAATAATCTGGAGAAACTCGAGTTCGTGGGAGAAATGGACATCAACTGTCATCATTTTAGCAAGCAATTTCCTCACTTGAATCATTTTGAAATTGACCGACAGAATCTCGCTGGTGTCGCCCGATAATTGACCGATGAACTACAGGCCCTGTACATAATCCTGACGATACTCAATTTGTTAGTGCAAGTTACAATATTGCTGGTTGTTATTTGAATATGGGTATTGTCAAACCAAAAATGTACATTCTTCGTTGTTATTTGATTTGATTTGTGAATAAAAATAATCACTGTTAATTCTGTGGGATTGATTGGAAAAGTTTTTAGAAAAAGCTTCTGCAACGTGGTGACTGTTGTCTTTTATTTTCCATATTTTCTTAATATCGGCTAATAATGCATTTTTAGTTTCTTCTCGTTGTTTGAAGCTTCTGGATTACCAGATAGCCCAGTTGAATATGTACTCAAACATGAGACGTGGCTAAAAACTCGTTATGCTATAAATAGAAAGATAAAAATCATGTTTGGAAGAACTTGACCAGTCAAGGCCAAAAAGAGTATGTTTTTGTTTAAAACATGTGATGGGGTATCTGTACAAAGATCGAACTTGAAAGTATAGTCCTGACAGACTCAAACTTTCTCGTTTGAAGTCATGTGAGTGAAGACAGAAGAAGGTTCGGTCGTCAATCCAAAGGTCGAGAAAAAATAGATGAAGATAGGGTTTTTGCTGGGGCTGAAAGGGATTGGCTGGGGGTCTAGGAAAAATTTTCAAACCCACGTCTTCTTACTGTTGAATCATCTTCTAATAAAGTTTACCAAAAAGATCATAACTAATACAATATTGATTTGAACAATGTTTTTAAAAAAGAAAAACAGAAAAGATGATTTAAATAACAGAAATCCGTTGTGTTGTATTATCTGAAGCTTTTTCAAATAAAAAATCAATAGTACAGTGGACTCGCAAGAAGTGGAACTTGAAGGGACCGGGACAACGTCTCAGTTATGGCGATTTTTCAGTTATCAAATGTTCAAATTAGGGAATATTAAAAATTAAATGACATTTCCGAGTTCCATTTAACACGAGTTCACTGTAATTCACTACTTTAGTAGTAAAGCACGTATAATCATTAGTTGTGTGGATATCTACAGCAATCGAACGGTCTTCGTAGTTGGTCAATGAGATATTATTCTATTTTCAGAACTCTCCTTGTTAACGGCCGTAAATGGGCCAATTTCGTTGACCAAAACTAGGATTTTCGATTTGAGCAACTTCATTGTACATTTGTTTTCGTCTCAAATCCATTAACTACTTTGAAAATGGAATATATTTTTAATTTTTTGCTGATTGTAAAGTTGAATTGAAGGATGTAGTTTAAAGCTATTTGGGAATTTTATCTATAAAGTCGAAATACTCATGACAGCTATCCAAAGCACTGCCAAAAAAACTAAAACGATGTTTTATAAAAATTTGATTATTAGCTTTGTTTAGGTTGTTTATCTGTTTTCCAGCAATTCTGTTGATACAGATATTCGGTATAAAATTCAGAAAACGATTTGCTGTTAAGAAATCATTATAAAATGCACAAAATATTTTTATTTTTATTTTTATTAAAGTTTTTAACAGAATCACTCTATTTAATTTTGAATGTGCATTGCAAAAAATCCAAAAGTCACGCAAGCAGGCTGTCAACGAAATTCACTGATTAGCGAGATTTGTGATTTCATTTGAGTCAATAGTTGATGGCGAATGAGAGAATTTATTTGTGAGGAAGACGGAAATAAGGTTCCAAGAAACAACGGACTCTAGAGATGGGCTGTAGATCCACCATTGTTCTATTTCTCGGTAGATTTTAAGAAATAAAGTACGATATGATTTGGCAGTTTTCAAAATGATTATAATCGTAGTAAAATTGTCATGATTTGAGAGTAGTGTACTGTAAAAACACTAATAACGTCTCCGAATCTGTTATTCTATATAAAACATACCGTATTTCTTCTAAAATAAACTCGAGAATTATTTTTTCAACCATCTCCCAGAGGGGGCTTATTTTGGAGGAAATACAGTAACTATTCCTCTTTGATCATGCTTTCGAGAATGCTGAAATGTTATATACACTCTAACAGAGATTCTCCTAATGATATTTTTATTTGAATTTGAACAATGGATTAAATCCTAAGCTTTATATCCGGGATTTATGTCCTTAGGCATCGGAAGAATCACTTTTTGGTGATCTTAAACTATATGGTATTTTGAATCAAATGTTTTACAACGAAGCCATGTGTACCGGTTTACAACTGTGATCGGAACGGCGATAACGCCACCGATCCAGAGGGACTGCCAACAGTCTTAAAAAAGATTTATCGATCGTGTTTATAAGGTTTAATTACCCAAGTTTGAGATTTGTGTTCGGAATAAAGTAACGAAGAGACGACATTTCGAACAAACTGTTTGAAACGAGAAATAGTTTACGATTAGACAGTCGACGTTCTAGATATAAATAATCAGAGCTGTTTAGAGTGCAAATTCTATTTCTATTCTATATTCTATTTATTCCCATATCGCACATTCAAAGTTCACAAACAATACTAAAGCTAAACCTTTGTACCTTTGATCCAACTCATCCGTCGGTGCGAGTTTTCTGTTCCTAGGACTTTGGGATTCTTCTTATCATCTAGCTCGTTTTTGGTCAACCGGGCCTCTAATGAGAGATATGCAGAGGACTTTGTTTTTTAGCCTACAAGCAGCTTGCGGGCCAGGCTTCTAACTGCCGGTCTTCGGTCGGGAATCGAACCCGGGTTTCGTGAATTTGAATTCACGTGTACCACCATGGTACTATCCGAGGACGTTTAGAATGCAAATTCGTTACTAAATTTGCATAATCGAAAAAATTTGAATTTGCTATGATTATTGTCAAGTTTTTTCCAGTGATCACTTCTTTGGGACCTTTTTAAGCTGTTGTTGATGACAATCTCTGTCCGAGTTATCAGCAAAGGTCGTAAAATCTCGTCAATCAGATTTTAACCGATTTTTTCTGCTATAATTTTCCTAGTTACTTATCAACAAGCTGCTTGTTCTTCTAATCCGTAAATTTTGTGTTTATTTGAGAGAACTCCACTTCGATAAAGGAACAGTGCTCGAAAGTCTCACCAGAGTTTGCTGAGCTGCTTTTCCTTTCTCTCAAGAACAAACTCTTTATTCTTGTTGACTTGCTCTCTGAATCAACAGTCTCCTTTGATTTTAGGTCCTATTTTATCGATTTTTCTCCTATTTATAATATTTTATTTGAAAAACTAAAAAAGTGAAAAAATTTTCGTCAAATAATTGTCAAAAATAAATCCGTCGGTACAACCTCTTAGCCAGTTTTGTCGTGATTGTCTGTATTGTCGGTTCGCATTTGTGAAAAGTGGCCTGAGATGGTGGTCAAATATGGAATCCTTGGTAAAGGAAGTAGACAACTCACCAGTTTTGTCGAAAAATCTGATTTTTACACGCAACTTGTTTTCTCACAAACCAATTGGATCTCGCGATTGATTCACGTTGGGAAAAATCTATGACTCATCCTTTTGTTTTTATCTTTTTGTATTTTCCGGATTTTCCCTTGACCCCCAACTGTGGTTAATTTTTTTCAAATTCAAATTCCGGCGTCCTTCATTTGTGATTTTCTTCAATGTTCATATATTGATTTTAGATAATTTATTAGATTTGATCGTGATGATGGCTGTTATTCAGTTGTAATATACCGGATAATCAAGTCTACTCAAGAAATGACAGAAAAAATGAGTGATGCTACGGATTCTTTATTACAGGTTAGGCCTTTGTTTTTATATAAATTTGACCATTGGCTGTTGTTTTAGAGTGAGATGGACAAGCCTAGCGATTCCAACCCAAAAAAAAGTAATAAAAAGTTGAGAATCATTAACGAAGATGGTAGACGACGAACTTGTGAAGGCCACGAAGAAGCCGCGAAGTTGCTGTGTCCTCAAGGGGGGATGGAGAAACAAGCTTCTGATTCCGACTTACAGACTCGTCTTTTTGGTAAGCATGTTTTTGTGAACCGCGATCTTTGATGTCTTGTTGTTCTTCCATCACTATAACAAGTATTTTCTCCAGCAAATGCTCGGTTGTTTTCGACCGCTCTAATCGATTGATCGCAGTTGTGCGCCTTCCCCTTTGCTCGTGGTCTCTGTAAGACGGACGAAGTTTAAATTCAGACGCCTGCATTCAACCAAACAGGCAATTTTCCTACTTGTTGAAAAACCAGGCTGATTCACCATTTTGAAAACTTGCCGTTTAATTTTCCATAACTTAAACTCAGTCTGCCATGTTGAAATTCCTAGTTTTGTTCTTTATTAGTCCTATTTTTGGAACTTACGTTTGTTTGTTTTCCGGCTCGTTCAGGACAAGTCTAGTTTTTTTTACAAGATTTTCCAAATTTCGTGGCCATTTTCAACTTTTGAGTTACGTAATGGTCTATTACTGTAGTTTTGTTTTCAACCTATACATGATGTCATCGAGGTTAAAGCACAGACTTTTGACCTAAGTGATTCACTTTATTACTGCTGCTTGATGTTCCCACCGGAAGTTGTGCTCAGTTTTTTATCGTTTTCTTATCAAAATCTACTCTTCCATTTATTTCAGAATCATATACTGTAATTTCCTCACTTGACTAGTTAGTCGTAGTCTAATTTATTTTTGTTCTCTGTGATCCATTATCTAATTTGGTGACTCATCTTATTCTTGTTTTTTAGTGATGAACCATCAGAAATCCCGAAAGCTATCTGAATCCCGCGGAATAAAATTGCCCTTGCTTGCGACGAAAGGTCCAGAGAGATCCCAATCTGCTGCTCCAGGGATCGACCCGGCGTTTACGATGGATGAATATTCCCCTATTACTCAGATTATGAGAGATTTTGCAAATGTTAATCAAGAGAGATCTACCTACTCTCAATCCTTCAATTTGTTACCAATTAATTCTAATCTAACTGAGCCTACTCTAGAGGTTCTGGATATCCGTATTTTCTTCTCCGATGGAAAATCGGTCCAATTTACTATTGAAGGAGGGAAAGAGGCTGAAGTTACAGACTTGTTATTTTTAATTGCTGAGTATTTTGGAGTTCCAGAGGAGATTGTTAAAGAAGTATTTTCCCTCTGGCTGATATCTCCATTATTTGAGGTCCAATTGAAACCTCATCATGTTGCTGCAGAAGTAAGACATAAGTGGCCATTGTTTTTGAAGAAATTTACCTATGCTAATGAAGATGATATTGCTCTAGATGAGCCTCTGCTTGTTTTGAGGAGAAATGTTTCTTTATCCATTGATACTGAAAGAATGGTAATTTTATAATTTTTGGAAAATAATTGTTTTGTTTTTCAGTACCAAAAAGACTATGAGAAGATAGTCGAATTACTGTACCTTGATGCAAGAGACCAATACTTGAATGGTCGTTACCTTGTTAATGTTGAAGAAACTCTAGAATTAGCGGCTCTACAAATGGCAATCGATTATGAGCCATATGAAGAGGGAAAAGATGATGAAGCTTTTAGTCTTGTTCGGTAATTTTTTTTTCTGCAAAATTTAATTTAACTTGGAATTTTTTAGTGATAAACTCTCAGAATTTGTTCCAGCTCAACATTTATCTAAGATTCGGAGTTTTCAATTATTTGGTTTATCGGTAATGGAATGTAAACATGGGCTGGAAACGCAAGTCGTCCAAAATTTCAAGGATTTTAGTGCGAAATTTGGATCTAAGAATGACAGAAGGATAGCTTATTTGGATATCCTGAGATCAACTCCATTTTATGGAGCTGCTTTCTTTGATGGACAAACGGAGAAACGAACAACTTCAATTTTCCTTGAATACAGTAGACGGTTATTTACTGGAGCGACGCCGTTGGCAAGAATGAATGTTAGAATCGGGATCCAATATGACTTTATTACTGTTGTTGATGTTTCGAAGATGGAAGTCCTTCTAACTCAGCGTGTGGGTGATTGCAGTTGGCTGAAATCAGAATCTGAACAAACTTTCTTTTTGCATTTTCCCGATCCTAAAGCGGTAAACGAGAAATCGGTAATCTCAGAAAACACGGAACCACCTTCGAGCAAACTTCTCCAGATTTTCTCTAAGCAAAGTGTAATGATGAAAGCTCTTTTGGATAATCTGGATGAGATAGCTGCAAGTAAAATTGGATCAGCAAATGATTTGATATTTGCCAGATCTTTGAGCATACCTTCTCCGACAGATGGATCAACTGTTGCATTTTCTTACAGCAGCGGTAGTGACAGTGGTCATTCAAATGGGCAAGTAACTACTTCTGAATCATCAAAGGTCTCCAATCATTCCTATGGACAATCTGGTGAGAATCCCAACCTGAATAAGGTCGCCATGAAGACTGGATTCGATCAATCTTCGATCAATAATAACAAGTTATCTAGACTGTGCTTAGCAACTTTAGATCCTAAAGGATGCTGTATTGAAGCTCATGGTACTTTAAGGAAAATATTTGTCCCTGTTCATTAAAAGCCGTATGCGTTGAAAAGTAATCTTCGGGTAAGCCTTATTTGTAAATCTACTGACCCCCCAATCAACCTGATTGAGTGCTAATCTTGAAATAAATTCATATCAATATAGTTTTACTGTGATTTGACAATTAAAAATAGTTTACGTGAAATTGACGGAATTGCTTGTTGAAACTGGTCTTCTTTGCGGATTCCTGATGCTGGATAAACTTGATTGACATTTTCGTTCTTCTTTGTGAACATGTTATTTGCTTTAATTTACTGTGGTAATAGTGTAATTTTTGTTAGAAATCTTAGTTACTGGGAGGTAGATTTAAGAGAATGAAGGATTTACTTCATGATTATTAATTTTGCAGAAGGATGAGCATTAATAAGCGTAATTTTATTTATTGAAGAACTTAGAGTGCTTATGATGTCAGCAGTGGTATGTGTCGCTACAAAAATCGTCATTATGATGATGAACTAGTTTCTTTGACATGCATTCGATGTAGTTGAAAACATCATAATGTTCTTTGATAACAACGGAAATTGATTTTTCCTAAAAACGGATTATTATGAAAGAGCTGATATATCAATTTTTAAGGAATTAAAGTTTATCATCGTTTTTTTGTATTTTTCATAAATGAACATGATTAATGACGTCAGAAGCATTGGGAGCACAGCATTAGTAATCGAGAACACTGACTGTGACGGAAAGAACATGGGAAACAGGATTGCACATGATATTGAAAGAATTTAAAATTTTTACAAATAAATCTGAAAACAGAATTTATATATTACAATATCGAGAACACTAGAACAGTTACAACAGTGGCAATTGTGAAGATATAAATTTTTTGAAAATGTAAGAAAATCAAAAAAATGAAAATGATAGCAAGTTTAATTTTTTTTCAAATTGATTTCATATTCAATACTTTTGTCTCGAAAAAATTTCTTATTTTTTATAATTACGAATTTCAACAAGATTTTAATTTTCTACTATTTTTGATGTAATTTCTTAGTACTCCGGGATTATTTTCCTTTTTAGGTAAGTGTTTAGAAATTATCTAATTATCCTTCCGCACCAAGGACTCGATAAGGTAAAAGTAAAGGCAAAAAACTGTCCGTATTTAACCGCTGGGTGTAATAGCCATAAGGACTTAGTTAAAAAGTTTAAAAAAGTTCAAAGATCCCCGTAATCAATCCAATTTGAAGCGTTGGATGCAGGGACGAACCAGAGTGGCCTGATCTACGATGTTAACACCGGCCTCCTTCGAGCATTGAATGGCTCTAGAGCGTTCTTGACATTTTCCAGTCCTGTCCACTACGTGCGAGTAAGGACTCAATCTCGAGTGTAATTTCCAATCAAATACCGAAAAATGATTAAACTAATCAGATTATCCTACTCAAATCTGTTGTTTAACCTCGAGGAGCTTTATTGTCGTCATCGAAAATCCCGTTTAATAATATTAATGTAAGTTGTTTATAAATTTTTATAATAATAAACTTAAATGTGAGTATCGAGAGTATTTTTGACTGCATTGGATTTGTTGAAGAGGTTTTTCAGAAGAGCATTCAGATCGGTTCTTATCGCCGGGTTGCAGACGTAGTAGATGGCGATTCTGATGCCACTCGTGAACATGTATACGAAAGAAACAGCGTCGGAGAAGGTTGTATGGAAAGCTGAAGCGAGATTGGGATCTGTGGGATGCTTGAGGAGATCCGAGTTAGATCTCTCCAAGCCCGTGAGGATCAGATGAAGAGTGTTCGAAAGGAGATAACTGGCGACGATGGCCACCATTGTGTAAATCGCGGATTTCACCTGAGGGTTCATCCTTCTTTTCGAGAGTAGGGCGTTCGAAGGAACTAAAAATTTCTAATTTACTAAGTATCTACTACAGCAGCCCTACTGTCAACAGACGTCATGCTGGGCTTATGTTCCGGCAATCCGTACACGCTGGATTCGTTTTTTAACGGAGTGCTGGCGGAGTACTCTGGTCCGTTGGTCCCTTCTACTTTCATCGAGTACAGTCTCTTCACGATTACCTAAAGTAATACTAAGAATTAAAGTAACTTCTGGTTACTTACAATATTGAAAGTCAACAGTACAATAAACGGAACGACTGTCTGGGCGATGGACAGCAGATGGAAGTCGTAGACATGGTAGACCAGACTCTCCGTGACCCATACAGAAGCCGAAGCCGTTTTTGTTCGGAAAAAGTCCTCACATTCGGGGTACTCGTATACTGTAACTGCCCAGAAAGTAGGTAACCTCAACAATACACATATCGTTAGGGTGACGATCATGGTTATCATTCGACCTCGTTGACTGTACATTGTTTTTAGCACCGAATTTCTCCTGAAGCGAAAATACAATATGCTGTAGATGTGGTGTTTGGTAACTTACATGTCACCCGCAATCCAAACAAATCTTTCCAAAGTCGCGAATATGAGCATGTAGGGGATCGCCAGCTGGGTGATCCTGCTGACGACGAAGGCAGGGACGATGTAGATGTGGTACGTGATGAAGAGACTTTCCAGATGGAGATAGCCGATGACCGCATCTGCCCCGAACAACAGGATGTACATAGCGCAGATCAGGGCGTCGAGAACGGTCAAGACTGAGGGGTAGAGGGTGGGAGGGGTGTTGGGGTACTTTCTCGAGGTGAAGAGATACAGTAACACGATGTTTCCGCAGACCCCAAGGAAGGCTATCCATGAGGAAATGAATAAGTATAAAAATCTCGGGAGAGAGTAAATTTCACTGTCCCCGCAGATCTGGGATTCTTCGAAGACATCCACTTCGAGATTTGATTCCAAGGTTGTCGATTCTTGGCTCATGTTATCTTCATCAAAAAACTGAAAATAAAAATGAAATTAAAGAAACTCTATTTCCTCGTCTCGGAGGAAATTACTGAGAAGCAACCGAAAACAAAGAAGATAAAATTGAGGAAAAGTCGAACTACTTTCGAAATTTGAGAATAGTCATAATATTACCGAAATTAAAAACGGAAAATATCACGAAATTTTCTAACAAATAATTTTTTTAGAATTTGAGTTTTAAGTTTTTCGAAGTTTTCAAAATTCTGAAGCTTTCATAAACGTCGGGTTTTGAAAAAGTTCAAAAATATTTACAAAACTGGAATTTTCTATAAACATAAAATGTACCGAAATTTCCCACGATATTTTGAGATTTTTTAAAATTTTTGCAAAATTTTCAATTAATGTTAGAAAATTTGAAAATTTTGCACTGGATTCTGGAAGAGTTGAGAACATTTTATAGTAGTCTAAAAATTAGGGAAAATTCTAATTTTAAAATTTAATTTTTCACGAGATTTTAGAATAATTCAAAAGTTTCAGAATTTTCCATCAGAATCTCGTTGTGATAACATCAGTCCTGCAAAAACACAACCAACTTGTAAAATGTACTCTCTGAACGAAAATCTATTGTGCTTCAGGGAACTGCTATACTGTAGTCTAAACAGTATTTGTGGCGATTGTACTTTGGTTGTTGGTGCTGTGGCTTGTTAATTGTACTAGTTTTATTATTTTTGACTAAAAATTTGTTATTTTTCCCTACTTTATATCACAATAAATTCGAAATATTTTAAAATTTCTATTAAATTTTAGATTTTGTAAAATCAGGAACTTCTTAAAAATGTTAAAAAGTTATAAAATTCTGAAATGTTTTAAAATTTTTATTAAATTTTAAACTTTATAAAATCAGAAACTTCTTAAAAATGTTAAAAAGCTCTATAAAATTCGAAATATTTTAAAAATTTCCACGAAATTCCTATTAAATCCAAAAAAAATTCGTAATTTTTAATTAAATTCTAAAAAAAATTCAAAGCTTTCACGGAATGAGTAATATAATATTTACAAAATAAATATCACTTGCCCGATTTGCGGAATTGTATCTAGTTTCCATTTAAGACCACACAGAAAATATTTTTTGGATTTTTATTCACTTATTCAAAGTGGAAAATACATTAGTTTAAAAATATTTTTAATTTTAAAAATTACTTTAAAAAATAATTTTAGAAATAATTATCTTTGAAAAAATCCGAAAAATTTTTTTTAAGTAAATTCACGAGACAAAAACGAACAAATAACAATTTCGTGAAATTAGTCTTTTTTAAACAACAAAAAACAATTATTTTGAATAAGCTCGAAATAATTTTCTGGAACCTCAAGTACAGGAATTTTAAATCCGAAAAGACAAAGTTTCAAGTTATTCTGGCCTGTCGAAAAAACTACTTTGAAATTCTTTTGATATTCAAGCAAAAAAAACAGGAATGTCCTGACCTGAGAAAGTTCTAAATATTTAAAAAGTAAAATTTAAAAAAATAAAAATATTTAAAAAATTAAATTTAAGAAAAATAAAAATCTTTAAAAAGTAAAATTTAAAAAAATAAAAATATTTAAAAAGTAAAATTTAAAAAAAAATAAAAATATTTAAAAAATTAAATTTAAGAAAAATAAAAATATTTAAAAAATTAAATTTAAAAAAAAATAAAAATATTTAAAAATTTAAGTTTTTAAAAAATAAAAATATTTAAAAATTAAACTTTTTTTAAATAGAAATATTTAAAAAATTAAATTTAAAAAAAATAAAAATTTTTAAAAAATTAAATTTAAAAAATAAAAATTTTTAAAAAGTCAATGTTGAAAATCCGACTTGTCTCAGAACGAAAATTCGAACGGTAGTAAATATTGCGGACCAAAGATCCCATAATATAATTCTAAAATTAGTAATTGACATGAAGCATGTTAATCTGCATCTCAAAATTAAATTTAAAACTGCAAAAATTAAATCTCATTAGAATCTAGCCAGGTTTTCGAAAACAAGAAGAACACGGTTTCTTGTCCGAACACTCAAAAAAGTCCGTTTTAAAAATCATTTATACTTTTTTCTGGATTGGGCACCCCATCCTTAATAGGAAGCGCAATCGACAGGAAGCATTTGGTCCCGAACGGATTGCTTTGGCATTTATAGAGTGTTCGGTCTCGAACGGATTGCTTTGGGGCCGACAAGAAGTGCTCGGTCTCGAACGGATTGCCTTGGCATTTATAGAGAGTGCTCGGTCCCGAACGGATTGTTTTGGGACCGACATGAAGCGTTCGGTCCCGAACGGATTGCTCTAGCACCACAAAGGAACATACAGTTTTTCTCGGCAAGAAGTTGATATCCGTTTTGTTTGTATCAAGTCCAATAGTATTTTTGGTATTGTGCCTAAGGCGTCTATTATATGAGTCTTCTTCGAGAATCGACTTCATCTAAACCTGGGTCACTCGGAGTGACAAATACAACACTTAAACTATTTTTAAACTTAATTTCAAACCACTTTCGGGACAGTTTTATTAGTTCCAAAAAAAGAAAAACTGACAGTTCAAGAATTATCTGCAAATTTGAACTTTTAAAATACGCAAAATAACAGCTAAAAAAATTTCCGAAAAATAAAATTATTTTTCTCAAGTTAGTTTCACACGAAAATTTTTCTTTGAAAAATTTAAAGAATACTGTAAACTGAGAAATTCAACTAAAAAAATCTCGAGTGATTATTGTATTTAAAAAATAAATTTACTTCCTGAATTTTTAAAAAATTCAAAAAAAAATTCAAAAAATTTTTAAAATTTAAAAATTTCATTAAATTTTGAAAGACTAAAAATGTCCAAAGTTTTTACAAAGGTTTCAGAATTTTGCAATGAATTTTCGCATTTTTAAAGTTTTCGGAAATTTTGTGAAATTCTCAAGGGTTCCATAAATTTTCATTGGACTTTAAAATTATTTTAAAATTTTCAAAGATTTTAGAACACTTCGGATTCTTATGGAATTTTTGAAAGTTTCAAAAGTGTTTACTGAATTTTTAAAAACTTCTATGAGATTCTCAGAATTCAGATGGTTCCGGAATTTTCTGAAAAGTTCAAAAATTTCAGAAAAGTTCAAAAATTTCAGAAACTCCAATTGGATTTTTAAAGTAAAAATTTTCGAAAAGTCTTTGGAAAACTGCTTTTCAAATTTTCAAATTTTCAAACTTGAATAATAATAATAAAAAAAATACAAAATGAGACATAATGAAGACGATTAAAATCAATAAACTTTTTTCCGAGGACTGTTAGTAGTTTTCTCAAATCAGTGACATTTTCGTTTTTCTAATTAAAAGTTTCAAAATACTCCAGAATCTCCCATTGGATTCTGGAATCTTCCGTAAATTTCAAAAATCTGAAAAAATCCAAAAATCCGAAAAAATTCAAAAATCTAGAAAAATTCAAAAATCTGAAAAAATTTAAAAATCTGAAAAAATTCAAAAATCTGAAAAAATTTAAAAATCTAAAAAAATCCTAAAACCTGAAAAAATCCTAAAATTTACAACATTGTGCAAAATCAAAAAATATTCCGCGAAATTTTAATTTTTAAACACCAAAAAACAAACATTAGAGCATTTTTAAAATAACATTTGTTCAGATCAACCAATTAGACATAACAGACGTATCACGAAAGCAATCCTTTCGTTAGTGCACTTTTTGACGAATGACATAAATCCAGATAAATGGAAAGATCAACGCTCTCTCAAAAAAACTTCATTTTGTATTAATGACACCATTTGCGGATGAATAACAATCAAGCCCATTCTCTTCCTGCTTCGGGACCGAATAAAACTCTCAAAGCGGATATCGAATGTCCTCAGGGTGATTTTAATTGCGTCTGGAGTTTACTTAACCCTCATCAATGGCCCTCTAGAAGCTTAGTCTGTGAAACCCGATCCTTGGATTCAGGTGTAGTTTCCGGGACAAACCCCGGAACATGACATTTTTCAGTTTCACACAACATATAGAAAGTAAAAGACTCGATCAAGTTAATTTTATCAATTAAACCTCTAAAACAAAACAAAAACACAACAACATTCATCAATTGGCCGGCTTTCTACCAGCTTGACGAAGAAGATAATTCCGTAAACTCTTCTGACGGTCGCGGAAACTCCTTTGACGGTTCTTTCCTCTGATTTTCTGACGAACCATGCGGAAGTCTTTATGCTTGGCCAATTCTCGTTTGTTCCTTCCAACATGAGGTCCATTCTTCTTTGGCTTTTTGAACACATCTCGATCTTCTTTGCCTTCCTCCGCCATACGAATTTTCTCTTCCTTAGAAGTTTTGAGTTTCTTGTAAAAGTGAACAATGTCGTTCAGTCGCGGAAGTCCATCACCTCCAGCTTCACGTCTAAAATTAATTACAAGTTAAAGTACAAATCAGTTTTTAGCTTACTTTGCTCTCTTTTCTTCAAGTTCTTCTTCCAACCTTTTATCAGCATTTGTTCTTTTTCGATTATCTGTAGCTCCGACTTGTTTCTTTATCTGATGAACTCGGATTTTACGGAAATCAGCATCAGACAAGATTCTGGTTTCACTAACAAGTTTTGCCTTCTCGACCTTGGCAGTTTCGTCTCCTGCTCTCTGCTTTCTTCTCAGAGCTTTGTACTGATCTCTGTTTAATTTCTTGGGCTTGACGGGCTTTTCGACTTCTTCCTTCGATTTCACGTCCTCTTCTTCCTCAACTTCTTCTGAATCCATTTCTTCATCATCGTCATCAACTAATTCATCACCACTGTCAGTCACCCATCCCTCTTCATCCTCTGCTAGATCATCTTCATCTTCTGCGTCGTCGTCTTCAAGTTCATCTTGTTCTTCATCGTCTTTTCCAACTTCCTCATCAGAATGAACAACTGTCTCCCATTCACTTTCTGAATCACTTTCCTCTTCTTTCTCAAGTTCTTCTGTTTCATCAGCTTCTTCTGGGAGAATTTCTGCTCCAGGAACAAAACCAACTGTCTTCATTACACCAAATTGCATAGGACCAGCAGTAATTCCTTCTTCAATTGCTTCAGTTGGACGACCACGGTCTTTTCTGGCCAACAATTTAGGATTAACAGTGCGGAAAAGCGAAATTAAACCGCGAGCAGCCATCGAAACGTTCTTATTCTTATATGATTTGAACTAAAAACTCATGATTAAAATAGCCCCATCAAAAAACAAACACCAACCTCACAAAGTTCTTGCAAAAGTTCTTCTGTTGCAGCAAATGGACAGTTTGTGAAGATCTCTCTAATGGCATTAATCCCCACTGTCATTCCTTCTGGAGTGTTTCTTTCAGTAACAAAGTTGTTTGCGATGACTCTCACAACATCTTGAATATAATCAGGGGGAACCAGTTCATGACAAGCCTGAGCAACGTAGAGCAAGATTCGGGTAACTTCCCTTTGCTTCGGTTGCAGATAACGATGCATATAAGAATAGAACCCAAGAGTCTGAAGGCGATGAATTCCGATAACCCTAGCACACAAAGCAATTTGCTGAAGGCGAATGATAAACTTTTCGTTCTTCTTCGACTCTAGTAGCCCAAAAAGACGGTCAGTGTAAGTCTGAGGATCGTAAATCATCTGAATAGCTTCTAGATTACAAAACTTGCTTCTACTCTCCTTTTTGGCCTTTTGGTCCTTTGTCAATGCCTTCTTCGTTTTCTCCAAATTCTTAATTCGCTTTTTGGTCTTCTTCGTTGCCTTGAAAGCAACCATGACTTCTTTAACAGTCTTCTGTTGTTCCTTCTTTTCTTCATCCTCACTTTCACTGTCACTATAACCCTCTTCCTCCTTCAATGATCCCAGTAGAAACCTCATTGCAACGACTTGCAGCCGAGGAACTTTGTGGAATACACATTCAGCAATAGCATTGGCAATTTTGGCAACTCTCCAATACTTCTTTCGGAACGCATCAATCAAAACAAGTTGAGCAATTCTAGCTACCACTGATCGAGAATCCTTCAATCTTGCAATAACAATATTCTGAAGATTCGATTCTTCTTTTTTGTTGGCACATTTTTGACTTCCTTGTTTGATAAAGGAGATAATAGCACCAAGGATAAATTTCCTAAAGCAAACAAGTAATTTAATATTCATAGTGTAAAAACTTACCGCAAATTTTTGTCTTCACATTTTACGAGCTCAAAGAAAAGATCAAAAACTTCGGAATCTGACACCAGTTTCTTGTTCCTCAACGTCACCATAGCTTTCGCAAACGAAAGTCTGAGTTCATTATCCAACCCAGGACCAGTATTTCTAAGAATCTTCGTCAATTGGTCAGCGAATTTCTTCCCATGATCTGGGTAATAAGCAGCAACACCGGATATGAAAGTAACCAGTTCCAAAATCGCATGAACATCACTTCGATGTAAAGTAGTATTAAAATCAAACAACCTCACTCTCTGCTGGAACTTGAACAACCTCTCCTCGAAATCCTCCTTGTAAGAAATTGGATCTTTCCTGACCATCTCTTGCAGAAGGCCAAGATTAGAATCCAGAGTGGCATATCGGCCTTGTGGGGCAGCTACAATAGTTGCCATCTTCCCAGTTCTGCAATTCAACAAGATACAAAATTGCTCGAAATTTAAAATATTAATCGACATAAACGATCAAGTCACTCAAAAGTCTGTAATATCAATTTATATCAAGTCCATGATTACTTTCAATAAAGCGATAGCATATAAATAAATTATCAAATCCAAGTGATAACTATTTTGTTTTGGTCAAAGGATACAAAATTGCGTCCTTTATGGCTTTAGACATTCATAAATTCAGAAAGGCGCTTCTGGATCCCATCTAATAGCACGGATGTGAAAAGCTCACCCGGTGAAAGAACCAGAAGAATTAAATAAGGCTCGTCGTGATTAGCAGATGCAATAATTATGCCGTTGAATAGTCAGATATAATCTCAGTGCTTACAATTTCGTTGCTTGAAGTCTGAACTTCATGGAGAATGCCTCTCAGGCGCTCCCATTCATCACTTTTCGGGTTGGAAATATTTTCGTGAACGTCATAAAGAAGTACACGACCTTGTTTATCTCCAACAACCAGTTGACTACCATTGGCATTCCACAAAAGCTTCTGGCCCGGAGCTCCAATGTTAATGCAGGTGATTGGAGACTCGGTATCCAGATTCAGGTTCCAGATCATCAGCTGTCCAGCAGAGTCCACCGAAGCGAAGACAGCTGGATGAACTGGCGACCATTTAACGTCCTGAACCAGGTCTTTATGTTGATTGAATGAAAGAATTGAGGAGTTCTGTGCAGATCCAAGACTACTGTCTTGGAATGACAATTCGGTCAACTTGATTGACCAATCCCAAGAACTGGTCAGACACAAGTTGGAAAAGTCATTCGACGCACCTGGAGCTTTATGCAAATCCAAAGCAGTGATCATACTTTTATGAACTGAAAGCATGTGGTTTACCGACCATAGTTCGAAGTGCACTTACTTTCTAAAGATTTCGCCATGTCTCCTTTTCCATGACGATCACCAATGTAGAGGGCGCCTTCATAAGTTCCAGCAGCGAAACTGGCTGCACCAGTATTCCAGAATCCCATGCTATACACTGGTAAAGCTCTCTTCTGTTTGTAAGCCAGAGTAACAGTTTCAATCGGACTTGTCAGATTGTCCAAAGCCCAGGAACACATTCTTCCATCTGTCGAAATCGTCACCAAGTCATGAGCATTCTTACTTCCAACAATATTGAGACAATAAATAGGTTGAGTGTGAGCAGTAACAATCAGAGGACTTCTCTGGACCGGCGTTTTCTTGTTGACTCTGTTGTCCCAGACACAGACTTGTCCCGTAAATAAACCACCAATCATAATGTTCGAATGATATCGAGCGAACTGAAAAGCAGTAATAGGACTTGGAGCAGTGAAGGTGTATTCTGGGAAATTTGCTTTGAATTTAGAATTCCAGACATGGACAATCCCTGGATGAATAGTAGTGCTGTCAATGCCATAGTTGTAAGCCGCAGCGAGCAACTCTGGATGGAAAGTTGAGTAATCCAGAGCACCGACTGACCGGCCAACTACATTTGGATCAACAAATTCCCTGTTCAAAGTTATCAATTCTCCCGTCGTTTGCGCTTCATCAAGAGAAAAATCGTAAGCGTAATCAGAAGTAGTGTCGTTCTGAAAGAAAGGCTTATTGACGTCTAAAGTTGGGACACTTACGATTTCGGCTAGTTCCCTGACCATCACTTTCCCCGCTTTAACGAAGAAGGCGAGGAATTCGTCGCTCTGTAGAATCTGACGTTTTTCATCCTCACTCAAGTCTGGGACACGTTCTTCTTGAGGGTCTACGTTTTCGTCTTGCAAAATCCGGCTACCAATTCCGAGTGAAGGAAGAAGTTTGACCAATTCATGGCCAGGAGAATCGTCAAAGTTCATGTCAACCTTGCCACCAGTATCAGAAAACTCGTCGTAATCGAATTCCTGAGATCCCATACTGAATTCCCCGACCGAGATTCGTTCATCTTCTGTCTGCGTCGTCTTGCTGTAAGCCATGTTGCTCTTGGTTGGGTCGTTCTTCGGCGGAACAACGACCTGCTGGGTATCGATCATCTCAAACGAACTTTTCAGCGCCGATGGCCGAGGAGGAGGATGATGGTACCCATCACTAAGAACTCCATTTGTTCCGTTCACACCGTTTTCCGCAGGTGGATTAACGGCTGTTGGTTTGGAAATGGAAGGACTCATCGGAATCCCGCAATCAGCGAGGATGTGGTGGATTTCTTCTAATGTTTGTGATTGTCTTCCCACTAAAATAGCGTTATTAAAGTTCGCATCGACTCGGTGGTTCTCTAGTCTTATCATGCGGCGGAATCAAATTACATAAAAAACTCACAGTCGATATTCCGTGGCCTACTGAATTTTCTACTCTTCTTGAGGTACTCCATCGTTTTCTTCTTCCTTTCCATTTCCATTTGACGGTCGTTTTGAGGATCCATTGTCCTGAAAATGTTCATATATGAATTTCCGTCAAATGATGATAACCACGGTCATAAGGATTCGCAATTGAGTTCGACTAGTGATTCACGGCAAATGTACCCTAAAATACCCTCAGAACCAGGATGACAGATTATTCAATCGATTTCCATCGAGTTAGAGAGAAAAAGCAGCATAATTGACGATACAATAACAAAATGAGCAAACAAAACGAGACAAACTTCTCGACGAGGCAAGGACCCTCCGCAATGTGCGGGAAAAGACGCGGCTCGACATCAGGTTTCGTTCTTAGAGAGGATTTCGTCCTTGGTGTCTCCCTCCTTCTCCGCCGAAATCTCCCAAATGAGTTCCTCTGCGAAAATAACTCTTCTAAAAAAGGAGGAAAGTCTCCGGCCTGAACAGTAAGGTCTTACTGTAGGATTTCTCATTTATATTGGAATTTCAGAAGACTCGACATCTTCACCAAGATCAAGTTCAAAAATGGGTTGCCAGATGTCCCCATGGAACCGAGATTTCTACAGTTGCCGTTTCTGAAACTTTCGAGGTTGGTGTTATTCGGGTGTTTATATGAAATTTGGATTTTAAGATTCGCAGATTACAAGGTGACAGAACTCGAGAAAAATCACAGATTTGAGTTGACGACCGAACGGGATTTGGGCATCAATGTGGATTTAATTAACACCAGGAAATATGAAGCTGTCAATGAACATGACTTGGGCATCCCTGAGAACATGGATCCAGATGACCAGGAACTCGTCGAGGACGAAAACAAACACTTCCACGACAAGAGACGACAGAACCACAACGAAGTCGTTTCTTGGATGAGGAAGACCCAATACATCGGAATCGATAATGTTCGTTTTGGCGTCGGGGCTGACAGACAAGAAACCAAGATTG
Source organism: Halicephalobus mephisto (assembly GCA_009193035.1). NCBI lineage: Eukaryota > Metazoa > Nematoda > Chromadorea > Rhabditida > Panagrolaimidae > Halicephalobus > Halicephalobus mephisto. The sequence continues at coordinate 183,603 of SWDT01000015.1, read as the reverse complement.
GGTACAAGTTGTTCAAATCCGGGATTACTGATCAACTCTACAAAGATCGTCAAGGCCAAATTGACACTATCAAGAAGACATTCGAAGACGTCAAATTCCCTTGCAAAGAACATCCCACGAAATCCGGAGTTTATGCTGTCGAAGAATTCCCGGTTTTGCCTGATTTTGACTCTTGGCATCTCCCTTATGCTCAAGTTTTATTCGACGGAGACCCGATCCCATTCAGGAAGAACAAGGAAAAACTCATGGAAAGGGCTGTCAGCCAAGGCGTCAAGGATGAGAATGGAACGGACTTTGTTGCTTATTATGTCCCGACGGATGAGACTTTAGAAAAGTTACTAGAAAAGGAATCTGAAGGTACCGATTTCGACAAGGACGAACAATTAGAATACAAATGTGCCAGAGAATTCAATTGGACCGTGAGAAACGAGAATTCCAAAGGCTACGAACCAAATTTCTTCTTTTCCTTCAGAAACGGTATCTGCTACTATAATGACATGAACACCAGAGTGAAGTTGACCAGAAGACCGAAAGGATCGGGAACGGTGAGTTTTTGCATTTTAATGTTCTTCATCGAGTTTGTTCCAGGCCGCCGAAATCATGTACGTTCACAATGACGAGATCAATGACAACGAAAGAGCGGAATTCGGAAAGAGATTATCCAGGTTGGCTGAACGGGAGATTCAACCTGAAGAACCAGAAGTCGAGGAACCACCGGAAGAAGCCGCAGAAAAGGAAGAACAAACGAATCTCAATGACATCTTTGGAGATAACGAATCAGAAGACAGTTCTTCTGACGACAGTGATGATTCTGATGAAGATAGTGATGAGTCTGAACAAAAGAAGAAGTCAGCCAGTTCTTCAAGCTCATCGAGTGACAGCGACTGAAGGAATAAAATCGATCTCATTACTTTTGTGGCAATAAATGCATTCCTTTTATTGGTTTTCAATTTCTTTTCGGATAGATTCTAGTTCTTTTTGGCTCTACTAGTTTTCATAGTTTCTCATATTTTTAAAGAATAGTTTTATTTCCTTCAATGATGGCAGGAATCTGGAGCAGCTTCTAGTAGATGGTTTTTATCTTGTAAAATCACGCAATAGTATCGTTTTCTGTTTCTAAAACCGTCTTTCATCCTATCTTCTGGAGACGGAAGTTTCCTCGATGTTTTTGGAGCTGATGCAAACTGAAAAGTAAAGAAGTAGGAATTTGAATACCCAACAGTTTTATTTCGAGATTTCATAAACGAGATCACAACTCATGGATTCTCCGGTCTCCTTGCTTATACTCCTCAGCGCTGTACCAGTTCCAGATCATTCTAGTGCTTGTGGCCATCATGGAAGCGCCGGTGTAAGCGTCAAATCTCCGGTTCGACGAGGGGCCTTTCTTCAGCTTGATTATGCCTAGCTTTTCGTTAATTTCCCTTTCTAACCGCTCTTGGAATCCCGAGATTTGGGAGTTTCCACCAGTGACAACCATGTCACCTTGGAGAACGTGTCTGAAGGAAGGGTCGGTCGATTCCAAAACACTGAAGACCAGTTCTTGGATGGGAATTACGCAATCGGAAGGAATGGTCATCTTGTCTGTGTCGAACAAGCATTCGGCAATCTTGTATCGCGAGGATTTAAACCCCTTGACTAATCCATCTGGGAAAGAAAAGTACTCCTTTGTGTAAAAGTCGGTTTCGGGATTCAAGGGATGGGGATTGACAGTCAGCATTGTTTTGGCAAAGTCCTTCGCGATATTCTGGAAGACAAGATTAAAAAGTTAAATAATATAAAACTACCTCAAAGGACCACTTCAAATATGACTTGCGAACTTCTGGAACTACCGACCTGGCCTTCCATACCGGCGACAGATCCGGCTCCGTTGGGTACTTCTCCTTGATATAAAAAGAAGGCACTAGTTGGATTTCCTTTTCTTCAAAGTGGACCATAATCTCGTCCATGATCAAGTTCCCTCCGATGTCACAACTCGCGGCGTTGCTCTTCAAGGCATAGAGGTCCGACACTGGAGTGACAGTTGTGTGGGACGCTCCACTATCAATCACCAATCCAGAAGTCAGTCCGGCATTTACGAGTTGGAGTACAGCATTGGTCTTCATGTAAACAGCTTTGGCATTGAGTTTCTCGAACATCAATTCAAGGATCTTGCTCCGTCTTTTCTCATTTTGATGCTGTAAAAGTTGATTGAGATTTACATGAAATCACAAAACTTACGACTGGCTCACTAAAGAAAAACATATGCTCGTTCGGGTTACATTTCAAAACTGAAACAATATAATCCACAGCCTTCTCGAAAGCTTCAAAATTGTCGATCAACCCGTCGTAGAATACCGGCATAATCCTCATGTTATCCTGGGGTCCTAAATTCTCGGTACCTACGTAGAACTTGGAAGGTCCAGGTTCCTCGATTACACCGACAACTGAGGGAATGTCGAGCTGGGGTTGATGCTGGAAAGTATTGGCATAGCCCGCGCGAATTGTCTCTGATCCAGCATCGATGACGACAATATTGAGGTTATCTAAAGGATAAAAACGAATAATGTCAAGTGCTGTCAGCTTACCATTCTCCAAACATTGAGGAACAGATGGACGTTCGTAAAACTCCGCCATCAGAAGTCTTGTTGATATATGGAAGAGGGAAACTAAAGAAAAAAGCAACCGGGAGCTTTGGCGAAAAGTCCGAACGAACAAAGCCGTTCAAAATAGTGAGGTCTTTATTCATTTACCTACAAAAATAATTAAATTTTAGTTAGCTTTACCTAAATTTCTTATTAATGGAGTAATATCAATAATAATGATAAATGTTTCATCTTCTCGATTAGCCAGGATTTTCCTATGCCTTGCAAGAATTAATTTTTCCGAAAACAACCTAAAAATTCTCATTTTACCCACTGAACTGACAAGTGATTATTATACTTTATATTGACCTACGGAATAAAATGAATACAAAAAATACGATAATAATTGTCAACAAAAAGATATCCGGATAAAATATAAGTTTATTTTCATTTTCGAAACCTTTCTCGAAGACCTAAAATAATCAAATTGTACTGATAATTTTTTTTTGTTGTTAAAAGTGATATATTTGTCCAGTTTGTGGATATTCATAACCATACATGTATTTCTCTTGGATATTACCCTTTAGAAGTTGGAAATTGTCCTATCTAGAGGTCTTTGAACTGGAATGTACGTCATGTGCAGATCTTCTACCTCGAGAGTATCTATATTGATGTAGATTTTTAAAGTTATAGTCTGCTTTAAGATAACTATCACTATAGAAAGAACCATGTTTGTGATTTCGTCTGTTCCCCAAATCAATCGATAAACTTCTGAGTCCTCGTCAATTCCGATGCCGTTGCGATTTTGATGAGCATGTTGATCTTCGATCTGCTGCGGTACTTTTTTAAAGACTCATTCCTGATTCTTTTTTGTCCAATGTCATTCGAATTCAATCTGAATTTTTTTGAAGAAAATCATTAGTCATATCAACGAAGGTAAGAGGCTTATTTCTTAAGACACTAAAACTGCTAACAATTAACGAAAAAACTGAATTTTTAAAAGTAGTGTTTTGAACAAATCCTAAATGGTAAAAATTAACTATTATCAGGGAATTTGTATAATTTCCCAGTTATATAAATCATTGAACGAAGATGTTCCACAAAATACCACAAGGTGTTAACATAACAAAGCTGATAAGGAGATTTGTTCTGGACACTTGTAGATAAAAGAATTAAAAAAGGAGTGTCTTTATTTTTCGAGAGTTTTATTCTTTCTTTTAATGAATGCTCGTAATGTTGTCCAGGTTGTTTTTTCTCTTCGGATTTTTGTTGATTATCCAGACAACTAAAGCAGATTCAGGTCAATTGTCTCCTACGGACCAGGAAGTTTGTTTTTGTGGAGTTAATCAGTCCGTTATCCATCTTTATTCAGACTCTGATAGGCTGCATGACTGATTTAGTGAAGGCATACGGTGTCGACGATGTGAAGGATTACACCAAGTACGCAACAGCAATCAACACCCTCATCTCTCAGGGCTGGGGTACTTTCTACGGCACTTTCTGCCACAATGAAGGTGTGTTCTTCAACTGTTTCTACGGCGGTAATCTAAATACCGATGCTATGGATAAATTTAACCTGATGAACGTCCTTCAAATCGACTTCGAAGCAGCTGTAGGCTATGCTCGCGACTTCCACAGAGCAAACTACCTGTGCGGGTCCGGAAAACCAGATGCAACTCAGGCCTTCGATTGTGTTTTCAAGCTGAATGTCGTCAGTAGTAACTGTTACATGAGTGATTACAATTGCTGGACTCTCGCAAAATACCAGGATTGTGTGTCCACGGACATTTACGGCAAGAGTTGCGGAGTGGAAGGACAGAGACTGAAATGTAACCTTCAAAACATCGACACTTCCACCAGGTACTCTAATTGCGCGGTGTTCTTATCCGGTTGCTATTAAAAGTTAAAATAAATATAAGTATATTGTTTCTGAAGTGGATATATAAAAGCAAAACCACCTTCAACGAGGAGAACGCAAGCAAACTCAAACAGGACACGAAGCAGCACATCATGACAGAAATCCACTTTCAAACTTATTTCCTTCGGTTCTTGTCGATATTTCATGATCCAGATCGTCTGTCGTTGTGATGAAGCAGATCCTTGAATTTCCTTCTGTTACTTGTGGATTTTTGCCACTAATTCCCGATCATTTTCTATTTCCTTCAACGGTCCAGTGGTTTTCCTTGTATTTCTCTTCTAGCTTAGCAGTATTTCTAAAAAAATCGCAGAAAAAACGATTATAATCAAAAATAAATAAAGGGAAAATTTACCACGAGGAAATCAACGTTATTTGGAAATCCGATAACCTATAGGTACAGGTTTTCGTGTTAGGGTACGGTTTCAAACAAGATCTCAATCGGAATTTATTTGCAACTGTTTATAAGTGAATTTCATTTCTTGTAGGTTCCTAATGTGATAAAACACTGAAAATGTTTCTAAAAATGACGATTATTAATATTTTCAACAAGGAAATTATTAAAATAATCGGAATTTTTATATTTTGAAGCAAACATTGAATTCAAAACAACTTTTTTTCAGCGGGAAATTGATTTTGTAATACCAAACTGGCATTGGAATTGTTTTATTTTCAGTAATATAATTTTTTTCAACGGAGTAAATAATAAAAAATACACATGTCCCTATTATAGAAAGGTCGGATTCTGTCACAGTGGAATTTTATTTCTTTTCCGGCATCCTCGACATAAACGTGAGGAGTGTAGGGAATCCAGGAGATCCTTTTTTCAATCAGAAAGTGCTGAAAATGATTGACACAATGAGTTGCCAGTTTCCCTGCTAAATCAGTATTAATATTTTAAAATAATTCCAAAAACTTACATTAAATTTCATAATCAATGGAGATGTAAAAAGTATTTTTCAGGATATTCAGATGGAAGACGGTGTAATCTTCCCCTGTGCCTTAGTTCCTCACAAATGTATCCTTTACTTTGTTGAACTTGGTAGTACACCTTGTTCTCGACGGAAAACTCATTAAATACGGCTAAAGTGGGAGAGATTCGATCATTGAGGAGCTTGGGGAAGATCGAACTTACACAAGGAAAAATCACTATCCGACGCTTTTATTCCATCAGCGTCAACTTTGACCCGGATTCTCTTCCCAAATTGATTATTTATAAGCACACCGGACATGTTTGAACAATCTTGACCCATCTTCACAAGTTAATTAATCGATAATAAGGAAAAATGGCAAATAATTGCAGAAATTAAATCTAGAGGTATTATCACATAGCGGGTGATCGGACAAACATTAAACATGTGTTAGTAGGAAAATTCGGTTTCCATAAAGTTTTTCCCCAAAAAAGTTTATAAATCATCTGCTCAAAGCATAAATATGATTTGATTGATATCCAAGAATCTTCATTAATTCGTACCAAGACTTTTTGGACCACTTGAATGATTTGTCTATGTTCTTAAAAAATTGGATTTTCCATACTTATGCGATTTGTGTTCTCCAGTGACTTTTGTTCTTCGATTTCGTAAAGTTAGCCTGATTTTCCGTTTTCAGATCATAGATTAGTCCAAAAGGACTGATTTAAAAAGAAATTTCAAAACTAGCACGAGTTAAAAAGGCCAAATGCCCCAGGGAGCGTTGTTGTACCGCTGTTTCATCAGCACAAGCACGGTTAATTTATAAAAAAGGTGGAAATATCTTAAAAATTTTAATATTATAAAGGTCAGAAAACTAAAAAATTAAGTAGCAATCGAAATCGATATATCCACTGATTCAATTATTTTTTCCAATTTTCCATGTTTCTTTCATTTCATATCGTAAAAACAAAAACCGCCGTTATGGTTAAAGATCATAAAATCCCATATCTAGGACAGTTTTTCCTTCTGTTTGGTACCTCACCTAATCTGCGGTTGTTTTTTGTTTGCTCAGACCCTGTCCTTTGGTTCAGTCAGCAATTACATTTAACGTTTAGTCTTCCAGACATGTCTGATTCCTTTTACGGAACTTTTTCACTTGTCTAATTGTCACAATCAAATTAATCCCGCATAATTCACGAAGATTATGCTGTGGCTGACAGAAAGAACGAACCCCAAGCTGTCAGAGAAATCGGCGAGTGTCATTTGGCCCGCTCGCACTGCCTTTCCTTCCAGTCTAGCGACTCGCACTATCTTTTTTTCTTTCGCACGGCTCTCCACTTTTTCCATGAACTTTGCAATTATTCAATAGATCTGTCTTGTAACTTTCTATTCTTTTTAAATTAAATTAATTTAATTTTTTCTTCTTTAGTTTATTTCTGAACGTTGTCTGTTCAATCAATTGTACGTTCTTGAACCTTTGTCGAGTAGACAACGTGATTTGAGGAGTTTTTTACATTGGTCTTACATATCACGCGGTCTTTGATTCCTTTCGGCTTTAATTTCAGCTTTGCAGGTAGAAATGGGTCTTTTCGAGATTTTCACTGCCGAATTGATGGCATATTCGGTGTTTTTTACTTTCCTTCCAGTAGTTATGGTCAAGGACTGGTACAACCGCGGGACTGCCGATGGATTCAGCTCCGTAAATTTCGTCTTACCTATGCTGATGTAAGTTTTTTACCGTATATCCATCTTATTATTTCACAATTTTAGGATGGGCTGTTGGTGTAGACATGGATTGATGACTAACGACGCTGTTAATATTTACTTGAATGGATTTAACTTGGTTGTATATACTTTCTATATCCTTGCGTTTGCTTATTACCAGCCGAAAAGACAGTATCTAGTTGGACAATTGGCTTCACTGTTTGTCGCTTATTATTCTTTATTCACTTACGTGGATACTGAACCTGATGATTTTAAAAGAAGCGATTTGATGAGTGCAGTAGCAGCTGGTGCTCAGATATTTTCCCTGTTTGGAGGTATTTACGATATTGTAAGTTTAACTTTTACTTATTTTAATAGTTAAAACACTCTAGAGACGAGCAATTGGGTTGAAAACGACAGAATACCTTCCAGCAGCCATCCAATTCGGGATCTTCTTTTTGCTCAGTCAATGGACTGTTTTTGCCTACATAGTCGGGAATTACCATATGATGGCGGCCAATGTTGCTGCTCTAGCTGTGAACATTGCTACAATTGCCCTCTACTTTGTTTACCCCCCACTGACCTGGACTGTGCCTATCTTTGGAATCAAGCCGCAGAAGAAGAAGGAGTGAGTAGCGGGAAAACTTCGTCGAGTTCATCTAATCCGGCCTCTAATGTGCCTTTTTATAGTCGAAATTTCCAAAGTTTAATTATCGTGTCTAGAGGAATCTTGCATTTTGTCTTTTCAGCTTTGTCTCCCTTACTTATGTTCCCAAGGATTTTGAATTTGTCTTGCCTTATCGTAATCTCGATTGCGACTGAAATTACTGGTGCTTCTGTCAGATACTGGAAGAATTTTAAGAGGAGATAATAAAGAATATCCCGACAGGTAATGTTTTCTTTGGAATTTTTGATACGCAATCAACCGGTCACTTCTCGGTTTCTAATCCGTTTTTGCGCTCTTAAAAAAAGCGGAAGTTGATCCGATTGGCTTAATTGAAACAGATTTATTTAAAAGAGTCTGGAAATTTTGCGAAATTGCAAAAATTTTAAAAATGACTGGTTTCAAGTTGGCTCTTGTTTTATTCGGGGTAGAATTGGCTGTAGGACAACTTTTACCAGGACAATATTTTTCTGTTGCTGCTGGTTTTCCTTCGAAAGCAACCCAAGCATTACCTCCGAATCCATGGCCGTTAAATGTTCCTGCTCCTTCACCGTCTTATTTGGCCCCTTCGGCTCCTGTTGGTGTACCTGCTCCTCCACCACCTCCGGCAATCGCTGTTCCGGCTCCTTTGCCCCCGTCAGCTCCGGTGGCTGTTGCAGCTCCAGCTCCTCCGGCAGTCGCGGCCCCGGGTCCCATACCTGAACCTGAACCATTGCCAGTCGCTATCCCTCCTCCTCCCCCACCACCAGCAGCCTTTTCTCCGGGAGTCCCCCCTCCGGCCGGGATCACGTTAACTATCCCCTTCCATATCTTTGCTGCAATGCTTCAGTTGCCTGGGTTTGGTGAGTATGACTGGATTAAATGATTAAATGGTCGAAATTAGTTAAAGTAAATTTATGAATTTTTTCAGGTCCTTTGTTCACCTCAGTTCTGGCTCCCGTTCCACCAGCAACCCCAGCTCTACCTGCTCCGCCTCCATCAATTGCTCCTGGCTCAATTCCGTCTTATCTCTGTGCTGCCAAACCTTGCATTGAACCAGTAGCTCCACCACCACCACCTCCGGCAGTTGCTCCAGCAGTTCTTGCCACTCGTCCAGCAACCCCAGTTTCTGCTTCAATCCCAATTGCCATTGCCGCAGGAACCCCTCCAGCAGAGGTCGCTGTTCCCGTTGTTCCATCTCCTCAGCCTGTCTACGCTCCATTCAGCCAGACTTACATCTACGGAGGCAAGAGATCATATAAGTCCTTTAGAAATTTCAACACTAAAGAAAAAAATAATTCTGAATGATTGCAGTGGTTTTTATTACATTATTTTCATTCTACTTATATTTACGAATAAAGTGATTTTTTGGAAAAAGTAAAAGGAATGTGGTTTGCACGTATTTTGACCAGTTTTCCTTCTTTATTGTTCTTCGGCGAATGGTTTAATCTTTGGTATAAAAGGAAATAGGTACACGGAAAAAGTCGACAGATCACTAATCATGAGAATTTTTTTGTTTATTTTTCTTGCAGTTTCTACAGTAGCTTATCCAGTTGGTTACTACAACAACGGTCAAGTACAGTATTATTACGGTTACAACAATCTGGAGGCATACAATCCAAGTAATCTGCCTGACTGTAGCGATTACGGTAGAAGGATGTGTTTGTTCAACGACTGTAATTGGACCATCTGTTCTGGATCTTCTGACGATTGAATTTCTTCAATTACCAATGTACACTTTGAAAAACTACAAAACTATTTGTTCTGAATACGACGATGAGTAAAAATTTACTTTTTCTCGATTGCATAATGTATAATTATTTTCCAAAATTTTACCTGGAAATAAAATTGTAAAACTTTTCCTCAGGGGATACAGGGTTGTCCATCTTTGTGGATTTTTCTGACTTTGGAAATGGTGATTCCTGAATCACGAGGAGGAAGTGCCCCAGTGACCCTCCTTAGGCAGAGTGGTGATCTCATGTAAGTAACCCGTGTCAGTGTTCCTTGCCCTCAGGGGACGTTACTCACCTTTGAAAACTGTATCGGATTAATTTGCATGTTGGACCTGGCATGGCTGATCCCCTGCACCCCCTGGGGGAGGGATAGTCATCAGACCATGTCCGTGTCCCTGGTGCTTCTCTGGGTTTTTCGTGTTTCCGAATCTTGAAGTGATTATTTTTTGAATTTTTCTGCGATTATGGATCCAAAGGTAAGGATTTTGTTCTTGAATAAAAGTAGCTTCAAAGTCTGTAGGATAAGAAAGTCGTTAATGAAAGAAGACGTCGAGAGAGGATGAACAACGCCGAAGAGAAGCTAAAAGTCCTGATTCTGAAGTATCTGAATTGCCAGCTTTCTAAGCTGGAGAAAGCAGACACTCTGGAGAAGGCCGCGGAACTTCTGAAGCAGTTTGACGAAGGAAAAATCATCAGTCAAAGAGGGAAGGAGGTCCTGTATGCCGAATTCGAGAGGAAATTTCTGGAGCAATTAGCGAGGTTGAAGGTCAACGACGACGTCCTGAAGACGATCCTCGAGACTCTTCAAATGGTTAAAACCGACTCTGGATTTGTTCAACCAAAGTTTCAAGTCCAAAGACCTCCGATGAACTTCATGAACAACTCTGTTCCTACTTTGGTGACCAATGGACTGCAACAGATGCTGGTCAATTTTGGAGTGCTCTGGCAGCAGCATCAGATGGTCCAGAAGCAACTGGGGGAAGCGAACGCGATGATTCAGAGGTTCAGTCAGCTGCTCGTTTCTCATGCAAACCAAAATCGCAACACAGGAACTGTGTCTAACCAGAAATTCGTCCCTGGATATCTTCAAAATCATAGACAAAGTGTTTCATCGGATTTCTCGATCAGTCCATCAAGGAACGAAGTGAGGTTGGTCGATTCCATCGATACAGCTGCTCTGGAGACCCCACGAGCCCCTCCTCGGCCGTACAAGAGGAAAATTCCCGAAACTCCGTGTTCCCTTCGAGACTCGTCTGCTTCGTCCGACAGCGGCATCTTCGATCCGACTCCGAAGAAGGTCCCGGCGATCAACAAGGATGTTGAACCGGTTTTAAAGTTTAATTTGAATGACCTTCTTAATTGATTTTTTGTAGTTTTTTACTGATTTTTTTCATAAAGAATGTTTATCAATGGATCAATAAGGAGAATATTGCATTTATGGAGGGAGTTATCTCTCACGTACAAGTATCGATCTATTTGCTTTTGTCCATTGACTCCTTTCGAGGAGAAAGTAAGGAAATATAAGCAATCGTTTACAACATTTTTTGTCGATTCGAACTTGTTTGACAAAACTTGAAGTTCATATTCGACTACAACTATGCCGAAGGGACAGTATTGGAGGAAATTCTTCGGGATTGAGTCTGACGAAGATGCACTGCTCCCTGGACCTGCTGGCCCACCACAGTTGAATAATAACGTCATTTTGGAACCTTCTAGAACTAGCAATGAATCTTCGGTTTTCGGACCATCCAGAACAACAGGGGAAACAACCCCTTCTCCGACAAGTTGGTTTTTAAAAATTATAAATTTCCACGAGAGTTAAAATTTCATTTTTAGAGTACCTTGGTATTGTACTTTCCCTACATTTTCATATATAATTAATAACCCTAATAGGTAGATATAGACTTTCGTATCTCATAGAATCCCAATCGAAAGCTTCCAGAAGTATCTAGGTGGAATGTAGTCCGAAAAATGAGCAATGAAATTGCGTAAGATTACGAAATAATCATTGCGTAATTTCCACTTTAGTTTCTGGAAACTTCTAGAAATTCGTCTCGGGACAATTTTGCACTAATCATTCATTTTTTCTATAAAGTACAGTGAAACCTCGATATAAGTAACCCGAAGGGACGGCAGAAATGTTGTTTTTACAGAGGAGTTGTCTTTATCGAGGGATTTACTAGGGGAAAATCCACAGTAGGGGTCGGAACCGAGTTGTCTTTAAAGAGGATTTTCTCTTATCGAAGGTGTTTATATCGAGGTTTCACTGTAGTTATAATTGAACAAAAAGCGATGAGTATTTTTTGGGATTTTTGGATTTCTGCGCAGAAAGAATGAAATTGATGATAAAGTAAAAATCGTAAATCGGACAATTCTATATTTGTTTTACCTAAATTTTCAGATTTGTTTACGAAATTCATGACAAAAGAATTTCGTAAAAGTTTTATTTTTATAAATCTTTTTGAATTCCCACGGAGGGGGTGAGGTCGATGATAAAGTGAAAATTGCAAATCTGGTGGTTCATTCTAAAACTGATTTGCTTTTTTCGATTTTTATGTTTTAGGATAGTTCTGAAATTTCTGGAAATTCGTGTTTGAACAACTTTATAGCAAAGTTGATTTATGAGTTTCGTAATAATACAAGTTTTGAGTATTAGGAACATTGCTAAAATTACACCGAGTTCAAACGTTACTTTTTAGAAGCCTATATAAGACCGCAGAGTTTATACATTGAGGAAGACGGTCATGTACGGTACAGGAAAACGCGTGCCAAGACCGGAGGGAACGAAAAAGACCACTGGAACAAGGAGAACTTGATCCACATGGTTTGTTTTTGACGAATTACTTGAAAGTAATTAATTCCATTAAGAAAGCCTTCGAAAACGACGTCTCTGCAATCATGAAGATTGTCAACAATCGGAACTCAGAACGACTAAACCACGATTCGCAAAATTTGAACGAAAAAGACATTGATCCTGTTCTTTCCTATTATCATTTGCCTTCCAATGCCTATGAAAGAAAAAAAGACGTAAGAATTTTCAAATATTTCGGGGTTGTACGGTATTACTTCTTGATTGTAGCCGATTTGAAGTTTTTTGAATCAGATTTTTTAGCTACTTGATTGCCATTTAGACTGATCTGAAAATCGAAAGACTAGTCTAGAAATAAAAAATATTACTGTTGGGACAGAAACAAGACCACGGAGAGAGCACCAGAAGCGATGGTCCGTACATCTGGGGGCTTGGAATACTGTAGAGCATAATGAGGCTCTCAGTTGTGTTAAAATTATTATTATATAAATTGTATCTTTGTTGTTTTATTGAAAATTACTACATTAGTTTTGTTTCTATCCTAACAATTGCCGACCATAAGAAATCAGGGACCAAGAGGACCTTGGGAGCAACTGCCATGTAATCAGTGTTGTCTTTAGGAGAACCTGATTCCAGCCCATATTGCGGCCATCGGGGGTTCCTACGATGCCTGTGTCTACCTCAACGATCGGATTCTTAGAAAAACTCTGGGACAAGAGTATTATTCTACCATTCATCCTCTTCATTTTATTTCGCTTTATGGTGAAGTTAAGTCCCACGATTCTGCTTCACAGAATACTGTAGCCTTGACTAACATCTTCTTGAATGATCTGGAGATTGCGGACAAGTTTGACAAAACAAGAACGACCCCACTTCACTATGCTTGTATTTCTGGAAATATGAAAATGATTAAGTTGCTAATCAAACACGGAGCCGACGTCAATGCCGTTCAGAAAATAACAAACACGACTCCACTCCATTTTGCATGCCAAAGTGGCGACGAACAGATGGTGAAATTTCTACTTATTAACGGTGCAGATCCCGAAATGGCGGATTCTTACAGTAATTCGGCTCTTCATTATGCCACTAGGAGTTCAGATAACGTGGAAATTACCAAAGCTATCTTACGGAAAGTCAGGGATAAAGATAAATTCGTCGCCACCAAAAATAACGGCGGAATAACGGCAATGAGACTGGCCGTGGAGGAAAACAGATTGAAAGTGGCTGAGTATTTATTCAAACAGCATTTTGGAAATTACAACAAGGATGAAAACGAAGGAAAACACGAGGAATGCGGGAAAAGCGACACCTTGCTGGTTCATCTGGCGGCCCAGAGGGGAAGTCCTCAGATGGTTAAACTTCTGATTGAGGTGGGTTATTAAGGACAAATCTTAGATCACACAGCAATGGAAGTCCAACACAAAATTTAAAAACCATAAAAACTCACTTTCATTCAGAATCGTACAAAAACTACTTTTTCTATGGTCTTGAGTGGAAGATACACCCCTAATTCCGTGACTTTCGCTTTGAGACCGATTTCTTTCTTGTTTAAATTGAATTCTTTGCAGAGCGGTTTATCCATCGAAGAAAGAGACAATCGTGGCCAGACCCCCCTCCATTTTGCCGCTGAAGAAAACCATCTTTCATTAGTCCGGACCTTGATCGGTGAAAAAGCAGATAAAGAAGCCATAGACGAAAGAGGATTCACTCCACTCCTGGCGGCTGTAAGCAGAGACAGTCTCAATGTAGTTAAGGAACTACTAGGACAGACCTTAATCACGGCCTTGTCTTTTTATGGAGAAAATATTGTCTTGATCGCTGTCAAATATAACGCCAGAAAAGTCGTAAAATTTTTATTTAGTCCAATGCACAAGGAAGAATTCAAAGTTATTGTAACAGGTATGCTGAAGAAAGTGGACATTAATCTAAATTGTGCTTTACACTTTGTGGCCGAGATTGGGGATATTGAAATTTTCAAGGTAAGCAAATAGAATTATACATGAAGCAAATCTTGAAATAGAATTCCAAATTGATCTGATATTCAGTTGGGAAAGTTGAAGAAAATCAAGACAGTTGTTATATATCATTAAAAAGTTGGTGTACTATCGTTCTGTAGCATTGAAAACGTCGATATATGATTGTAATATATAATCGAAGAGTTTATATAATATTGTTCTGTATTATCAAAAAATTGAATAGTATTGTTCTGTATTATCAAAAATCGATATAATATTGTTCTGTATTACCAAAAATTGAATAGTATTGTTCTGTATTATCAAAAATCGATATAATATTGTTCCATTTCATCAAAAAATTGAATAGTATTGTTCCATTTCGTTGAATCAACATAGAAAATCTCTACATAGATTTATTTCAACAATACAAACTAATCCAACATCAATTTATTTTAACAATGCAAAACATCAAAAAATTGAACTAGTTATTTTTTTTTCAACAAAATTCTCAATTGATTTCTTCGTTTTCTAACAGAACTAACTTATTGCTAAAAATTACCGTATTAATTTACTTAATTTTGATAATTTTAGATAATAATTCCCTTCTATCAAGAGATAAACATGCGGAATAAACAACTAGAAACTCCGCTTCACATTGCCGCTAAGTTTGGACATACGGAAGTCGCCAAAAACCTCCTCCACATCTCCGTCTGCTCGATTAATCTGATCGACATCTATCAGAAGACTCCTCTTTTCGGTGCTGTGAGGAATAGATCGATCTCAATGATCAAACTTCTGCTCGAACATGGAGCTAATCCCATGGCTATGACCGACGACAAGAAAATCGCCCTCGATTTGGCGATCAAGGATGGAGATACCGATGTTGTGAAACTTCTCCTTGATGAATTGAAAGAAGACGAAGATGAATACAGGAAAGTGTTTCCTCTGCATGATGCTGTTAGACGAAGACAGTTAAAAGTTATGAAATTGATTCTGAAAAAACGGTACACCCAGATAGATCAAGTGGACGACAAAGGACAAACTTGTTTCGATCTCGCCATAAGTGAGAATTTCCGAGAAGGAGTGGAGTTATTGCTGAATGAAACAAAGTGGGAAAGGGTCGTCAGGAGACGATATGTGAAGCCGACGGAGGAAAACCCCCATCCCCAAAGCCCGATGCAGAACCTGATCAGAAATATGCCAGACATGGCCAAGATTGTCCTCGACAAGTGCATTTACTTTTCCAAAAACAAAATCTACCACAACTACGAGTTCATCGATGACACCTATGTCCTCAAGGAGATCCCCCATGCACGTCTTTATAAATATAATAACACTGAAATTCCGAGTGAGATCTTCCTTGTGTACTGTAAGAGTCGATGATTTTGATGATTTTTAGCCAAGTATCTGACCCCGTACTATATCGTCGGACACCACAAGGAAAGCCGTCTGAAGGAGAGCTGCGTCTGCAAGGAGAAGAACTACTGGAACGTCATCGCGGACCACCCAGTGAATCTGATGCTGAAGACCGATAAGAACGAGTTGTGGAATCACGACCTGGTCCAGTCTTATGTAACCACCAAGTGGAACAAATTTGCCAAATGGTTTTACTACTTGCGTGAGAGATTTTTTAATTCTTGTTTTATTAGAAGTCCACAGAAGGTTCTAGAATCTACCGGAAGATTCTGAAGCATTTGGAAATATTAAAGGAAATTCCAAAATTTTCGGAACCAATATCTGAAATCCAATTTTTTGCAGATTACTGCTAAAATAATTTCGCAATAGTATTCATTTATAATTTTTATGTTTATCAAATTATATTTCATGAGAAATTTTAGAACTTTTTTTAATCTAGTGCAAATTTTTCAAAATTTTAGAAATTTCTAAAGCTTCTCGAAATTTTTTAGAAATTTCAAAAATCTCACGATAGTTTTTGAGAAATTTTAAGATTCAAAAAAAATTTGGAAACAAGATCTGGAACCAAAAATTCTGAAGTTTTTAGAAAATTCGGGAAATTTGTGTTGAGACAATTTCGTAACAATGTTAATTTGCACTTTTTATAAGAATATGATAATTGATATTTAGTTTGTGGCTTCCATTTAATATTCATCCTGCTCCTGACCGGAATAACCATCAACATCAAGCCAGAAAGGGTGATGACGAAAGAGGAGAAATTGAGGGTATCCAGTACTTACGAATGCCTTGTAGAGGTGAGGATACTGTAGTTTAATTATGTCTAATTCGCTTTTCAGCCATGGTCCCATATTTCGTTCTTGATCTTCGCCATTTTGGTGATGACTTTGGCGATAGGGAAAGTCTGTAGAGATTGGACTATATCTAACCGGATTCCGGATTTTCTGCTGTCTTTCCTGGCCTTCATGGCATCAAGTCCCATCTGCGCCATAATGGACAGCACGAACCAATGGAGGACGTTGGTGATTCTGAACTTCGTGGCCTGGTTCCATCTGCTGAATCTCGTGAGGAAGTTGCCCAGATTTGGAGTCTACGTCCAGATGGTCTGGTACACTATTGTCTCCTTTATCAGATTTTCCCCAATTTTCATGCTTTTCTTGTCGCCATTTGTGGTCAGCTTCCACGTACTCTTAGGTACAGAGGTGAGTACAGTACTTCAAGGAATTTAAAAATATAATTTTCATTCATGACTATATAGGAAAAATCAAAAATTTCAACTCCGAGTGGAAAAACAGTATTTTTAAATTAATTTTTGTTCCTTAATACATCTTTTAAATAATTTGTCATTTAGAGAGGTCTCGCCAGTTTCCTACGGACCATGATTCGGACTCTAATCATGTTAACAGGGGAATTCGACTACGAAGAAACCGTTCAAAAACACCCGACTTTCTTGACATACGTCATATTTTTTCTCTTTATTTCCATCGGATTCGTTTTTCTCATGAATCTCCTGGTCGGTCTGGCTGTCAGCGACATCAGCAAGGCCCTGGAGAGAGCTGCCAGGACTAGATTACTTCTCCAAATAGAGACCATCAACCACGTCGAGGTGATGATGACCGAGGGTCTCCGGAGACGGATGTGGAGGGGATTCAGGACGTTCGATCCGGAAGAGAAGACTTCGCGTTTTGATATGAAAAAAATCAGTTATTGGTTCAGATGGCTGGGATTGCCCAAAGACGCAATCAAGAGGGAATTCTATCAGGAAAAATCCGAAAGTGTACCTGCGGTGAACATCAAAAAGAAGAAAAAAGACGGGAAACTGAAGGAAAGACAAACCGAAGATATTTTCGAAATTAAAAATGCCATAAGTATCACCCAAAACAAATTGATCGAGATGGAGAAATCCCTAAACGACCTCGTAGAAACCCTCAAGCAAGAACGAATCCAGAAAAACAAAACGGACTCGGAAACGAGGCTGATTGATGTCGACGATTAATAATTTTATTCCGGCACTTCGCAGCTGTCCGTTCCCTTGTGAAAATGCCATTTCCGTCATTAATAAATTCGTTTCCACAAAATATTGATTAAATAATCTGAGAAAAAATTGACTTTTGGAAAATGAAACTTAAAAGTTAAATTAAGCCCTTACTCAGAAGATTTTCCATTGGTCTTCCAATCCATTTCAGTGTAAACTCCTCACGCGGTTTTTTCTTTTTGAAAACACGAGAAAAAGGAAAGACCAGTCCGTCGGTTGTCCAATGTTCGCGTACGTTCGGTGCCAGTCCCGAGTTCAGTTTTCAACGATTATTTTGCTTTTTGATGGACAAAAATAATTATTTTTTGTTATTTTTGATACGGTAAAGTACTAAACTCACTCATGATTAAAAGTAATGATAAATATGGTTATAATGAAAAATTCGATATAATCCTGTTTTTAACCATTCGGAAGAGATTTTTAACCCTTTTTCTCCATTTGTTGACAAAATATTTTGGAAAAACAGGTAGTTGTTTTCCTTTTGCTGTGACGAACATGCGTGGCACCGAAAGCTTGACTCTGGTCTATTCTGTAAAAAATGGCCAAATTACCGCGTAAAACGTTGCTCTTTTACGGGCTCATTGTAAATTGCCATGTATGACTAAATTTATGGCTGTTTCTCAGAAATTGAACGTGAAAAGGGCACCGCAAATTCAGTCGGGATCAAACACCTCCGTTCCGACCGGAAAGTGCTTTTAAAGTTCATCCCCGTGGTTTCTTGCCCTCAGGAAGGAAATTTAACGACGCCAACTAGCTTATTTGGAATTCTTCCACGTAAAGAGGGCCTAAAGGCACAGAGTTTATTGATGTTTGGACTTTCTTGTTTTCACTTTTAGACGAAAAATCGCGCAAGTGTCCGTGTGTCTGGGTTTTCTCAGTTGATCGATTTCTTCACTTTGTTTAGTTTCCCCCGCCAGCTGTTGGTAGAGTTTCCCCTCACCTGTCTTCCATTATGGGTGGTTACACAGGAAACTGCCATGTTGGTGGAGAACCTACTTCCTGACAACTCATTTCTTGGTAAATCTCAGACCATAAATCAGGTCTTTGTTCCAGTTTAGCCCGCATTGTTGCCGAACTTTTGCTTCGCCGCAGCTTTATCGATTTGCTCCCTCCAAGCGTTCTCGCATGCGTCCTGTTGTCTTGGTTGTTCGACCTCGTTCATATATGAATTCCCGCGGAGATTCACCCTTGTTATAAAGTAATTTAATGTGTTTAGGCAAATACCATCAAGCCTCAAACTAGAAAGTTGAATAAATCGATCCATCTTTTCCAAGACGTCTTTCAACGCCACGCCTTTGATCCAAACTACGGGTATCAAATTGGACAGTTTTTCCAGTTGAATTGATCTCATTCAATCAAGGATGAGTGGTCATCGAACGAGAAGTGCCAGTCACGCAGGTACTTGGTACAGTGAGAACCCCAAGGAACTCGATAAGCAGCTCGGGGACTGGCTTAACAAGGCTGGTGAACCCCGAGGAGTCGCCCGAGCTATCATTTCTCCGTGAGTTTTTAACCTTCTGGAATTCAAAAATGATTCATTTACAGTCATGCGGGATATTCTTACTGCGGAGATACAGCATCTTTTGCTTACAAGCAGATTGTCCCCGACAAAATGTACGTTTTTCATGGAAGTTTATATACGAAAAGTCCATTTTAGTCGGCGTGTATTCATCCTCGGACCCTCCCATGTTGTGTACCTGAGTGGGTGTGCTTTGACAACGTGCAGCAAATACAAAACTCCTCTTGGAGATTTGATTATCGACCAAGAAGTTAACGAAGAGTTGATGGAAACTGGATCTTTCGAATCCATGGACTTTCGCAACGAAGAAGCCGAACACAGCATTGAAATGCAGTTGCCATTTATCGCCAAGGTTTTTGAGAAGTATGATTGAACTACTTTTATTTTTTTGTAATTGATGACATTTAGCAAGCCACCCAAGAGCTTCACGATTGTCCCGGTCCTCGTTGGCTCACTTTCCAACTCTCGACAGGCTTCATACGGGAAGATTTTTGCCAAATACATTGCTGATCCCCACAATCTGTTTGTGATCTCTTCTGACTTTTGTCATTGGGGATCTCGTTTCCGGTTTACTCCACATGATCAATACAGCGACAAACCTATCCATGAACAGATTGCTCAATTGGACCGACAGGTAAGATTTGGTTTTGCATAATTTATGCATGGATTAATGTTTAGGGAATGGATGCAATTGCCTCATTGGATCCACAGGTATTCAACGATTACCTCAAAAAGACCCAGAATACAATCTGCGGCCGGAATCCGATTTGCGTAATGCTGCAGGCAGCTGAACACTTTCGGCAAATGAACAATCACACGGCCGAATTACAATTTCTAAAATATTCTCAGTCAAATAAGGTAATGTAGGATATTTCTGACATTGGTAGTCATTGAGTAATTTCAGTGTCGTTCAACCAGTGATTCATCAGTTTCATATGCAGCGGGGACCCTATTTATCCATCCGAAATAATTTTCAAATCTTGACTGTAGAATCATCATTACACGATTATACATAATGGAATTGTGATAACTTCTGGATTAGAGAAATTCACAAGTGGATCAACTAATTTGCCTCGATTTTTAAATTTTATAAAGGATCAAAATTGAGTTTTTTGCGGGATTTATCAGGTTATCAACCAATCTTACTCGTTTTAAAATTTAAAGTTTTATAAATGGTTACAGTAAGATGGGGAAGACGTTGATTCCTGATTTGTGGGAAGAGTTATTTGAAGAATACATAAACCAAGTCATAGATTCGGAAGAATACATTAAAATTAGATTTAAAACACCAGAATCCCTTTTCGTGAAATCTGGAAAGTTCTTTTTTATTGGAAAAGAACCTTTATTCTGTGGTTTTTGGAATTACTTCAAAAGGGTCAAATGCATTTCTCTAGGGTTTGCGGCTACTTTTTTTAAACTCGATTCCCAAGACATAATATTTAATTACAAAACCGGTAATGATGCATTCAAAAAACCAAGGTTTCGGAAGATGCTAAAAATAACAGCGGAAAACGTTCAAGAAGTTGAATGTTGTTATCGACATGTCTGGATGGATGAGTTTTTTGAAGAATTAATTAATTCTGACAGAAGTTACATCAAGATTACAGTAGCAAATGCTTTGTTCACTGAGATTCTGAAAAGAGTAATCAAGGAACTAGATAAGAAAAATGTTACGATAGATTTGCATACGGTGGATTCTTTGCTTGTTTCATTAGAAGACTGCAATTTGAACCATTGCCGAATAACTCGTCCTGTGATCCCGGAAGTGGGTTTAGAGTTGAGGATTCTAAAAATGATTATTTTTAGTTAAAATTGTCGAATATCAAATGCAACATCAGAAGCCTCGATCTCAAGGACTATTACAGTTATCTGACTCCATATGAGGAAGTGCAACCGATGGAAAAACCATATTCGGGATTTGTGAAAGACTTGAAACTTTGGGGTTTGTCGTCTCTTCCAAATCCTGTGAAAAGTGGTTTTCCAAATCTCGAAAAATTGGAGTTCACTTTATATGACGAAATGAAGGATAATTACGTGGTTTACATCCGGAATATTATCAGCTGGATCGAGGGATCGGATATTCCGGAAATCAAAATTTATTCTGTTAATATCAATGTGGTATGTTTGGGAGCATTTCCAAATTTGAAAAACTCCGAATTTCAGGTCCAAGTCGAGCATTTCGAAGAACTTTATAATCATGGATTTTCTAAAATAAAAGAAAACACAATCAAATGGACGGATTCTACGGGACTAAAAACTATAGAAATCTCATAAAAAATCACTCAATAAAATTAGTGAAATTTTAATTTAATTTAGAATTACCGTAATATCGGTTTCAATACTGATAGTGTAAATTAAAGTTTTACTTTTTTATTAACTTCAGATGACTTTAAAACTTAACCCAGATATCTTTTGTGATGTATTTTTCGAACTTCAAACATCTCTGTGGAATCCTGACGATGAATTCCTGGATCTTGAAGACGTCAAAAAATTCATGTTAATTGGGGAAGAAGCCAGTAACGGAGTTTTCCAATTTCTCAGCAACATCACGTCCGTCGCTTTCGAACGTGACCGTATGGACGTA
The DNA here is from genome assembly GCA_009193035.1 of Halicephalobus mephisto. Lineage (NCBI taxonomy): Eukaryota > Metazoa > Nematoda > Chromadorea > Rhabditida > Panagrolaimidae > Halicephalobus > Halicephalobus mephisto. The sequence goes on along the minus strand of SWDT01000015.1, from coordinate 161,821 downwards.
GTTATTCAACTTTATTCCAAGATTTTCAAAAGTAGATTTGTTCCAACTTTTGACTTATCATTCATTCGAAAAGTACTGGTGCTTTCCGCTTTTTACACTAAAGAAGTGGTTCTGAAGACTTTCGAGTCCTGGATGACTCCATTCTTTTGTTCTTTATCTCATAACGACAGGATCAAACCGATCAAGATTACTGTCGACAGCGGGTCTTCTTTCGATTTGTGTATCGTCGAAGCCATCAAGGAAATGAACGAGAGAAATACAGAAGTCAGGATAGTCATCAGGGAACCCGGATTTTTAGAAAATTTAAATGGTTGTAGATTGGATTATTTAAAACTAGAAATGCTGTTCTTGCCCATGGTTGTAAGTTATTATTAATGTATATTTATGTACTATTTAAGAATCATTCTAGTTAATTTTCAATTTTCTTGACACAGGAAAATACTACTTTTAAGTTCTTAGAAAAGTACTTTAGATAAAGTGATATAACTTGTAAGTTCTGAATCTGAAGTCAGAATTGAGAGTTAACCTTCGAAACAGGATTCTAAAGATTGACTCAATTCTGACTTCAGATTCAGAACTTGCGAGCTATATCACTTTATCCAAAGTACTTTTCTAAGAATCTAAAAGTAGTATTTTCCTGTGTCGGAAAACTGCAAAATTACTTACAGTCGATTTCTATTGAAAACTTGGGTTTCAGGAAACGTTGATGAACTGTACTTGCCATATTAAGAAATTAGATCTAGGACACTACAATATAGAAGCAGGATCAGGACCTTCGATAACAATTCAAAAGTAATTTTGGTGTATGAACTGTAACAATAATTAGTTATTCTAGTGATCTATTGAAATCGGTCGAGGAACTCATCCTGCCTGATGTCCAGCCGTTCTTTCCTCTGGACTCCTTTACTTCTGTCAGAGCGACTTTCCCGAATGCAGAAAAGATATCGATCGAGGTTTTTGTTGGGTGGATCTTTGATCCCAATATCATCATCAACCACCTCATCGACATCTACAAAGCCATTCAAGAAGCTCCTCAGAACGAGATCTCCGTTTCTGTCAGGTATCTAAATGCCCAACAGTACATGTACAGGAAAATTATCGAAATTCTCGAAACAAAACAGGAATTTGAAAAACTTGAAGATAAATTTCTCTGGATCGATCCAGGAAACCCTCTCAAAAAACTTAAATTTGGATTCGATGTCACGGACTTTTCCGAAAAGTTTTGAAAATTTTATTTATTATGCATTACTTTTACATATCTATTTTTAATAAACCTGCTACATACAGAGTGAGAAAGACAGCCTGATGTTTTTGATAACTAACAATAACAAAAAACGACAGCTCTCTTCCAGCTACAGTAGGACAACTGATGTGCAGAGGTTTTCGTTCTGAGATCAGGTGTTTTTAGTTGATTGTACTTTAGCAAAGTAATGTCGATCCTACATTTATTTAAGCAGAGTCATTTACATCAAACAAGATCCTCTACTAGCTACAGTAGGACAGCTAATTGATGTGCAGGCAATTTCTTTTCGTGGTCACATTTTACCAAGGTAGAGGACAAATCCAAAATTTGACTTGGATTCATCTACATCAAAATTTAATGTTTAATTATTTATTCATTATTCAATTTCCTAAACAACATGAGAACGAAGAGATACTCGTTTTCTCCAGATCTCCCAGCGATCGAGTAACAGAGTATCCAGACCACCGTATCTACCGTAAATGTAGAAGTAATTCAAAAGTAAAAACAAAAAAGTGCATCTGACTGCCCACATCCAGGTCATGTGCCACAACCAGATGGAAACTACAGATGTCCAGAACAAGAATCCGAACACAAGGACAAATATCTGTTTGTTGTTGTCTTTGACCCAGAGATTCTGACTACTTCCGGAAGCATCTAATTTTCTTTTCGATTTGTTTCTCTGATTGTAGAATTGAGTCAGGGCTTCGTCTTTTTCTCTCCAGGTCTCCAGAAGCCAATTGCTGAGTCCTTCATCGTCGTCAGGAAGTTCGGAAATCGGAATCCTCTTAATATGGTAGTGGACAACCGAAGAACATTGACCTTTGACGATGAGGTCAACCTCCGACTGCACAATGTCCTTCGGATAAGCGATGGTCACGTCATAGATGTAAGTTAGGTAGTTATCTGAAAATCGAGTTCATTTGTCACTGATGAAGACAGTTCCGGACGATTCAGAACTGTGACAAAATCGAATTTGACATAGAGTAGTTGAGTATCAAGTTAAATTTGATATATGAGATAGTTTTATATGAATGTTAATCAGAGGTACAGTACTAGTTTGTACCAATTTGGAGCCGATATATGGGACAGGTTGATATAAAGTTATTCTAGACAGATAGTGCTGTCTTATATCAAACCGAAATACGAAATAGTTCTGTGTTAATCTGAATCCAACATAGGGAACTATTCTATATCGAAATTCCTAAGAATTCAAAACGCACATTGATCGAAAAAGTCTAGAATCTATCAACATAGTGAGCAGTCCCTATTTTTATGGTTATTAGCTCCTCGACAAAAGGGCAATAAAGAACTGGTCTATTTTTGTTTAAAAAATCCATTGACCTTTGTGGACAAATTTAAACATTTTTATAGAAAAACTTAACTAGAAAAATCATAGATCTTTTAATTTATGATAACTTATTTTTAAATTTAATAATCAGAACATTTTTGAAAAATAAACTCACTTTTCTTCATTTTGTTAATCATGTAAATGAAGCCAGCAATCCTGGGATAGAGCAAATGCTGGAGTTCCGGGAGATTATTCTTTTTCGCATACTCGTTGCTTCTTCTAGTCGTGAATGCAGTTTTGTCAGTCCCCTCGGGGAACATCAGGATCTGATACGGTCTCTGCATGTCGGTGTAGTAATCTATAGCTCTGGACATCCTCGGAAAATCCACTTTGACGTCTCGTTTGAGGAAGATGTAGACTAACGACTGCATTCCGAATCCACTTCCAGGAGCATGTCGTAACAACTCCTTCAACGCGATTCTGTAGGTCGTCATCAACCAAGGATTCATCCTCCAGAGGGCGAGTTTGAAGTAGAGCCAGTCTAGCCGTGTCCGGTGATTCATGATGATGATCCCTGGTTCTTCCGCATCGATGTAATCTCCACTGACTCTGACTCTCACTCCGTATATAAATCGAAGGAAAAACTAAACAGATGAATAAGAATTAAACTTTTAAAAACTTACTAATGGGATAACCATCCAGAAGCTGATGGCCCTATCCATCATCTCCCTCCATTCCTTGTGGCGATGGAGGATGGTCACGAAGGGTAAAGTCAGCGTCACGATATAATTCCCAAACAATGACGTCAAGAAAACAGTCAAAGCAAAAGTGATCCCAATTAACGGCCCGAACAGTTTTCGAAATACTTTAATAATCCACATTCTGCACTAAAGAGGAAGAAGAAGATTGTCGAGATCTAGAAAAATCGATTGAAAAAGTGCGTTTTTCTTGGAATCATTTCTTGCGTGAAAGGGATAAATCGGGCATCCTTCTAGTTTGACCCATTTTGTCGCCTGATTTTTTGATTTGTCAAACAGGATGCTCCGAGAGAAGTTCAAATTTAACATCGTTCTAATTCAATGAATATTGGATATTTCGTAATTTCTGTTTTGTTTGATTTAGATGAACTTCTGCTTCGTTTGATATGAAAAACTATGAAATTATAAGTGGTTTTCATAGAAAGATTCCTCTTTGTCGTTAAAACCAGCCTTCAAGTCTTGGTGTTCTGTTCCAAAGTCCATTTACTCACTTCTGGAAGGTGTTCCCTTTCGTTGCTGAATGAAGAAAAGTGTTCTCTCTCATTTTTCAGAACAAATAATCATCATTTTTAAACTTGTCTTGATTACGACGAAAGTACTAAGATTTTTTTATCTTGACGAAAAGGAATTTCCCAAATTTACTAATTATTCACTGAGTTATGGCGATTCGAAATTTGAATTCTCCTCGGGACAACGTAATTCCAAACAACCAAGCCTATTTCGAAACCTTTGCAAATTTCCCTTTTTCAAATTGTTACTTTCCAAAATGGAGTTTTTACCCATTTCTCTGCGTTTGCCCTTTAGATCCTGGCTAATGTCCGATCGCGCAAGTCTTTGTTTCCGTTGGCGCCACTCGTGTCAGGCCGTGACTTCAGCGACGATCACAAGACTGGCAACAAAAGAAGCCCGGAAGAGCTGTACTCATTTCGAGTCAAAACAAGACAAATTGCGCACTTTGAATGGCGCCATTTAATTGATCAGAGAAAACTGGCAAGTGATCAAATTTCAAAATTGAAAAAACAAATGATAGCAATCTCCCTGATTTTTCTCATTTCGCAACAACGATCGTTACATTTTCCATTATTCAATGTCTCCCAACGTCCTTGAAACCTTTTTGAAACAAAAGAAAACGGACCTCCAGCAACGTCTCGTAAAATCAAGGACAAGGTTCAGATCGCTTAAATCGTACACCTTGGCGTTCTGCGGTTGATGCCAAGAGATTTCGAAATCCCGTGTGTTGATTGTGTTCACTTTTTTCGTCAGTTTTTGTTTTCCTGATTTACTGTTCTGTGTTGGTTGTCGAAATGACATGATCGGAAAAGGCATATTTATTTTCTTCTGTTGTTTCCTTTTTTGACTGACTCTTCTAGTTTGGATTCTGCTTTCCGAGACGTCTAACCTTCTTTGAGTTTCCCAAAAATTTGGCGGGAACTCTTTCGCCTTCTGTTTTCTATGAATCGTGTCGTACGTCTGCCTCGTCGGTCGGCCTTTTATTGCCTCTGTATTTCGCGATTTATTCGACGGAAAGAGTTTCTGCTGCGCGGTCATTGCCAACGGTTCCACCTTCAAGTTGACTCGACGACAGACTCGATTTCCTTCCCTCGCTTTTTACTCATTCTCTCATTTTTTATACCTCTCGTTTGCGCGAAAAAATCATCGAGACAAACTAGTTTGCTCTTCAGCTTTTGATTTCTCAAATAGCTCCATTTCCTGAACTATTTTGCTTATTTGGAAGTCGTCGATTTCTGTTTTTAATGTTTTTAGTCGCACCTGCTGACCGATCTTCTCGCGCATCTCCCAAGTCACGAGTTTTACGGCTTTGCGGGGTTGAAAGTGGCAACATTGGCCGTTATCCCTTTTGACAGATCGGCAAAGTGAAAGGAAATCGTTCATCTGTTGCGAATGTCCTTGGATTCCTTTCGAATATCCGCGCAACAGCTGGTTCGTTCATAACACGTGCATTTCGCTCGCCTATCATCTTTGATTTGTTCAGAAGAACATTCTCAAGCTCTTACTGGCCTAAAACGTGTTTTTCTTAGTGTGTCATGATTTGCCGACGATGGCCTTGTCGTTTTGCTTTCGGGAGAAGACAGAAGGACGATTGATTGCCTGCGCATCGATCGGTTCAGTCGCCCGTCCAAGTAAAATTGGCCTTTCACGTTTTTCTTCTTTTCGATTGTGTTTTTTATTCAATGACAAATTTAAATTTCAGATGATTTTCTCAGAAGTGATCTTATTGCCAAGTTGTTTGGCTCCGCCCTAGAGATGACTGACTGACCTATTGCCCCCGCCTGCTTGTATTCTATCCTACAAATGTTCGTGCCGCCATTGCGCGAGAGGAGGTCAAAGTATCATGGATGGCATTTTGATTATTATTCATTATTACCTACTTGTGGCGTCAGAAACGGTCGGCTCGAGTTTCCTCTACCTGATGACTCATGCCTTTCCCGATTGACCACGCTGGGTATGCTTCTTAGTCATGTAGTATTGCAAGTCATGACTAGATCCATACTCAGCTTGGCAATTTGGATTATTTATACTTTATTCTGGCAACAACTAAGCCGGTCGCCTTATCGCGCTATGATGCATTTAGTTAGGTTTGTATCACAGTTCGATATGGCCCTTGGCTTGGTGGACTTGCAGGTTAAATGTCAATGTCGATTTTGTCATCTGTGACATCGATGGTTTCTTCTTCGGGTTCTGGGACTGTAGTTGGGGGAGGGACCGGGGGTTTGGGGTCTTGCGATAGGGGTGATCTGGGAATGAGTGGTTTCTCGTTATCAGGTTCTGGATTTCTGACGGATCTTCTGGAGCAGAAGGTGTAGCCAGCAAAGATGAGAAAGAGCTCTAGTCCGTAGCACGCGATGCAAAGGGAGAGTTTTGGAATTCTGTCTGCCTTTTGAATCGAATCATCCTTCTGTAATTTATCTATTTTGAGTCAAACAAAGGAAATTTGGGGAAATAGTAGGACGAACCTGAAGAACAAAGAAAACGGCCAACGGCCTTGAAGCAGTTGCCAGTGTCTCGACTACAAGGAGGAGACGAGCTCGCCACTCACGTCGGGTCTTCACGGGGGATCCTGGTCGGTTCTTTGCCAGAGGGGCGCAAACATTCATAACAAAGAAGAAGACAAAGTGGTCGTTTAAAGCAACATTGAACTTGGTTGCTTGAAGCACTGTTCCGTAGAGAATCCCGTGGGGTAGGAAGATCAGCAAAGTTGTGAGCAATATCGCCATAGTCGTGAAGACAACCAGGGGGACTCGTCGATGAGAGTAGAAGGGGGTCGTTAGAAGAGCCGCGAGGTACTGGACGATGGCCAGAATGAGGACTTCTGTTTTCCATGAAAGATAGAATCCAGAAGACCCTTGGATGGTCAACGAAGCTAGGGCATTCAGTGTGCTGCAATTGGGATTCAGATTTTGTGGATGGAATCGGTCAAAATCAGAGGACTTACTAGCAAGCAACAAGTTGAACAATTTCCGGAGACGAGGGCATCAGGGTCCTTCTGTTTGGGTCGTTGGAAATCAGATCATCAGCAAAGACTTGAGAATCCTCGAACTCCCCTTTACCCAGACTGCTTGCAAGAGTCGTGTAATAGTGCTTGAATTCCTCGAGTTTCCCGTTTCTTCTGAGCCATCTGGGGCTTTCTCTGACGAACAGGAGATCCAGAAGGACAGCCACAATGAGGACACAGGGATGGAGGACGAAGAATCTTCTCCAGGGGAGACTGTAGTGGAGCATTATCGCGATTCCGAAGAGGGCAAACGACCGAGTTGCTAGTTGATGGTGGATTGCCAGAGGCTGGTTCGAGAAGTGCGACCAGTCAAGAACTAAAATTTAATTTTCACTGCAATTTCAATTTTTATATGAATAGAGTAATCTATGTTCAGAAGTCTCCGGATTCTTAAAGCATTTTGAAATTCCGAAGAAAGATCCAAAGATTAAATTTTGCAATTTTTGATTTTAACCAGAAAATGAAAGAAATTCTTTTTTCTAAGTTTTATAATTTTCACACTTGATGATTTTTATTTTTTTTCGAACTTTGATTGTTTACAATCCCTCGCTCATCAGACTTGACCTGGTCTGACAGAACTCTGCCCTCGAGAAAACTTCCCAACTATCCTCCCGAGGATTCCCCCAAGGTTGTCTCGAGGGAAATTCCCAACCCTAACAAAGACACTCACAGAGTAAGGCGACTGCGGCTTGTCCTACGGCCACTGTTGAGCCAACAAGGGCCCTTGCAACAACAAAGGACCAGAAATAGGGAACAAAGCCGTTTCCGAAGATGAGAAGAGCATTCAGGGCAATTGCACTGATCAAGATGAACTTTGGTCGACAACTGAAAATCAATAGATTACGGTAGTACAGAGGAAATAATTACAGTTGGAAGATGACCCAACAGGAACAGAATCCGATGAAGACGCCGACGTAGAATCCGACTTGAATCATGCATTTCGCGACGAATTGACTAGGTAAAGAGAGGAATTCGGCTTCGTAAACTAGGTAGTGTGCCAGAGGCATCAACTTGAATTCATCTGTCGTCTCCATGTCTTCTACAGTGTCCACCACGATTTTTTCCAAAGGAATCAATTCGTAGATGATATTGTGACTCGCAAAAAGCAAAACGGAGGTGAACAACAAGCAAAAAGTCTAAAATCGACCATACTGTAATTTCTTCAAAGATGATCTTACCTGGGTCCTTAGGCCCTTGTAGAACTTCCCAGAATCCTTCAATAAAGCCTCCATTTATTCAATTAACAAAAATTCGTAAAAATTGAAAAAATGGAAACGCAGCTTTTTCATTGATGAATCAGACGCCGATTTTTATCAAATAAAAATCAATAAACGTACGATAACTAATTACTCAGAGTTTTCTGGAGATTTCATCGTGAATCATCTGCAAAATGCTTCTTCTCATTTCTTCGATGGAAGTCAGGATGGAAGATTGGAAGTCGTCGACGACTTTGTTGATGGAGGCCTTGAAGGATTCTGTGTTTTCGAAAGAGGAATGAGAAGTACCGTAATTGCAAGAAGAAACTTCCTTTTCAGATTCCGTCAAAGATGCATCTTCAAGGAAAACATTTGAATTCGTTTCTTTCGGCTTGATTGGAGTGGTGTTGCTGAAGATTCTGGGGACGTGATCCGTGAGGCCGGCTTCTGAAATATCCTTGAGATGGGTGTAAGGGGTTTGGAAGACCCCCCGAGAACGCTTGACAGTAACAGGATGAGGTGTCGATTGGTGGGAATTCTGAATTTTTAAGATAATAAATATTTAAAATAAGAATATTATTTAACTAAAATACGAAATTAAAGAGACATAACTTCCACTCGAAATCAGATAAAAAATCTCCAAAAAGCAATATATTTGTGGTTTTTAGTTGGAATTGTGCAAAATAATTTTGCATATTAGTTAAAGGATGTTCATTTTTAGGAAGAAAACAAACGTTGGAGTTCGTAGAAAACGGAATCTCCTGGAAGCTTCTCTGCCGGTTTCCCTTCGGTCCATCGCCTGCTCCGTCGACGGAAGTGCGGAATTCGGACTTGTCTGTCATTGTTCAATTCTGTAGATACTGGTACTAAAAAAGATGAAAAATAAAAAAATGCAAATTTTACCCATATTTAAAAAATGAAAGTTTTATTTTAAAACGTAATCTAACATAATAATGGATTTTAAAATTATTTTAGTAATTAACTCATTCAGTGATTCTCTTGACGATTCCGTTCACGGCGTCTAGGAGAACCTCGTCTCCGGTTCTGAAGACGTCGGTGGCCCCGTCCACGGCAATCACGCAAGGGAGCCCGTACTCCCTAGCCACCACGGACCCGTGACTCAGTAACCCCCCGATCTCGGTCACCAATCCCTTGATGATCGGGAACAGTGGAGACCATCCGATGTCCGTGTACTGGGTGATCAGAATCTCTCCAGGTCTCGTCTCCAAAGCCTCATTCAAGCTTCTGGCAACTCTGGCCTTCCCCGTGACGACTCCCTCACACACTGCCGTTCCTCTCAATTTCACATCTGAATCGAATTCTTTGAATTTGTCAACGTTCTGAAATTGTTTTAATTTTAATACACAAGTGAAATAAGAGGTTTTCGACAGGACGTTAGGATTTTTCAATATGCATAAGTATTTTCATATATAATTAGCGATCCTCAAAAATGGATACTTTTATATCTTATATAAACCCGATTCAAAGGTTTCTAAGTTTGTCCAAACAAAATAGAATTTCAATAATTAATTTCGAAATTGCACAAGATTGCAAAATAATCAGCAAATAAAACCGAAATTGTCACAGAAGTTATTTGAGTTTCTAGAAAATTCTAAAAACTCACTTTGATTACTTCGTGACAAAACTCATTTTTGATTTTTAAAATGATTATATAAAAATAAAACACCTACTTTTGGTTTGGGACATCCTTCACAAATTAAATCGTATTTTTGTTCCATCTGCTTTTCGAAGATTTTTTCTCTTCTTCTCATTCTGTGGAGAATTCTCGGATTGTGAGTCTCGATTAGTTGGTGGATTTCATCAACTGTCAAAAATAAAACATTTTTCTCGTTGGATAACAATCCCATTTCCTTCAACATGGAGCCGAGTTTCAGACAGGATTTCCTGAGGGCGAAAGTACCGTAAACGAGGTCGCTTTTGGCCGATTCTCGGAGGTAGACTCCTTTGTGGGCTTGTTTTATGAAGAATTTGAAGAAAGTTCTGAAAGAAATTAATTAAAAAAGATGAATTACGGTCGATACCTCTTGGTTCCTGTGACTTGGACTTGTTTTAGTTTGTCGATCAGTTCGTCGGTTGAAATCGTTTCTTCTTCTACATATTCGTAGCCTTGGTTCTCTTTCAGGGAGTTCAGAATACTCTTCAAGTTGAGCACCAGTTGAGACGGGTCTTCTTGCCAAGAAACGCCGTTGAGCAAAAGCTCGTTAATCCCTCGATGACCGTGGATCTCCATAAATCTCGTGATTTCTTCTCCTGTTGAATCTTCTTGATTCTTCAAGTACTCAACAGCTGCTTTGGGGTTTTCTGCACTCAAGAAACCCTCCAAGTGTCCGTTTTCGATGATGGTCTTGGCCAGTTTCCTCATGCTTTTAGGTACATCGCCAGAGATTGGTTTCAGTGGGTTCTCTGCATAGATAGTTGCAATATCTGCCAGGACTTCTGGGGACAAATCTCCCTCGGAAGATCCCCTAACAAACATAGCCACGAGAACATAGGTGAAATTGGAGAACATGGAGATCCCACTATGACCCTTGACCATCTCCCCTAATCTCCGTCTGAGCTGCTGGATCAACTCGAATTGGGTTTCAATACTGTTGGTCGTCTTGGTTTCTAGTTGTTTAACTTCTTTGAAGGCTTCCTGGACTGTTTTGACATAACCCTTGATCAGGAAGAACAGTAGCTAAAAATCCACTTTTATTCAGAAATCACAAAAAATTTCAATTAAATTATATCTTTGACGTGTTAATTCAGAATCTCTATTTCATTTTTGTTGAGTATTTTCATAAAAAGAAATATATCTTCAAAAAGTACAAATGTGCGATATATGAAAAAGTTGGATTTTGATACATTTTTGCTAACTTTTTTAGGAAATTAATTAAACAGCTGTAATCAGTTTAAAGTTTGTTGAATATTGATTATAAAAAATAATTATCAAATTTGTTGGAATTAAGATAGACTATTCCTACATCGAAACATAAATTCGAACATCAAAGACCGATTTCTTCGGCGTTCGATATATGAAATTTTACATTTTTTCAATTCACGCGTTTCGGAATAAATTCCCAATGAAACCATATCACGGATCCCAAGTACATATTTGGAAATTTTAAAAATGATATAAAATTCACTTTAAAATATTAACTTAATTCACATCTCTTTCCTCATGAATGGGTGAGATTGAAACTTACCTTGGTCATACGGTACATTCCCTTCAGATTGCTTCTTTGGTGAGTATATCCAAATCTCCCTTTCCCTGTCTCGAGCATCTCCTTCGTGAATATCTTCTGTCCAGCCAGATTGTACTCAGCTGTTCTGTCTTTTTCGATGATCATCCAGTTTTGGAGGAACATCTATTGATTTTCAATTTAGTGGTAAAGTAATTTAAAAGTCCTACCTCGGTGAGACTCAGGAAGACTCTTTGACGATAGGTAGGGAATCCAGCCCTGACATGCTTGTACATAGGAGACTTGAGGCCGTTCGCTTCCAAGACCATTAACTTGACGTATCGGTCGTACAGATCAGCTATCAGGAAATCTCCGAGTGGGGTCAACGGAGCAGGCATCACTTCCCTGTGAATTTCGGTTTAGTTGCAAGTACAGGAAACAACTCACCCAACATTGGCCGTCGTCAGGTAATCACTATCTGCCATGAGAGTCGTGTCGAATTCGTGCTCGAATTCCCAGTCGGTCTCCAAATCCAAACTAGTAATGTCTCTCGATTGCAAAATGTAAATTTCCCCGTCTTTCACGGCGAATTCAACATCCTGTGGTTTTCCGAAACTTTGTTCGAATAAAATCCCCACTTTGGCCAATTCTACAGTAATCCTATCTGAAAACTGACAATTTTCGGGTTTCGAGATGACTGCTAAATCCTTCGAAATCGCGATTTCATCCGGGGTCTTCTGTCCACCGACCAGGGCCTCCCCTAGGCCTTCGATGACGTTGATGACGATCTTGTCCGGATCTCCTTTGACCGGGTCGTTTGTGAACATTACTCCAGAATGACCTCCGGAAATTAATCTCTGTACGACAACCGCCACTGGAGGATTCAGAATCTGTCCATTTTGAATACGGTAGTTGAGAATTTCTTTTCGGTAATTAGAGACCCAACAGAGAACTATTTTGTCCAGGATTTCGTCTTTTTTGACATTGAGGAAAGTCTCCAATTGTCCCGCAGAAGAAAGTTCCGATCCGTCTTCCCCCACGGCACTCGAACGAACAGCAAACATCAGTTCTTCAGAATCTGAAGAAGGGAATAATTTCTTCATCTGAAAACTGACGGAATCGGAAAGTTTCTTTGGAATTGGGTAATTTCTGAAAGACGTGGAAATTTTGGATTCCCAATCAAGAACAGATTTCTCGTCTCCTGGCTTCAGAGTCGATGTCATTTGATTGATGAGATTCCGGAGCTGTGGATGCATCTGGAGATGATGCTCAAAGGCAGAGACCGTCACAACAAATCCAGAAGGAACTGTGAACTAAAAAAAGATTTTAGAAAATTAATTTAAGAATTTTCCTACTTTATTCTGTAATGTGCTCAACTTGGCCAGATTAGACCCCTTTCCTCCAGACACATCTGGGTCCTGGGCTGCTCGATGGCTCAGAGGAAGAGTCAACTCTATCTTCTCCAGTACCCCAGCTTCGTATCTGCCAATCTTGTTGACTAAAGGCTTACTGTCGATTCCCTTGTTTTCTCCAGAGTAACTGATGCTCAACCTCATGTCCTGGACGTTTTTGACCTGGACATTGACCCCCAGACAATCTTTGTGGGACCACTGCACATTGGACACTATTATTGAGAGTTCTGGAAACCGGGAATATTTGAAGGAGTCTCCGAGGAGCTTTGAGGTCGACAGGTACTCTTCATTACCGTAGATTTTTTCCCTCATGTGGTCGGATCCGAATAATTCCCCAACATTGACTGTTTTCGAGGACTCGGGGAATCCTAAAGTCATCCAGATCACTCTGTCTCCAAATTCAGAGTTGAACGAAGAAAATCCGTCCACGATGATGGAACCCTCAGCTTTCCTGCTTAAGGTTTTCATTTTCAAAGTCCGGAAATCCAGGAATTTTTCTTCGTCGTCGATGATTATCTTTGATCTGAGAACTCCCCATTGAAGATAATCATTCCTATTTCGTAATCCCTTGGAAGATCCGAAATCCACCAAAGCAGCAGAGGCCAACTGATACGGATCCAAATTAGCCAGAAAATAAGCCTCATCTGAAGTCGGATGCCACCAACTGAGGAACTTTACAAAGTGTTTCTTCCCATTTTGATCGCTGAAATAAGTAGTTAAGTAACTTTTAAATAATGAAATTCACCTCAAGGTCCCTCTTACAGTAACTCTCCATCTCTTGAAAGGATCTCTGACTTCCACGGTTAAGGGTCCCAACACAACCCCAGTGCAGACCCCCTTAGTTGAAAGTACAGCTTCTCCAGTAAGTTCCGGGGCAGAGAAAACTTTATCACCAAGTTTAATCAATAATCGACTATTTCCTTTTTCAGAGTTTTCAAAAGAAAAGTCAATAAAAAACAAATCTCCATCTTTCGTGGTTCCTTCAAGAATTGTCCTCTCCTAAAATATTACTGTAATTGGACAAACATAAACATTAACAAACATGCTTATTGCCGAAAGATTCTTGTTTCCAGTCCTCGAAAGAAGTTTTTTCGTAATATTTCCTGATACTGGAAAAATCCCTTCCTTCTTCCCGGAATCTCCTAGCTTTCTCGTCGAAGAATTCCGAAATCCAGAAATAGAACCAATAAAATCCAAAAACAATCACGTCGAACATATTTCTCCCAATCTATGACTAGATTTTCGCTTATCAGTGAAACAAATTATCCTTTGATCAGAAAGCGTACCATTCCTGTTAACATTCGGGGACTCAATTACAGCAGATACATCGTTTTGCAGGTTTTAGGATATTGAATCAAATATTATGTGATATTTCTGATGTGATATGAGTTTCTAGCGGTGGAGTAAACATAACTTCTTAACAGGCTCGTCATCCGACGATATCTATTATACATAAACAACAATGCTACAAAAATTGATCCCAAAATGATGAGAACTACTACCACTCTAGTAGGGACTTGGGTGGTAGAAGTTCGCATCCGGTTAGGTTCGATATATGAAAATTACCTGGAATTTTTTCGAAATCGAGTTCGAAAAAATTTAATAATTTAATAAATAAAAAATATAGAAAACCATTACTGTATCGATAACAAAGTACATGCAAATTTCTATCAAATGATATAACAACCATGTTCTCTAGTCATTTTCATAGACAAAAAGGATACATTAAAACGACTCTAATATATCGATACATTAGATACAATGCACCGATATCACCTTAATGTATCGATATATGGGATATAATGCATCTACTACATCAGAGTCGTTTTAATGTATCCACACATTATATAAAATGTACTCTTTTTTATGTGCAAAAGAAGATATGAGAAACTACCTTATGACCTCAATACCATTCATGTTAGATAACACTCAGGCAACGTAGTATTTAAGGTTCGAGTTCTTGCTATATTGTTAAGAAATAAGGATTACATAACATCACGAAACCACATTGACATCCTTCTTATTAAATTTTCGAGAAAAAAACTACTTAAAAGTAAAGAAACATCAATGCAATTTTCGTTATGCAGAATTATGCTTATTATTCTTATTATTACTGCTTTTACAAAGTTTAAAATGCTCACTTACTTCCTAAATATATTACAAATACTTCACAGCACACAATAATTAAAAACTAGAAATTACCAAAAATTAAGTTTTCGATCAAAGCTAAGAATAAACCACGGCAAAGTTTCGAAATTCGTCAAAATGAACCACTTGTCGTAAAACTTGGTGCAAATAAACTAGAAACTATTTTAAGGACAACAGTTAAACTAAAAAATTCAATGTGTTAACTTAAGATTACACATCTAGGACTGCTCTACGATGTACAATAGGTTTAGTTCCATAGTCTCTAAAAACTGAAAAAACAAATATAAATAATGCTTAAGTGTATGTTCAAAACTAACTTCACCCAGAGTTTGCGAAGCTGAATGGTTAATACACCATCAGATAAGGAATAAGTTACTTGTCAAGCATCTTAAATCCCTTACTAGGTTTTAATTTTCTCCAGGTTCGACTCCAAAAAACTTTATACATCAAACCTAACCAAATTCTGGAATATTACAGTATTCGATTCAGCGTTCCAAAACCTACAAAACACTATACACACTATGATCGAGTCTCTAAATGTTAATTATCGTTCTTATCAGTCTCGAATGACCTGCTTCAATGTCCTATGTCAATAAATCCGTCTGTGACATAAACTTTATAAACAGTAAACACTTATTACAGAACGAGTACTAGAAACTCATTGAGTATCCACGGGGAAGAATATAACAATAGAAGCGAACGATATCCATCAAATTCACTTTGAGTTGATTTAACGCATTCCAACAATACCAGCATCCCGAAGCTTCAACAATTTGGTGAGAATGTCAGGGTTCTTCAAATGCTCTTGAACAGCCTTTGGATCTTGGCTCATCTGTTCAAGAATCAATCTCATTGAAGGATCGGCAAGGATCTGCTGAATCTCGGGATCTTGAAGAGCACGTTCACGGGCTTTAGCAGGATCTTCGTCGTTCAAGCGGTAGCAGTTGGAAAGACCCTCCTGAGCTTCCTTACTGTTAGGGTCCAGAGTCAGGGCTTCTTCATAGGCACGCTGAGCACGTGTGAATTCACGGAGAGCGATCAAAGCAGTTCCCTTACGAAGGTACGCTTTCACTAAAACCACTACTTTAGAGAAATCAAAACAGAATGAAACTCACCGAACTTCGGGTCCTTCTTGAGGCAAGTATCGCAATCCTCAATACACTTGTGGAACTCCATCAACTTCTGATAGCAAGCAGCTCGATTGGAGTAGAGGACAGGATTGTCAGGATTTCGCTTAATTGCTTCATTGTACTGTTTCAACGCGCCCGGATAGTCGCCTTTCTGGAAAAGAGCATTTCCTTCCTGCTTCACTTGTTCTGAGATTTCGGGGTCAATGTAGGCCAAACGTTCGGCATCCTTCAATTCCTTCTCTACCTGCTTGTGTTTCTTGACGACTTCCGGATCACGGTGCTCGGAAAGAGATTTGCCAAACCAGTACAAAGCATCTTTCAAGTTGTTCATCTTCACATAAGCATTACCGATTCTCGCCATGGCTTTAGCAATTTGGGTGTACTCTGCCTGGACTTCGCGACCGATATCAATCGCTTTTTTACACTCCTCGATACATTCGTCGAACTTTCCCTCTTCGAAGAACACCGCTGAAAACTCCATATAAAACTTGATCAAAATAACAGCACTCAAGGTTACATACCAGCTTTGTTGGTGTAGAAAGTGGGGTTCTTCGGGGATAAAGCGATTGCAGCGTCATAATGCTTGTGAGCAGTGGCGAAATCTTTCTTTTTGTAAGCCTCGTTTCCAAGATTTTTCTCAGCAATAGCCTTGAAAGGGTTCATGTTACTATTTCATCTTCAGAAGTTTAACGTACCTGTTCAGACATGCTTAGCAGCTAAATAACACGAATTTCGACACAAACAACTGACGAAAGAAAAGAAATAAATGTTGAGAAGCAAGACAAGAGTCGACGAGAAAGTTCCAGAAGATAGAGGCCGAACCTTTCGCGGCGGGAGCCTCTCTCAATGACTGGTTTTCGTTCCAAAGCGCAGTGCGATAAACAATCTTTCCTTTTTTAAATAATGACTTTTATTGGATTTCCAAAGTGAATAAAATATAATCGTCAAAATCTCAAGGCAAAAGTGAGTAGAGAGATCTGAAGAGGCTAGAGATGGATTAAAAATATCTAAATTAACTTTCTCGTCATTGTGACAAGTCTTCTGAACGATTCTTTGAAAGTCGTCGGAGTTCTTTGTTTTTCATGGATTTGCTGTTTCTTCTTCCTTGAAAGGGCATTCAGAATTGCCAGATCGAAGACTTCTTTCAAGTTGTGCTGTGTCAAGGCGGAACACTCAATGTACTCCATGTGGTTCTGTTCCGCCACCTTCCTTGCGTACTTGTAGTCCACCGGGTTCTGTCCCCGTCTCTTCAGATCCAGAACTCTTCCCAAATTCTGTCTAAGATCAGATTGCGTTCCGACGAGAATCACCGGGACATCAGGGGAAGTCGCCTGGACTTCTGGAAGCCACTTGTGGAGAACTGATTGGAGCGAGGACTGGGACATGACGCTGAAGCAGAGCAAGAACACACTGGCTTCGTTGTAGGACAGGAGCCTCAAGGAATCAAATTCGGACTAAAAATTAGTTCGATTAATTTTTTTCATGACCTCCCGGATCCTCTTTTATCTCCAAATATAGAAAGTCTCATTGTCCGAAGATCTGTCAATTTTCGATCCGCGAGAAAAAAAATTCTTTTGTCTTTGGACATAAAAATGTCAATTTTGAATCCACTTGCAAAGCCGGGATTTTTAAAGTCGGTCTAAATCTTGGAGCCAGAATAGTTTTGATTCGAAAAATGAAACTGATCACGAGAACTTGTATTTTCCTCTTTTTTGTTTTCAATGTTGCCGAAGGCAGAAGACTTTATGAATCTTTGTGAGTTTCGAAATCGTTTTCAAACTGGTAAGAAATCTAATTTTAGGCCGATATTCAACTTGACCCAGATGGTTTTAAACAGAACCATCGTCAACCCAAACAAGGCCCTCGGACCTTTGGCTAGGAGTTCTGAGAATTTAAGTGAGTTTTATTTTTATTAAAAAAACTACTTACTCGACCAGCAGTATCACAAAGCTCGATTTTGAGGGGTTTGTTGTCTACAGTTACACTGACTGTAAGGGGGTTGAGAATTATCTTGTTATTTCTACTTAAGACTCACCAGAGTAATTGTCGAAAGCAGTAGGGGAATACCTCTCGCAAAAGCCATTCGTAGTGTAGGCCACGATGAGACTAGTTTTGCCGACGGCAGAATCCCCGACGAATACACACTTCAAGTTCCCCGTGGGAACCATTGCCCTGTGCATTTTCTGGAAATCTCAAATGAAGGTACGTAAATTCCAGTTTATAAAAACCAAATAGATTGGGAAATAGATTGTGGAGTGTATGTCGCGTCAGCCGGTCAAGTTTCCTTGAGTCGAACGAGACTAGATAATCTAGGGCCGAAAATGATCCAACGAAAAAATACGGCAGATTATTCCGTCGGTTCGATTGACTAATGACGATCGAGATCCCGTGGTTCCTTCCCAAGTTTAATCAATAGATTAGTTTTACTCATGTCACTAAGGAGATTAGATTTAAGTTAATAGCGACAATGCAAGCAACATTTATGCCAATCAATAGCCATAGAAACAGATAAAATTATTACTTTTGATGGAAAGGCTCGTCAACACCTTTGGCCATGGGTGTAACCAGGGAATTTTCTTAAAGGACAGTTTTCCTTGGAGGTTTTTTTGGTCTTTAAAAATTTAGAATAAAAACGAAAATATTTCTGATATTTTTCCAAATTTTAAGAAAGGGGAAATTGTCCCAAATCCACTTCCTTTTGTTTGTAGCTATGATTAGTAAAGCAGATATAATTAGAAATGTTTTTAGAATAAAGTAAAGAATTTTCTATGCATTCTTAAAATATTTAAAATCACAAACAAGAATTTCGTTTCGCGCTTCTCAGTTCTAGGGAGAACATTACTTCAGATGTTCCTTTACCTACACCTATGGCCTTGGTAGTGAAAACAATGCCCAATTAAATTCCCAAAAGTGTCAAAGAAATTTGCGAATTCAATGGCCCGTGATTTTCCGAAGATCCTGTTCTTTGTGGAAGAAATTTTGCATCTGGGAAAACCTCAGATTAAATTGATTTTTCCGAAAAAAATCGAAATTGGATAAGAATTGACTTTTTGGTTTGATGGAAAATATAAAAGTTTACGATGCCCCTTTGCAAAAAAATTTAAAAATCTTTGAGTTTTTGTTGGATTATCTGGAAATGTCAACTAACTCATCAAAAAGCTGTTCCAAAGTCGTCTGATTTTCGGTTCGTAAACAAGAAAAAATATTTCTAAAACAAAAAAACATTAATGGACTATTTAAACTAAATCTGAATTTTCTAGAGCAAAATCAATTTAATGTTGATTACAAAAATAAAAATTCGTTTTTATAATGTTTTGGAAGGAGTTTCAAAACAATCTAAGGTCAGGACTGAATCACTAGAAACATTTTTTCAAAAAAATAGACTTCCTTTTTTTAAAATTTCGAAAATGGCCCAGATGTTATGAAAAAAATCCAGGAAGCTTTACGTATTTTAAAAAAAAGAATAAAGCTGGTAGAAAAAGAACTTGATTGAAAACAAAAATGGCTTTGAGGAAATTGGATGACCAGTGGGTAAATTCAGTTGTCTTAGCTCGGATTGTTTAAGAAAAGCGACAATTGGAACAAAGCTAAAAAAGGAAAGAATGGATAAATTGGGCGATGAAAGAATTTGCAAAGGTTTGTCGAACAATATTTGATGCAAGAAGAATTGGAGAAGGAAATCCTGCATTAGTACAGAAGACTAGGATTAGAAGCTTTAGTTTGTTTCGAAATTACTCCAATGTCATGGCAATCCCGAAAAATAATGACCCACTTTCCTTCGGGAAATGGGCCAGACCCGCGCAAGTACCCCGGCTAATTCCCGGACAAGAACGAAATTATGATTTCTAGAGCTCCAGGAATTAAAACGTCATAAATCAGTAGAACAATGTCTATCCAAAATTGAGAATATTCATTTTCACGCAAAATTCGAGAAAAGACAAAGCCAGTCGGTTCAGACAAAACTTTTGATCCATCACTCTCGTTCGGAAAAGTGGGACAAGGAAAATTAATAGAACGGAGATGACGATTCAACCTGGATTTTCGGAAATCATAAAGATTGTTCGAGGTACAAGCAAAAAGAAAACAAGTATGGATGCTCGTTCCATCGGGCCCTTGAGGGTGGTTCAAGGCTTCGAGTATTGTCTTCTAAAAGTTGTTTACCCACTCGTTTTTGTTACGAAAACATCAAGCGCAGTGATGCAAGTGTGAAATTAAAAAAGCCACAAATAATCGAACCAGTTCAAGAGCTAATTGAACGTTCCTCTTGGGTTTTGCAGAAATTAAAGAAGAATTTTGAGTAAGTTAATCATAATCAAGGCGTGAAAAGAGCGATAAAATAAAAATACGCCATTTCACACCGGGAGAATCAACAAAAATGAATAATCAATCAAAAGAATCCAAAAATTGACTGCGGGACCGGTTGCAACTTGGTCAAACTCGATTTTTTCATCGAGAAAGGGAATTAGGGGACGGGAAAGTTCAAATAAAGCAAATAGAGTGTCCCCGAGAACAAGCCTCCAGTTGCAACTGTTCTGGTTTAGTGGATACTGCGTAAAATTCCAACTTCTCTTTCAGTATCTCCTGAATTTATCATTCATTTCACGTAATAGGACTAATTTCAAGGAACTTTCCAAAAAATAATTAAACTTAAAGAACTCTCACTTATTGCATAGCTGAATACTTTACCTTGAGCATTCTGTTTCAAAAGATTCTACTCATCTCTGAAGAAAGAAAGGTATTCCCTACAATGATCAATTTTCGATATTTTCATTATAAAGTGGGGAAGTTATTTCAGTTTGACGAAAAAGAATTACTGAAACTCGTCATGTATGCGCGAAGTTAGGGCGATTTAAAATTTGAAACCTTTTGAGATACCTTATAGTTAACTAGTTGATTAGATAACTGCTGTATAATTCAATTTGAAAGATATTCAGAGGATTCGGAATCTCATGAACTCGTTATTTCTTTTGCGCAATTAACCAATTAGTATCCATTTTTGCAGATCAAGCTTCTCTTCCGTGTTGTCGCGATGGAATCGGTCAAACGGCCTGTCAGTCTTTGAGAAGACATCATGGATCCGTGTTTGAGAAACGTTGTCTTAACGACAATGACTTCCACACAACTCTCTGCTGCATGGAATGCCGCAACTACATTGAAACTCGTAAATATTTGTTGCCAAAATGACCATCATCTATAAATAACATTTCAGACAAGATCCATCCTGACAACGCCAAACCCATCTTCAAAGCTCCTACTATGTGTAAGGACAAGCATTCTGTAACCTTCTGCAGAAAGTTCAAGGATTACGGAATGGGAAAGTTCTCCTGCAAAGATGCAGAATTTGCGATGAGGACTTGCAGACACAGTTGTGGATACTGTGACGATTCCATCTACGATCACGCCAAAACTATGCCCCCATGTAAATAAATTCTACTAATTTACACCTCATATTGTATGACAATAATTGTCGCCAATAAATTATTTATTCTGTAGATTTATTTACTGTATCCAACAATGCATTAACTAAAGACTGATCAGATTAAGAAGGGATTCGATGTGATAAAGAAGTGTCTTTATTGCTCACTTTTTTGGCCGATTTTTAGTGGTTTGATGACTTCTTTGTTAAGATAAAACAACATCTTCATAATGAATTCCTTACTCTTAATAACAGAGGCAGATCATGGTCAATTAAAAGAGATAAGTTTCATCAACTTCCATCATGTATCGGAAATTGCAACTCAAATTACTCTGAGTTTAAATAAGCAAAATAATAATTGTGTATAAAACAGTCTTCAGACTTATTATGCATGCAGTTCTACAAAAGTAAGACCTAATCTTATTTAATATTTTGTCTACTTCCCAATCTGATTATTTCTTTAGTCTTCAGATTGATTAGAAATATTTGAACAATCACGTGCATCCTAGAATTTTGATTAATTGATTGAACTGAATTGATAAGACATAAGTGTAATAGAGAGCAGAAAAATTCCTGTTATGAAAATTTTTCAGTTTGTTTGGAAGAGTAGTCAAAAACTTAAAAACTCTAAAAAGTCACAAATCTGTCTAACATGAAAATATATGCATTCAAATTTGTTCATTAATTAATAAACACGATTTCATAGCTGGTGAATTCCTTATTCTTATTAATAATCTTAAAAATCCTATGAATGATGGACTTAGATGGAACTTTTATGATTTTTTAAAGATTAACCTCCAACTTTACAAATCGTAAATTCAAAGTTTTTGTTATTGAAATTTTTTCCTTGATAGATGTCATAGATAATAATACTATGAAGATTTTCTATAAGATTCAACTCTGGAGAGTGAGTAACTTAGACAAGAAAGTTAGTACCATACTGTTGGAACCATTTCTTTGAGCTTGCAAACACGGATCTTGGCGTTGTTCTTTTGAAAAGGAAGCTAATATCATTTTTTGGAGATAACAGGAACATTTCTAGAACTATTTCTGATAAATTTGGCTGTTAATTATGGAAGAAAGAGAGCCAATTTCACGCTCGACGACTTTTGAAAAAACCTCACACATAACACTTTCTTAAAGTTTCATTTGGAAGAATATCTGGTTTTTAAGATCATGCTAATAATATTGAAAAATATCGGAATTACCTCAAGTGAACTTCATTTCATTAAAAAAATCACCTGGAAAGGAGAAATAATATGCAGAAATATCATGAAACAATCTAATATCTAGTAAACCTCGACTTGCTAGTTGAAAAAAATCCAGTTTCGTATGTGTAAAAACTAAAATTGGAACTTTTCTTATTTTCATTCTCCTTATATATGGACAAGAAGTTAAAACTTGTGTAACTGTTCTGAATAAGAGATTGACTTCACATTCAGACTTAATCTTGTTGAAAAATGTCTCCGATTTGAGGTCCTATTCAAATAATTCTTCAGTCTCTCTCGGAGAGTTTCTTTCAAAGATCAGGCCTTCTTGTAGAAATAATACGATTCATCACATTACGGATTTCCAACGCAGAACAATGAAATTTCCCTGTAATCTTGCGATAAATCCCAACTTTCTTGGAAGAAACTGTAGAATTATGTTCAAAGTTAATTAATTCTTAAGGTTTTCTAATAATAAGAAAAGTTCACAGTAATTTGCAGCAAAATTAATAATTCAAATATACATATGCTCATGTCTAATTGGTTATCATTAGAAATCGCAATTTTAAAATTTCTGAACTTGATTATGAAGTAAATTTTAACAAATTTTCACCAAATTAAGAATCATCTAATTTTATATCATAGTAGTATTAATTTAGTTATATACTATCATGTTAACAGAACCTTGTGATATATGTATATTTTTGTTCAAAATGTTAAGCTACTAAACTATTATATAAAGTTACAAAGGTTACAATAAGTAACACTAGTAAATTACAATCATAGCACAAGGAGTGTTCTTCATTTATGAGTTTTTAAGAAACATTGCTCTCGTTTCCCTCATTAACTCGTTATCTTTTAAAGTCGATTTTAATTTTAGCCATTTATTTTCCTACAGGTAGTAATTTGTTGATGATAATTTTCTCCAAAGTCCATTGTCATAATTTTCAACTTCTTATGGAGCCAAAATAATAATCAGAAATCTGCTTAGTTTCTCTGTTTCTTCAAAGTGAACATCTTATAAGTTTTCGGAAGTTCCAGAACTTCCCTTAATTCTTGAACAAAACATACATGACTATTGCCACTAATTTATGTTATCATTTCTGTTGATAAGGCATTGAACAACCATTAGTTTTAGTGGTTGATACATGAGACCTTTATGTTAATTATCGATCGTTATTTACTTATTTTTAAAATGTTTATACTAGTTTTCGACTGACATAAGTACTATTAGTGATTTTAGATCTGAAATCCTTCAATTAACGTTTAAGGAAAGTTCAACTCAAAGTAGCCTTTTTACTAAAAATATTCTGCATATGGGTAAAACATTTTAAATAACTTTTTGTTACAAGTATTAATTTAACATTCATAAAAATAGATAATTTATAATTTTCAATATGTGAATTTATTTCGATCGAAGTTTAAAAAACGATATGAGATCTGCTTTAACTCCGTTTTTGGTTTCTTTTCTGCAGGTTTATGAAGTAATAAAAGCAGATCGAATAAATGTGTTTATCTGCTTTTTGGCACAGATACACGTTTACTAAAATACTCGACCAAAATACAATAGCTTAAAATTGACACTTGTGATCAGTCATAGATATTTTTTTACGTTATTCCTTGTTTACTCCCATGCTTGAGAATTTGAAATTTCACGTTCTTTAACAAAAAGGACAGATCGGGAAAGTCAATTTTGATCTTGATATGTACAACAATTTCACTATCCTAATATTATTTTTAATGATTTCTGATTGTTTTTCGGCTTTTAATATTTGTCAAGTTTCTCACATCTTTCATCATTCGCTAGATATACAGGGTGGAGAAAAGTTCGGATGCGGGTTCACATAGCGAAAAAGAATATTTATCTAAACCAACACTTTATCAAGCACATCCTAAAATGTAACTAGAAATCTAACTTAATAACACAACAAGTTAGATTTCGAATCTGTTTTTTTTGCTTTCTTACAAACCATCAGACGCTTTGATACTGCATCCATTGCAGATCACAGCATTTCTTCCCGAATTCTCCATTCTTTCACTAGAGCCGTCTTGAGGGATTCTAAGGTTCTGCTGAGCTTATACCAGACTTTGCTTTCCAAGTATCTCCAGATAGAAAAATTCATAGAATTCAAATCTGGTGAGTCTGCCGACCATTCTTTCAACGTGATAAGGTGAATGTTATTTTTCTTAAATCAGTTTTATGTCCTCTTTCCACGACGTGCCGATGCAGAATCTTGCTGGAAAGTCCAATTCTGGTCTACAAAGTGTCGCTCAGTCCAAGCTTTCATGACGCGTTCCAGAATATGCTCTTCATAGTAAGGCTGGTCAACACTCGCCTTTTGATTCACAAAAGTAAGTGGAGTCTTCCTGTTTGCAGTGATATCGACTCAGATTATCACAAATTTCGGATACGCACCTGTCTCAACGAGTCTTCCGATGAAATTTGTAACGACAACACTGGAGGCTAATACCCTGTCGTTTTGCTTGTTGAAGACTTGCTCGATGATGAAAAGTTTCCTATGAGTCCAAAGTACATCGAGGTACTTGTTGTTTGCAAGCCGAATCAACAGCACCTGTGCCTTCTGGAATTAGCGACTTTGTTTTCCTTTGTCAGAGTACGAGCTTCCCGGAGCTCAATAAATTTGAAGTGCATGTTTTCTTTGACAATGGTTCAGATGCTTTTGGGGTCTATCTAAGTTCTCTGATTATTTTCCCCATGGAATGATGCGGGTTTTGACGGATTCGTTGCCGGATAATTCTGATGTTCCTCAATGTACGTGCAGATTTTGGATGGACACTTCTAGATCAGCCGGTAACTGCTTCAGTTTCTCGATACCGTCTTAACACTTTTTTAACGATTCGGAATGAGATTTTGAGCATCTGCGCAATGAAACTTGTTGCATATTCAGCTTTATACAAAGCAGCAAGGACAGAGTATTTCTGTTTCGATGTCTTTATTTCTTCTAAAGTGAAAATAGGGAAGTGGTTTTAGATTCCTTATAAAACACTTGGATGACAATTTCAAAATCCCTGTTCTAAAACATCGAGCTTTTTTACCAATAATTCTACTGTGTTTTTTGTGCGTCTGAACTTTTCCCTCACCTTATAGAAAGTATCAAAAAAACGAATTTAAAAGCTATTGAAACATTGTTAATAACGATGAATCCATTCCTCGTGTTAAAGTTAAAATTGAATAACTTTGGATGCTCCTTCAATTCAAGGTTCTCAGACAATATCATCCCAGTAATATCTGATACTTAGGGTTTTCAAATTCAAACTTCATCCATACCACTTAATCCATCAAAAGTGGTAAACAACGAACATGAGCAACCTTGTGTGAGTTCAGCTTTGTATATGTGGAATTTTAGGAGATATTTTTTAGATCTCATTGCCAGCTGCATGCTCCAATTATCTCTTTCGGGATTACAGCCAACAACAACTTCTACTACCTTTCCAAGTTGGAACAAAGAAATATCAAGTATCCCAATAATTATTGGCCTAACGCTCAAAAGAAATACAAAATAGGCGGAGGCCGTGTGCCCCGTTTTGGAGTTTTATTCGACATCTTCTTTGATCTTTACCAAATCAAAATCGAGATTCCGTTTATGAATAAGAATTATAACCATCTGAATGTTGTTGTTTTAGAACTTGACTTTCCATCCATCAGATCCCTCAACTTTGATGGCAATAAGGGCTTAACCATTATATACCATACTCCCCCGAAGATCTTGTGTGGTCGTTTACATCAAGATGGAAGTCTCGGTAATTGCTACCGAGTCCCAGAATTACCTCTAGGAGCTCCATCTAACCTCATCGACCATGTTGTCAACGGATCGGCGATTCAACTTCTTCTTGTAGAAGACATCTCAGCACTGATTTCAATGCTTTCTTTCTCTAAGATCCAGTATACTGCAATACCAATGACGACTTCCCCTTTTCATTCGAATTGGATGAATGTCAACTTTCTTCCTTCGTCTTACATGTTGCTGACAGTTACATCTCTCGGTTATCCAGGCAAATACTTTCTTCACCAATTTAAAGACGAAATAATACATTCTCAAGATATGGAACAACTGCTTTATAGTATACATTTCCATATCCGCAAAGACCCATGCTTAGAAAATCTCCAGCTTGCACTAGCTCCAAAAATGGATTTGAAAAATGAAGACTACGTTAACATGAGGACAGCGATCATCACACCTTATCGAATCATCTTTTGTCCCCCTGCTCCAACTCTTTCCTGTTACGCCTTCACACGTGTTGAAGTCGAAAAGATTCTTGAAATTCGATTTCGAGATGAGAACATGCGGCAGATGAATAAAGGATTTCACAAAGCCTTCGACCGTATCCGAAACTTCTGTGAAAATGGATTCAACCTTAATAATGCCAGATATAATGAATTTTTATGCTCCAATTCCAAGTTTAAAGATTGTGGGAGTTATTTTTACGAAGGATCCAAGGCAGAGATTCTGGATATCTGGAAATCTTTCGGCGAGTTTGAAAAAGCTCTGCCAGCTAAAATCAGCAGCAGAATTGGTCTGAACTACACCTCTGTCAGGAAAGGAGCTCCTGTCAGCAATTGCTTCTTAAAAAAAGATATCAAATCCGAAGATCAAAAATACAACTTCACCGATGGCTGTGGCCGAATGAGTCATGAGTTCGCAGAAAAATTACAGAATAAGCTACAAATTCCCTTTTTACCCTCGGCATTTCAAGTTAGATATGCTGGTTTCAAAGGAATGCTCGTTGTTGATGCTGGGAACTTAGAGGAGAACAGCGATATTATTTTTCGGAAGAGCCAGAAGAAATTTACACCAAAAATACTCGCAGAGATGACTCTTGACGTAGTCAAATATAGCTCGCCAGCTCCTCTGAGGTTCCATAGACATTTAATCGAGCTTTTCTGTCAAGTGGCTAATTACAATGGTCCAGAATACAAAGAACAAGTCGAAAAGCGGATCAAGGAGTATTTTGACAAATTTGAAATCAACATTATCGACCAATCCATCGACCCAACTAGCTTCCAAAATACTCTTATGCATCTACCAAAATACATGGACTATGATGCAATGAAGAGTTATAAACCCACCGAATTACTAAACGAGTACTTTCTCCGAACTCTCGTTCGGAGTGATTCAATTGATCAATCTCGCAAGTTTAGGGGGAATTCACATTGGTAGTAATTCGGTAGATTTAGGTTGGCTATACGAGAAAGGACACGTGCCATTTCCTGAAAAATATGCAAGAATCATGTTCGGTGTCCCCGACTTTTCCAAAAAATTGAAAGAAGGTCAGGTTTTCATCCAATACTCCAAGAAGATCAGCCCTAAATGCACGGATTACACGATTTTGGAAGGCAGAGTTGCCATCACCAAATCTCCTATCTACAACAGCGGTGATTTGAGATTCGTCGAGGCTGTGGATGTCGAGGAACTGCATCACCTCAAGAATATCATTGTGTTCCCTGTTGTTGGAAGTCGACCGATTGCCGATCAAATTGGAGGGGGAGATATGGACGGAGACGAATACTCCGTCATCTGGGATCCCGAATTGATAATGCCTAATTCTGAGGAAGCTGCCATATTTCCTTCTCCTACCGTGGATGAGAGTAAAATAATTGGAATTGACGAGGTTCAAGAACATCTTCCTAACTTCAGAGAGGAGTTTATGAAGAAAGATGGTGTCGGAACCACTTCTAACAACCACTTCATTCTCGCAGAAAGGTACGGATTTAATCATCCAATTGCTAAAAAATATGGTGAAATGCTGGATTATTATCTCAATTATCACAAATCTGGCATTCCTCCAGAGAATACTACTACGGTCAACTGCAGATTCAGTCCTGATCATATGCGCAAAGAACACCAGCCAATGTATCGTTTAGACAATATGCTAGGCAAGATTTACAGAAGATCAGAAGACTTTTACACTAGCATTCTGGATATCACTGAACGTGATAACTCAAAACCAGTCAAAGATCCGTTGATTCACGTAGAAGGATGGAAGAAGTATGAAGAAGAAGCAAAAAGAGACTTTGAATCCTTCAAACGAGAGGTGTACATGATTATGGCCTGTTATGGAATCAGAACAGAAGGAGAACTGTTCTCTGGAAGGATTACTGAGATGTTGTTTCATTTCAATATCCGTCGAAGCGATATTAACTCTGCAACTTCAACCCACAGTATTGTTCAGCGATTAGTCAACGATTTGATGAAGCGCTTCCGAGAAACATACCTAAATGAGTTCACTCCTAGATGGAAGGACGTCATGAAATGTCAAGAAAAAGAGCTCTTTGAGTTCTACTCTCCTGTAATTCCTTTGGAAATGAAACAGTTTGCTGTAGCTTGTTACAACGTTGCATATGGTGGTTTTATTACAATTTTCATTAATAATTTGGTTGTTTCTAGATGATGAATCTTGTGTTGCATTTCCTTGGGTTCTGTGGGACGTGATCGACTGTATTCGTCATGATTCGAAAATAAGTGAACTTGCCGGGCATTCTTTCGTTTCTGACATCCTGAAAGATGCAAATCCAAAACCCGATGAAAATCATTGGTTCGAATTTCCTGAACTCAACAACCATGAAACCGAATTTATGAAGTACGTAACAGGGATCCTTTTTCATCTACGGACTCAAGCCGGGATTAATATTGACGATCAATTGTTGAAGGATAAGATCTATGAAGTCGCCGTTAGTCATTCCATGTTGAAGAATAGGGACACTCCTGTCGACGAAGAAGAAAGACTGAACTTTATCTTAAAGTTCATCAAGCATCTAGGAATCACTCACTTTAACGACAACAAAGGGACTGCTTTCGAGCATATGGCAAAAGTAAATTTAGAGTTATTTTCTATTACTATATTTTCCTTAGGTTCTTCGCACGACATGTCTTCATATTGCGTTTCAAAAGAATCCAGAGATATTCAAAGACGACTTCTACTCCAATGTTGAAGTGCTGCGTTCATGCAAGATAATTCTCGAGATCAATAAGTCTATTAACGAAGGAAATCTCAAACGAAAATTGCTAGAGAAATCTAGATGCCAGAAGATCGCCGTTCGTTATCTACCTTCTAATAATCACAAGCACTTGAATAACCATACTTATCAATACAGTATCCTCGGATATGGGTCCAAAGATGCTATTACTGCTTTAAAGAACATGTTGATCGTGGACATGACTAACATTGAAGACTCGGACCCAGCCACAGGATATGAACGCAAGGTAGCATATCTGACCTCCGCTGTATTCAATCTTATGCAATAAGATTCGAGAAGAGTAGGTTATGGCGGAACTCACTTCTACTGCTTTTTGCATTACTTACTAATCATTTCCAAAATTTTTAGTACTGCATGACCGTTCTTAGTTCATCACTTTCTTACTTCTACAGTATACTGTTGTAATCTTATTTTCTTTGAAGATTATATAACCTAAATCAACTTCAAAGTAGTTTTCTTCCTTCATATTTAATAACAAGATTAAAAGAACAGGTCTAGTTATCCAATTTTGGTTTCAATACGACTAATAATTTCTCTTAGAAGCTTTTTTAAACAGTTTTTACACTCGTCTGCCGATGATTGGTATGACTCCTATTGTCCTGCACGTCTTCCCTTTGCATTATATCCAGGTTTCTCAGGCTTAATATCCATAGGAGCATCTTTCTTTCTATGATGTGTCGGATTTACCCGTGCTTCTTTATGGTTGCTCGATATTCTGCGTTGTATGTTGTTACAAGTCTGATAACAGTTTGTAGACTTTGGATTTGAGAATTAGAAACATCCTGCGACTCTTCCAAGTTCATGCTTTATTTCCCGAGCCGATCTATCCACTTTTGTATTATTGAATGGAATTCTTCTGTTTTAGCAAGGGGTATAACATTTTTGTCCTCCTCTACCTCCTATATGTAGAAGAAACAAAAAAGAACTCGTAAGCCATGAAAAACAACTCCAAAGCAAGAAATTCATTATTCATGTCGAGACCAAAATTGAACAACCAAATTTGTTCCTTTAAGTATTAATGTCCAAATGTGATATTCTTTTATTTAAAAACTGGGTTCTTTATGTTATTTACACCTACTCATTTACGTGGGATACAAAGTATCAATTGTTGGATACGTCTATTCTTAGTTTTTCTAAAAAGTAAATACTTTGTTATACTGGCGTCAAAACAGGTTAAATAAATAATCGAAACCCAGAACTACAGTTATTAGAATTTTATTAATTATCTGTCGCGAATTGTGTATTCAAATTCAAAACAAATAATCCAAAAAGCAAGACCGTGCTGGGCTTTTGACTCAAAAAAATACAAGACGATCGTTTCGAGGAAACGGGAATTATCAAAACCGAATCAAAAACTCAGTTCACGTGACTTTCTGCGTCTTAAAAAATAGATTTGTCGGGCAATGCGAAGGCAGAGCGGAGATGGCACAATTAGAGACGCTGATGGCTCATTAGCTCGTGTTTAATCACCTTCTCGTCAATATCCGAGAGATCTGAGGCCTGAACCTGCATCAAGGATTCTAGACCTAAGGTCATCTTCAAGGCCTTGACGGAAGAGGCGTAGAGCATTCGTCGACGGACTGGAGCTTCATCCGGGCAACTGAAATCGAAGGAATTAGAAACAGTCGGGGGGAAAGTACGGGAACTTTCGTCTCGAGGACTTAATGCTGCATTTTCCCTCAGGCAATTTAGGTAAACTCACTATTGGATAAAGACGACCTTGGAAAATTTAGCGTTTCCGTCAGTTCCTTGACGCTGGACGGCGATTTCGACATCCACAGCGGCGTAACGGCACTCCTTTCCGCTGCCGACGACTTTGCGAATTTCGTCGACGAATTCGGAATAAGGAGCGCCCTTGTCTCCCTTCTTTTCGACGACAATGGTCGTGTCGTCGTCAGAGATGCGGAAGATGATGTACGCATGCTGATGTTTGTTGTGGAGATCATCAAAGGCCTGCTTGCAGGTGGCATCAACTTTGACTCCAGAAGCCATTTTGATCAGCGAACCCGATTTATCTGAGATTTGAGATAAGTTCGAGTACCAAGGTTGAGAAAACTGAAATCTAGTAACTGGAAATTCGAGAAAAACGACCACGAAAGCAGAGAAATAAAAAATTTCTTAAGGAGAAAATCACGCAGAGGATTTCATCAGAGGCAATTACGACACGAGGAAATCAACGACTACCTCGTGACCAGGCTTGATGAGTGATTTGGGTTAAGAGCTGGGAAACGACCTATTTGTCAGCAAAAATAATCGTGGAACAGATGAAGCAAAGTCCAAGAAATGCTAAATTCAGAAAAGTTGTAAAAAACAAATCTGGATCGGAGCTAATGCGATAACAGATGGTTAAAAACAAAGTAAATTTGGTTAAAATTAATCGTAAAAAACAACGGAAATGTCCGTCCACTCATGCATCAAGACGTCGATCAACTCAAAATCGATTTCCAGAAGGCAAAAAATTGCAGATTGAGAAAACCGTCGAAAGTCATCATTGGAAGAATAGGAAAAGCGGACTGCAGGCGGTTAGCTGAGCAAATCTCTCAAGATCCCGACTCGGATCCCCGCAGAGACAAACTTTAACGGACAGTTTGTCGGTCAATCCAGCTAGTCCAGATTGCTTCCTTGCTTATCCTGGATGACCGCGATCAACTTTATGAAAGAAGAGGCAGTTGTCGAAACCGAACGGCTGTTGCCAGTTTGATCTTCGCGTAGGTGTTCCCCAAAAGACAAACAACAGCCTCTGGCATTGGACCTCAAAGGTCTGGGAAAACAATAAAGATGTCCTTGGAGATACAGATGATCAATTTATCTAGAGTAGTGGATGTAAAAGTCAACGAAGTTTAAGAGCGACTATGGAAGATGTAATAGAACAATTTGAGGAGAATTGGACATTGTAACGAGTAAAACCTACAAAAGTACTATAGATCAGAATAAAATTAACCTCAATTACAATATGGCAAAACAAAAAAATTTTGTCTAAAAAGTAACAAATTAAATTAATTCTATCTTGTTGCTGACGACCTGATCACGAAAAAATAGTGATTCTCTTGATTTCAACAACCGGCTTTTATCCAGCAAACCCTGAGGGGATCGGAATTTCGCAACAACTCTTTCGAAACCCTGACTCATCGACTAACTTCCCATCGATTCAACAACCACTCTATCAATAAACCCCGGGTCAAAGCCGAGGAAGCGTGATCCCCGTCCTCCCACTGCAGTCTCCTCTCGAGTCAAAACAGCGATATCCGCCCACCGCCCGAAACAATCTCAAAATGAAAACAATCTTTGCATCCAGGGGTTTCTCGGAAATCAATGTTGGAGCATTTATTTCAAACCAAAAACTGATTCCTAATATTGTCTTCGTGTAGGAAAGACGAAAATTATAAATAAAAAATAAAAACCCATGAGTTAAGTTTTATACAAGCTATGTACATTTTTCATGCTTGGTTGTGAGTACTTTCAACAAGGTCGTGGAGTTCTTTGAGGCTTTCGATGATGCATCTGCGGAATCTGGAGGCATCCGTGTTCTGTAAGCTCTTCCAGGTGGAGATGTGGAAGCTCAAACAGTCTCCAGGACCGCTGACCGTGTAGCAGACTCCGTAGTTGCTGCCTTCGGGACAACAGAAACCACCCGCTGGCCAGAAGAGATCCTTTTCCTTGTTCAATGCTTTGGCATACTCCGGCATCTGATGCTGAGGAGTCTGACTCGTTGACAAGGTGAATGGCATATTGAACACAGAATCCAAGAAGGGCGACGTGATCTGCAGGTACTTGGAGACGACGTAAAGAGCAAACAGATGACGATCACATCCCTTTCCGGCCATGCAACTACGGTAGTACTCTTGATGCTGGTCACAAGCCCTCTTCAAGAACACCAACTTCTCCTTGTCGGAAATTTCCGGATTTTCCATGGCGTTGACGAAATCACAAGACTCGACGGAGCAAGATCTGATGGTTTCTGTCCTTCCGTCCTTGAAGAGCCTCATGATAGTTGATTCATAGGTCAATCCAAAGTTCCCTTGGTCCTTCTTGTAAGCCATCTGAAGAGCAGTCTGGATGTAAGCGTCAGGACTTACTTTCGCTTTCTTGATGAAATCTTTTCCATAATCCATGAAAACGATGCTGGCATTTTCGAAATCGTCAGCAATGGCTTTACTGACCTTGTAGGCTTCATCGATGGCCTCTTTAGTCTCATCGTCGAGCTCGAATTTGAGTCTTTCTGCGGTCGGAACGCATTCAATTTCCCCACGGCAGTGTCCGTCGGGCAAATAAGGATTTGAGAACTTCTCGTGGTATTTGATGTATTCCCTGATGTGGACGAGAACCAAAGCGTCGACACAGGAGTGTTCAGCATTGGACATCATTCGACCGTTCTTCGAGAATATGTAGACGGAAGGTTTGTCACACCAGAGCTGGTACCCATGCCCATGGAACGCCCGGGCATATTGAGCATTGTACTTGGATGGGTCATTCTGAAACATGTTTGTAAAAGATAAATCCACAAACATCCCTAAAATCCCACCTCATCATAGTAGTGCTCCTCGTCGTCAAGGAACATAATATCCAAAGCCCCTTCGATCACAGACAGACTTTCTGCATTGACGCCAGATCCGAACTTTTCTCTCCTAATCCTTGCCCAGAGATCTCTAGGTCCAGCTGTCAGGGCTCCCAAGAAGGGTTCCTTCTCGACAGGATCGGGAGTACGGTCAATGATCGCTTGAAGAGCTTTTTCGAGTTCTGCTGCTCTCAACAGTCTTCTGTTATGGAAGACATTAATCTTGTACCAGCAGCCCTTACAGTAAACAGCGATGAACTTGGAGTCTGGAAGACGAACAAACTCATCAGAAGTTTCTCTGGGAATTCTGATTGTCCTGTGGTAGTCCAGATATTGATTAGGACAGAGTGGAATTCCGCCGAGAGTGATGGGTTTGAGGGACTGCTTCTGGAAGACTTCTCGGAGGAAATTGAGTCTCATCAAGACGACAGCAGCAGCTCTGGCGGCTTGATTGTCAGTTGTCTTCTGGTAAATGACATCGGCACATCCGACATTAGTATTGATCAGGGAATTACGGTACCTCATGTAAACAACCTCCTTCCACCAATCAGAAACGTAGTTCCTTGAAGTCATCCACTTCAACCACAGTTTCCTCTGAAGAGAAGGTCCTTCGTTCTTCTTGAAGTCTTCTGACATCTGAACGATCTCTTGATATCTAGCCTCATCTACAAGAGGCTTCACCGTTCGCAAGTATCTTTCGATCGTGGAATCTAACGATGGAACTGGTTGCCAAGGAAGTAGTTCTGTGTAAGAGAAAAACGTGGCATATTTGCTGACAAATTGTATGACCATCATGAACAGTTTTGTCGGGAGAGAAACTGGTTTCCCAATCTCCTCAAAGAGCCATCCATGGTAGTAGTTCATCAAAGTAAAACCAAGTCTGATGAAGAAGACCGAGATTGTCAGGAAGATTGCGCCGATTATTGTGATTGAAATCAATCGGTTCCATACCGTTGGTCTAAAAGTCCTGCACTATTAACTTGTTCCAAAGTATAGTTAGTCTGGTGTCAGCGTGCAAAACGAAAGTTGAAAATTCCCCGGGAAACCTTATCAAAGGCGGGTCCAAAGGTTCTTTTCCAGTGCGTCAGCCATCAGCAACATGCTCTTTACATCAATCAACTCCGGGAGGGTCCAAAGGTCTATATTCACAATTTTTTGTGGACAGAAAAATGAACATGTTATTCATAAAAACTCAAAGTTCATCAAAGCATGTTTTCGCATTTATCGTCCTTTGAACCCCGTCCGAGCAATCAACTGTCTGTATTTTTATAAACAAAATGAAAACTTGCCCAAAATGGTACTCCAAAGTGTCCGTCAAATTGTCGATAGTTGTGTTCATGGGGGCAAAGCCGACGGCATTCAGAAGGCCGATGCCAACCAGTGACCATAAGAGCCACTCAAGCTTGATCGGGAAAAGTTTGTTTTGGATGTTTTTCTGAATATATCAGTTGTTTATATATGATTGCTCAAAAACAAACCTCAATACGATCGAGTTTTCTTTGATATCTTCGGAAATTCGTCTTCCCGTCAACAGGAACCTTGGAGTAGCCCATCTTAAAGGAATCAACCCAATCCGAACTTGAGGAAGCCTGAAGGAGAATCTTGAAAAGTTATAAAATTCAAAAGTCCAAAGTCCAAGACAAAGGAGAAAGAGGACAAGGTCATTATCAGTCATCACATGCTCCTATTAAGGTGTCTGGTTTGCATCCCAGATTCCAACAAAAGCCAATAAACGAGCCAGAGATAGGTTAGATAATGGCGGGAACGAGAGCCAGCGTTGTGCAGACCGTTCTGATAACAGAAAAATTCCCAGAAAGCTTTACCAAAATCTAATTATGTTTATAGTAGAATTAACATGGAATTTCTAAATTAAAATTACTGAAGATAAGCACTAAAAAGATCAATAAAATTAGAAACATTGCGGACGCGAAGAACTTGGTCTGTTATCGACCAGACTATCCTCAAGCGGGAGAAGTAAACTGACCGCTGACCAGTTTTCGCGCGAAGAGTCGTTGTACCTCTCTTTGGAAGAGGAGTCGGGGAATTTTTCCGGCATGTAGCCAAAAAAGCAATCTTCTAAGATTCAAAAGTGACGTAAGAGTTTAAATTGGATTTTTGGGCCTTACTACGGCTTTTTCTGAGTCTCTAACACAAAGTAGAAAAGGACAAAGTCGCCACTTTGGAACCTTTACTCCGGAAGTCGTGAATATTTACAAAGAGGATTGAATGGTGTTTGTGTTTTAACCGACTCCAACATCGCCCTAGACTATCGTTTAAAACCAAACTCACCTCCATGTTTATCTTACAGTATCCAATTTACCCAGTCGATAATATGGTTGATTGATTGTTGATCACTTCGGATTTTTATATCGTCGATCTCCACAGAAAGTTCTTTTTTCGGACCGAAAGACTCCGCCCAGGTCCAAAGGTCGTTCTTTTTCACCGCGTGTCCGCCACGTTACAAGTTGAAGATTTAACGGGAGAGTCAATTTTAATTTGCTCAGAAATCTAATAATGTCTAATCAATCAGAACGGGATTGAATTAAATTCATTTGTTTTTTAGGTTCTTCTTGGAGAATTGATGATTTGAATCCTCTACAACTGTCTTCATTAACGATTTCTGTTTTCGATACAGATCTAGACGATTGACTGAAAACCCGAGAAGACCAAAACAGAAAAATCACAAATTAATCTCAACCGGATAAAAATCACAAAAAAGTTAACTAATTTCAACATTTGCTGGAATTGGAAAAGATATTCCACTTTTTAACCTTCATCATTCTTCCGCAAAATCGACACAAAGGGAAATTTTTATTCAAATTCCAATTATTCGATCCGATTGCTATAAATACAGTAAGTCACATTAAAAAAACAAACCTGGTTGTTGAATCTTGGTCCCGACACGACCAGTAACCTCAATTGAATCTAATATAATAATTGAGTTTAAAATTATTATTTTTATTATTTTTTAAATGAAGGAATTTCTTATTGTGTATCGAAGAAATCGAATTATTAAACAGTGTGTCAGAAAAAGTGGGATCATTATACGTTTCGGGACCAAGATTCAACGACCAAATCAGTTCTTTTAATAAATATCCTCTGATATCTAAATTTCAGTTAACGGAATCAAATTTAACGAACAGAGTACTTGTTCAAGAGGAATCCAATCAGTATTCCCACCAACAGGTAGGGAATCGTCGGGAGATAAGTTCTGAGGACCTTGGGGACTGGTCTTCTGGTACCGGTCAATTGCTTCATGCTCTTCTCCTTGGCCGGGGTGGATGGAGGGTATCTGGCAGCGGCTAATTGCTCTCCAAAGAATCCTCTCTTCAAGACAGCTCTTTCATGAGTGAAGGTGTCGAATCCGAACTTTCCTCTGTATCGACCTAATCCACTGTACCCGACTCCTCCAAATGGCAAAGTATCCACCGTAATGTGCATAAGGACATCATTGATGGTCACTCCACCAGAGGTTGTCTCATCCAAAAATTTGGCGACTTTCTTCTCATCTCGAGTGAAGAGATAAGCAGCCAGAGGTTTCTCCCCGCCTCTGATTACAGTAATGGCATCATCGAGATCCGTAACTGTCAAAATTGGCAGGATAGGTCCGAAGATCTCGTCTTCCATGACAATGTCTCCCCGTTCAACGTCGAGAATGATCGGAGGGATGAAGAGGTCATCACGATCTGTTTCTCCACCGTTGAAGATCATTTTTGCTTTGGTTTTTTCCAACAAGGAGTTGATTCGACTAAAACCAGTGTTTTGATAATTAAAAACAACAAACAACTTACTCAAAGTGTCTCTGGTTGATGATTCTGGAGTAATCTTTGCTCTTCTGAATGTTATCGCCGTAGAATTCTTTGATGGCAGAAGTGAGTCCAGAAATAACTTTAGATTTCAACTGTGGAGTCGTTAGAATGTAATCTGGAGCGAGACAAGTCTGTCCACAGTTGAGCCATTTGCCCCAGGCAATTCTCTTAGTTGAAATGGCGATATCTGCATCTGATTCAACGACGACGGGACATTTTCCTCCAAGTTCGAGAGTAACAGGGGTCAAGTGCTTCGCAGCAGCCGTCATGATGATCTTCCCAACAGGAGTGCAGCCAGTGTACATGATGTGGTCGAATCTCTCCTTCAACAAATCTGTCGTTTCTGAAACTCCACCTTGGACGACAGCAATAAAACGCTGAAAATTATTATTTACGTATTGCACCTCCAAAAAGTGGGTGATACCTTGTCGAAGTACTTTGTAAAAAGGTCATCAAACACTTGAGCAGTGTGAGGAGACAGTTCGCTAGGCTTGATGATGACAGTGTTTCCAGCTCCTAAGATGCCGATCAGAGGGAGAGTGATCATGCTGACAGGATAATTCCACGGACTGACAATGAGGACAACTCCTTTCGCTTGCTTCTGAATCATAGGGGTATCCAACGCCGTCGTCAAAGTCTTCTCGACGTAAGTCGGGCTCATCCATTCCTCCAGATTCTCCAGGAAGTAGTCAATTTCGACAATGGAGTTTGCGATTTCCAAGGCATGAGTCGTTCCGGGAAGTCTACGAAGATCCTTATAAACTGCCTCTGTGATCTTGGACGACTCCTCCGTCAAAATCTTCTTCAAGGTCAGAAGAGCAGTTTTTCTGGCCTTCAGAGTGGCTGGTTCTCCAGATTCGAAATATTGACGTTGGAGATTAACTAGCTAAAAGATAATTGTTATAATTCAATTTTTAATTGAAAACTTACAGTGGAGAATTGAGACATGTCTTCTGCTGGATTGTTGACGTTATCTGAAAATTTACAAGTACTTCGAAGTCAACAAGACACGAAAAGGAATGTATCGAGTAATTTCTATTCGCCAAAAATAAATTCAGAACTGATTGCGGGCTACAACTCGGGTTTTTGATCAACAAGGTCATGAGTCGCAATTTCCCAATTAGCAGACACCGATTGACGAAATTCCTTGTTCCAAAGCAACCGAACCTTATCCTGGAACTGTTGAAACCGGTTCAGCTTAAAGTAATAAACTGTTGTAAAATTGGATTACTCAAGTGAAAATTACTCAAAGATTGAAATCAACAGAAAATAAAACCAAATTTTGTCACTTTTTTGAAAAAACTCCAAATAAAACCAAAGGACAAGATTAAGACTAACAAAACTGGGGTTCAGTTAAAATCTTGCTAGATAAGAACACGAAAACACCACAATCAACTCTGATAACAAACTCGACTACACTAAAGAGAAAATCAATTGAGATTTAACGAGAAAAGTTAAATTTTGAAACAACTGCTAAACCGCCAGATGGACGAAAAAAGAACATGGATTGCAGTTCTAGCGAAATTAATCACGAATATGATCAGATGGTGAACGTGAAATTGGGTTCTAGAAGTACGGATACAAAGTTCATAGAATAAATCACTATAGTTAAGACAAAAATTGTGTTGATCAAAAGCACGAAAATAACGGGAAAATTCTGGACTTTACTCGCTCTGGCAACTTGACTGACTGGTCATTCGCAAGACTGTTGTTAATCGATTCTGAAAACTGATTACATTTTGCCTTGAAGAACACTTCAGACTACCACTAAACTCTAGTTATGAAGAACCAAACTACAAATATTATATTCTCGGATTTTTGTTTCAAAGAAATATAACAGTTATCTGGATTTTAGTTTTGGAAAAGAATAAAACTGAAAAATAATAATAGAAAAAAAATGTAACTTTTTTGAGAAAATAAAAGACTTTGTATTTTGTCGGGTAACGGGAGAAAATGCACACGACTGCCATATATGGAGCCTTTTCTAATTTGACGAACAATAAACAACTTTCTCGACTGGACAATCGATCTTTCTTTTGACTTTGGTGTGTCTCCATCACACTAAGTAATAACTTTGGCTGGAATATTGGATGATTAGGAAATTACAAAATCTTTATTGAATTGTCTTTTTTTCATTTCCTTGCCATATAGTCGATTGTGAACGGAATTAGATCAGAATGCGGATTAAAGGATAAACCAGCCAAAGATCCGTTTCGCTGAAAATGAATCAAATCCCCCTCATCTGACTCTCGATGGACTTGTAAATGACACGTTTCCGTTGTGAGAGGATATATGGATATTTATTCATCACGGTTTCGTTGTTTAGTTTCGCAACAGGTCTGTTGACTCCTAAATCCAGAGTCAAGGTTTCTGACAGCAAAGAAGCTAGACAATTGGTTAGAAGGATCAGGACTTTGGTGAGTAAAGAGCTGACTCGACGTCAGATCATGTCGGTAAGGTCGTTGGTAATTATTAATTTCACTGAACATCCACGATCTAGCTCTTGAACTCCCTCGCCGGCCACATGGTCCACAACTTCACTTTGCAAGACCTGGATAACAAAATGGGAGAGAAGTTCTTGCGGATTCTGACCCCCGACCAGAAAATCGATCTGATCGGGTCTTACAACTGCTACCAGATAAATCTCGATGAAGCAGCCATTTACAATATCTTCAAGAAGTCAAGAAAGACGATAGCTGATTTCATAAATCCTGGCCTCAAAGACATCAAGAATCAACTAGACACTTCTGACATTACAAAAATGTCGGTCTTCGAACAGAAGCTTTTTGTATTGGATGGACTGAATCTGATGATTAACAAGAAATTTATCAAGAAGCTCTTTAAAGCTCTCCAGAAGGCCCTAAACAGGAAGGAACGAGCTACTCACTCCAACTGTGGAGGCAGGATAATCATGTTCACTAAATACTTCAAAATATCCTAGAAATTTGCTTCCCAAAAAACTAAAAATCCATTCTTTAGTCCGTCAATCAAAAACAAAAATATCAGAAATATCATTCCCGATCAAATTAGAAATCCAGTTCTGGAGAACAAATCACATTTGACATTAAAAGTTTTCGCTTTTTGAAAATTTATATTTTTCAGAATTAGTAAAAACATTATTTTTCTAATGAAAAAATCGAGGTTCGGAATTTCATGTTGAAAATGATTCTTCCACATTTGCACGTTTATTGAAAGTTTAGTGCAGCTCTAAGGGGAAAATTGCGACAGCAATCAAATTTTTTTATTCAGCGAATTCAGATTGGTTACTCAATATCAAGGTTGTTCGATCGTTGATTTCGTCATCAATTTCTTGTTGTTTTTGATAGTCGGAATCTGCGGTTTCTTACTTAGAATTTTATATAAATTTGAAACTGATGAAAGGGAATTAGAGTACTTGATCGAGTTCAGGACAATGTATTAATTTTGGACGTTATGGAAATCAATGATGTTGTGGTGTTCGAAAATGCTTAAAGTGTGGTATTTATGTGATTGCTATTTTCTCTTCAAGAAACAGACGCACTCAGTAATATCTCCTTCGGATGCTATACAGTCAGAAGTAGTCATTTTAGTTGTTATTATGGATGTATAAGTGGTCTTGAGGGAGTGTCTTTATCGTCGTGATAACGGAGAGAATAGACGTTAAGGTTAAGACCCGGGAAAATATCGAAGACAATTCATCCAAACAAGAAAAAAATGGTTCAAATCATATGTTCAAGATTTTAAAAGCCTTTTACGACCGTTTTCTTGGGTAAAGTCTAAGTTCCATTTCTAAAAATAATCAATTACGAATATCGATTAAGATTTTTGCGTAGAATCAAAAAAGTGAAATTCACTTTGCGGATCGAAAGTTTTGATTATTTATTTCCGAAATAAATTAATAGCCTCAAATACTCTCCAAATAATGCTAAAAATAATACGAGATGTAATAACTTACGGCTAGATTCTTAAATTAGATAAAATTACAAAATTGCATTAGTTCATATGCAAATTCAGACTTGGATGCGACAAGGATTTCCAAAAGTAAAAGGATAAATCATTTTGTTGTAATACATGGGCGTAGAAGATGGATGGGCAGGACTATTGATATCAGAAACAGGTCGATTGACGTGATGGGGGACATACGTCAATTGCTGTAAAAACAAACTATCACATCTGTCAACACAAACTAACCTTGGTGGCATCTCCGCAACGAACAAAAGGTAGATGTGGATTCTTGACGGCAGAAACTTCAACAGGATGAACAATATCCCAGCAACGCTCACAAAGGTACATCAAGCAATGGACACAGAAATAAGAAGCACTTCTGTCGTCACAGTTGATCCCGACACAGGCGTCACAACACTGCTCGTCAATGATGTACGGTTTCAAGTCGATTCTCTTCTTGACTCCGCAATGATTGATGACAATGTGGCGTCCTTTCATGGCAGCTTTGAAGTTGACAAACTCCTCGAATACGACTCTAGCAGCACCCTTGGGATAATGCAGTTCGGGATCGGTGTCGATAGAAGCATAGGTAACTTTCCCATAAGCTCCTTCCAACGCACTCACAAGATCAATAGCACGAATGGGACGAGGAACACCTCCGATGAAGACCGAGTAATGAGGGTTGATCTTCGGCATGGGGTCGTTGAAGTCTCCAGTGGTGTAGAAAGAATCTGATTTGCGCCAAGGACGAACTTGCACCTGAAACAATGGTAGTAAAATCAAATTCACTCTTGGGATCAGTCAAACTCACGGATTTAGTGCTGGTTCTCGTGGTCATCTCCAGGAAGTAACGCCCGTTGTTGACAAAACAACAATTGATCAGCTTGTCTATGGCCTCTTCGGACTGGAAAATCAGGAAGACGTATCCGTTGGATTGACGTTCGTGGTCATCCAGACGCCCTTTCACGAGATCTTGACGACGTGGCCAATCAACGTACAAAGCTCCAAACCCTCCAAAAGCGATTTGTAGGTCATCTGAAGTCACAGAGGTTTGGTGCAAAATTCATATATGAACACCCACTTTCGTTGACGTCAAACGGTAACCCTCCGATAAATACCTTTCTCGAGAATAATCCCTCGTTCTTGACTGTGGAAGTAGCGATGGAGTCAGAAGAACTGTCGGTGAAGACAGAAGCCGTGGAGTGTTCAGAATCGTGATCACTGGAGGGAGGGACCTTGGAACGGGACATGATTTCCAGATTTTCCAAGTATTGGAAATCAGTGATTCTGGAAAAGTGGGCTTTACCTATGAGAAAACTGGTCGTTGATGTGGGAATTACCGTCAACCAAGTGCTGGTTTGCCTGAATGGAAGGAAAGCCACGGAGTCTCATCACGCAAATCGTCCAGCGCGTTCTTCGATTTCGAATTTTCATTCAGTAGATTTTTCTTTATTCTTTCATAATGTTTACAAATTAAATGTTTTATTTCCAGACACGTCCATACTGATTGTAAGATATCACTGTTTTAATTTTCTGCCGTCTGACTCGTTGCATTTCTCAGAGCCTCGTTGACCAAGATGGCCGGGTCCTCGTGTCTTTGGGGGATCTCATCGGGGCCGACGTAGACACAGAAGAACACCACACATCGGAAACGGGCAGGACACTGTCCATCATGGAGACACATCTCCACTTTTCTTTGGAGTCTTTTCAGGACCGGGATCACTCTGGCTGAAGACGGAGTTGAGAGCTGTGACAAACAAGACAACCCACCTCACAGTTGCCGGTTTCTGTTTTACAGTACTCTTCAGGACCACAATCAAGATCCTTGTGACATCCGGCGATGGCGAATTTGATTAAGATCGCCAGGAGAAGGAGCTTGAGGATTGGCTTCATTTTAGGCTTTGACGGGACAGAATCAGATGTTCGGAAGAGACTTTCCCATTTGCAGTAAGACTTGGATTATTAAATTTCCGGGAAATCCTCATGAAAAAACAGAAATCGAGTTGTTTCGTCGTCTCCGGAAGGACAAAGAAGTTCCATCTCGTTCTACGGGATGGGAAAGAAGGTTTAGTGCATTCAAGCTCATCAATCGATTTCAACTTGTGTGAATTGATTCAAACCCTTTTTGGAAAACGCTGAATTTTAGTTCTTTGTGTAAATCAATAAAACGGGCATAATGGAGTTGCAAACAAATATTGTCCTCAAAAATAATGCTGCTTCATAATTCCTGGTTTTCAAACTGGAGGAACTGATCAATTAGTCGAACAATTTTCCACCTGTTTGTGCTCTTGAAATTGCTTTGCCACTTGAGGCTGAACCAACTGATTTACAGGACTGGCTTGAGGATGAGAGACCCAGTTGTCGATGTCCTTAACCAAAATGTAGGGGACA
This sequence comes from Halicephalobus mephisto, assembly GCA_009193035.1. Lineage (NCBI taxonomy): Eukaryota > Metazoa > Nematoda > Chromadorea > Rhabditida > Panagrolaimidae > Halicephalobus > Halicephalobus mephisto. The sequence goes on along the minus strand of SWDT01000015.1, from coordinate 117,650 downwards.
TGGATATTAGGGACTTTGAGTGGAGCTCTTTTCCATATCTGGCTGTGTGAGTTTTATTTTCCATTTAAGCTATTTAAATTATTTTTAGTATTATTATTCTCATTATCTTCGGGGTTTTGTTTACCGTTGGAATTGTTCTTCTGATTTTACTGACTTGTAAAAAATGGTAAGTTTTTAAACAAATTGCGGTCTTGAATAACAGCAAATTTTCCAGCCGAGAATACAAAGGAGGCTATCAGATTCCGTTTTATCACAGAAGACGTCGAAGAAGTATCAGAATCTAGAGCTTTATTTCCTTTTCGATCTCTAAATTTCTCAAATTAATTTATCGAATATACTCATTAAATTCAACGATTAGCAATTCTTGGGTCATTTTGGAGGGAAAACATTGTCCTTAAAGCATCCGACGGTGTTGCCCTGAGGGTGAAAGTAGGCCACCACATAGTAGAACTTTGTTTTTTCGCTCTTCTCGATTCCGATTCCAAGTTTCTTCGAGTCTTTCCAGACCAACTGAGTGAACTGAAGGCAGTTGTAGTTTTCTGGGTTGTCAAAGTTGTATCTGGAAGCCTCCCTAACCCAGAGATCAACAATGTCAAAGCCTGAAATGAAGTTTTAGATTTATTTGTTGGATAACTAACTTTTGACTTGACGACAAGCGGCCAAGTTCTCTCCGTACTTGTTACTCTGTCCGTACTTTAGTCTCCCATCCTTGGCCAGTTGTTGAGCATACTGTTGAGCCTCTCTAGAATGGGATTCAGTACTTTTTGAAACTTCTAGACCTACATATTGAGTTCCTGATCTAGCTGAAGGGGCTCGACTTGATATTTGGCTCTGACCAAGTTGATCTTATTGAAAATCTGAAAGTTTTATTCCAAATTACTTTCAATAACAAGTTTTACCTCTTTTTTAATTTCAGAAGCGTCCGAGGGATTCATGTAGTCAAATAATTGTGGAAGCTCTCTGAAGTGAATTCAGCATTTGTTTTTCCTTTTTCAATTTTATATGAATCAATGTTGATTCATATTTTCCTATTGTGGAAATTTATTCCAAAAAGTAAAACCCCTTGAAATTTAAAATTTATTGTTTTTCAAAATAATGTGGAAATGCAAACTTTAAAAATCAAAAATTATCGTTGATTCAATAAGGGTCCTCAACCCCTCGTTGAATGTTCATTTGTTTATTTGATCTCTAAAGTGGTTGTGGTTGATTGTTTCCAGTTGTGAAATGAAAAAATGGAGGTGTATCTGATCGAACATCAACTGCCATTACTAATTATTTTTTACTCCGATACGGAAGTTTCTAAATTTATCTAAAATATAGTTTCAAATTGTTGGATCGTCGCTGGGGAATCCGGATCCGCGTGTAAATACAAATATATGGAAGAAACTTTATTGGGGCCTCAGGCACGAGATAAAACACAACTCTAACACAATTATTGCGCAATTTTAAAATTCCCGCCAAAAGGCAATCGTACAAATTTCGTCGGTCCTCAGGGTATTTCCCTTCGGGACCAACGCGGTGTGGTTTGCGCTCAAATAGATCATCCACAATCCAACACAAATTACTAATTACGAAATAATTACTACACAAAACCAAAATTGTCATGTAAGATATTTGAGTTTCTGGAATTTTCTGGAAATCTGCGCTGACAGTTTCATGGAAAAGTTTATTTATAATTTTTATAATAATATAGCTTAATAAGTAGTCATTTTGGAATTCACCCATGCTGGACAAGAAATATATGTGAAGGAAGAAAACTAGCAAGACATTTAATGTACAAATATCAATGCAAGAAAACGCAGATTTTTGACTCAAGTTAATTCTGGCATTTCTAATATTCTCAACTTTTACAGACTTTTGTTCATTTTCCTTTGTAATATTTAGTTTTTACTAAAAATCAAAATTGCTTAATCGTTCAAGGTGGCAGAGGATAAACTAGACATTGTTCTACTGGATCCCTTGTTCCGTTGACTAGTCTTCAATCTCCCGGACTCGAAGTCACCATTTTTAAATTTGACTACAGTAGGCTTGACTTTCATGTTCTCGCAAAAGTGCTTAGACACCCCTTCATTGTGGAACCTGAAGGGTTCGGTCACTGTAGGAGGTCGGGTATCCCTTGCTTCCTGCAGTCGGTTTGTGAATTCCCTCTGTAAAAGCCGGAAGTCAGGGACGCTCTTCGTGATGTTCGGCTTGAAGGTCGGTTTGGGTTCGTAGCAAGTCGGGAGATGACGGATTCTGTACTGGATGTGGGACCTTATGGAATGGTCCTGGAGATAAGTTAGTTACTCTATTGTGGTTTTACTGTAAACTTACGCTCATTCCGAAAGGTTCCCTAGCGAGAAGGAGAAGCTCCATGGCTCTTTGGGCTTTTTTCTGAGCCCTCTCCTCATCCGCCGTCGAGGAAGGTCTCACGTACGTCGACAGGGGCACCGGATTGGCCTTGAATGGAGTTCTTCCCGACAAAGTCGGTTCTGATTGAGATCGGATTCTGGATAGCTTTAATGAAGGAGGAAATTTATCTTTTGATTTTGGTTTTTTCAGTCGCTGAAACCATGATTGATGAATTTACAGTAAAGTAAACACCGTACCCCCACATAGAAATTAAAGTTCGAAACATAAGTCGTTTCGGGAATCGGATTAGCGACGAATTGTCTTCTCAGGCGAGAGAGTTCTTGCTCTTCCTTCTTCTTCTTTTCCTGGAGCATCTGTTCCAGGAACTTATGTGAATAGGTGGCCCTGATTGGGGTGATTTCCTCCCTCAAGGTGAATAAGAAAGGCTCTGGCACCGTCCTTCTTGGGAACCAGGGAATGGACTTTCGTTGTTTCCTCTTCGCTGATTTCAGTTTCATGGACCAGCTGTATCTACTGTTCCCGTTCCTCCTAATGATGGGCCTAATGGAAGCCGATTTTGGTCTCAGGGGAATAAGGTGAGGTCGCTCTGAAAATTTAGTCTTGTATGTTTTCATTTACAAAGATGGTTATAGAAACTACCACTGAGTTCTTTTCTTTTTTGTTGATATCGTCTCAGTTCCCGTTTTCTCTTTTCTAGTAACAAGTAGTTCTGAAGTTTTGATGGTCTTCTGGGAGAAGTTTTGTTCTCGACTTTGATCTTTTTCTTGGGATAAAGGATGTTTTTTCTTTTCCTAGGGCTTTCTAGGTTCTGAATCTCCGAGAGAGCTTGTCTGTGAGTCTTCGTCGAAATTTTCGAAGATGCCCCTGTGTACTTTTTACAAACACCTGACGTCTTGAGGGCGTTTTCCAGGGTTTTGTGGAGTTGAACGCAATCCACTTTCAGAGAATTCAATTTTCGAAGGAATTCGGCCTCAGCAGCGTCGATGGGGTCAAGACGAGGAGAGTAGCCTTGGGGTTCCTCCTGAAGTCATATTTATTAATTTTTAAGTAGTCAAGTTTCACGAACTTCGTCACTTTCAGTTTCACCAGAATACATTATGTATTCTTAATGATGATCAATAAATTCCATTGGTAGTTGTAAAATAACATTCAATACAAAACTAGACCAATTTTGGACATGATTTCAATGGCCCGGAACGCCGGAATTCTAGACGAGTGGACTTTCACCGGAGGAACGGAAAGCCTGGCCACTGGTCACTACACGAGAAATTTGAATTTTCCTCTTTTTAGCTGTGGCTTTTTTCTTCTCTCGTTTTTGGACAAGAAACCAGGTTTCCAAGGAGACGACGGAAATTTCCATTTTTGCCTTTTTAAAAAAAGAAAAGTCCCTAGTGTTCAACTACTAATACGCAGATTAATTTTTTATTTTTATTTTTGGATAACAAAAATATTTGAGATCGATGGAAAATATATAAATTATGAATCATGTTGAAATGCAAAAGAATTCAGATTCGAGTGTGGATGGCAGCCATCTCATTACAGTATTTCGCAATATCCCCCAGGAGGGAAGACGATTGGGAGTTGTTTCGGCTTCTTCTCTGTCTTGGGAGTTCTGCCAGCACAGACTCGTCTGATTCAGAGATGGTGGAATTCCTGGACTCGAAGGAACTCGACTTGAACTTCTTCAGGAGAGATCGGGGTCTGAGGAGAGGGGCTGAGAGTCTTCTGGACTCTGATGAACCGACAGTGGATTCAGGAATACAGGCAGAATGAGAAGAGCGGGTTCTGGAGGGTCGGATGGGCTCCGGACCGATGTAGATGTTAGTGATGGAATTGTTGGAGACTGACGAATGTTTTTTCTCTTGTTTCACGGCATTAGCGATGCACTTCTCAGAAGAATTGGACAGTCGGAAATCGGGGTTTCTGTTGAGGTTGATAAATTCCCCGAGCATGTTGACGAGGGATTCATGGAATCGTGGCTTTCCCATGACAATAGATCAGAATATTCTGGAAAAATGGTCTCAATGGAGAAAAAAAACAAAACTGATCCCGAGGTCGCGTATTCGCTTTTTATATCAGACTGATTTCGAAGGATTCATGGAAGGAACCATCCCAAACTCCGCCCCCTTCCCCCATATGATTCTGTTAGGTGGCCAGTTTGGACACAGAAACTCGACTTGTTTTGGTAATCTCGGTCGTCAACAGAAATAGCAAATGAAATATAGGACAGATTTCAACAAGAATTTATGTGATTTGTAATCAGGGTAAAAATGTACTTTAATAACAAGGGAGGACCAAACAAACAAAGATTACATAAGGATAAAGCATGTTCTACGATAATCCAGAAAAACATGTGGAAGTCGAAAGAATCCACAGAATTCAATTATGGACTTCTGGTCGTTCCCTTTACAGAAGCAGTATTCAGAATTACTTTGGTAATCTTCTAGTCTTTCTACTTTTATAGGGGCCCGAAGGCTGGGTCTCACCTGGCGCCTGTCTGATTAGTCACGTATCTACTAGTTGTGAGATCGACACATTGTAAACCATCAAAACAAAGAAAAAACATAATTGGGCGTTTTCCCCACAAATATTAAACGTTCTTGAGACATGCGAAACCGGAGAAGGACATCTGATCACTGTCTTCTCCGATGACCAATCACGAGACTTGACCTATTATGAAAAATCAAAAAACTGTTTACGTAGAAGATGTTTACGCCGATTTAGTTGATTAAAATGTGAACATCAGTTTATTGATATGGGTAATTGCTTACATGAAGTTTTCATCCAGGATCACGTGAAAGGGCTTTTTTAGACTAGTCAGTCTCAAGTGGAAATCATATGAACGGATTGCATCACTGATCGCTTTGTCTTTATTCAGAGAAGTGAAATGAACATTGACCTACAGAGTACTTTGGTAAAAAGAAGGAATTTCGAAATTCAATCAATATATCCCTCTCGCGTGATCATCATCTGATTACTAATTTCCCTACGAAAAGTCATGATTCTTGCAACCAATTCCAGATTCTTCCAACGTCTGGTTTTTGGTCCGATGATACTTGCACGACCGATGTTTGTACTTGCTGAGTTTTTTCAGAAGATCAGCTCCATTTCTTCTTTTTTAATTTCTCGATCAAAGACCAAAGTAACTACTGTATTCAACTTGAGCCAAGAATATCTAGAACCGAAGGTGGAAAGTAGGAAGATACATGTATATTTACCTTGAACTGCATTATCAAATTACCGAACGACCTTTGTCCATCCAAGTTCTGGCGCCAGGCAGATCAGAACCTGAAGGAAAAATAAAAAGCACAAATTTATCTGGTCACAACACAAGATTGATCGTTCTCAATTATTGTTTGGATAATGACCAAATAAAAATTTATTGTACGAATCTGACTAGGGAATCGTAAATTTCAGTTTCAAACCTGTTAGTAACGATTTTTACTTTCGGCTTTGTGAAAAGTTAATTTTTAAATAACTTTAATCGCAGCAACAAAGGCCAAATTAACCCAGTTTTCGACCTTCGGAACGGGGATTCTGTGACTGGTCATGGTGAAAATGTCAAAACAAGGGTGTGAGCATTTAGGAATGTTAATCAAAATTAATGTCTTCAATCTTGCAGAATATAATCTGTTCATTTTTAATTTTTGGACTATTGTAATTACGAAACATGTTGGCCAGAGGCCGAAAAACTTGAATTCAAAGATCTTCAGATGGTTAAATTGTAAACAACTCATGTCGAAACCAGAATCCGAGTTTTCAACACCTTTTTTCGAATAATCAGACTATTTCGTGAACATAATTTCGAAATTTTCAACGAAAAAATTCCAGACTAAAATTTTGAATATTTCAAGACGTAACTTCATAAATAATCAATCACTGATCAATTCTCGAATCGTCGAAAAAAATATTGCTCTAAGTAGGGGGTCGAATCTGAAGTAATGTGATCAAGTTTTTGTACAAAAATAGCAAGATTATTTTCAAATGTGAACAGAATGCAATCGACGTCAATGCTTGTTAATTTGACGATTGATCTCTGTTCAGATCCTCCGTCTTTGTTTTCGCGAAAAGAACATCCAAATTTAGATCGATCCCGTGATAAAATGGGATTAGACGACGTGATAGATCCAGTTCTAAGCCTTCTGACGCCAAAAACGTCACAAACTGATCTGTAATCTACTCCTCACAAAGAAAACTGATCACACAAGTGTTACGACCTTCAACAATTAATCTCTCGAAGCATTCTGCTTACTGAAACAAAGAATAATAACTTTTGTTCTTAATGCCGGTACAGTGTCCTCAGGGACTTTAAATTAGACAACAGTGTCAAATTTCTGAGTTGATCGGGCGACAATCTCGCGGCGCCAATTATCGAATTAACGATTAACTGAGACCAACAGACATGATCCTCAGGGTCAAAAGATCACATGTCTGTTTTTTCTAATCTTCAATTCCGTTCTGCCTACGGTCGATTTTACCTGATTTGAAACAATCTAAATTAAAAGGAAAATAGCGGAACAATGTCCTATGACTTGGTACAAACAACAGTGGAAACGATCTATTACTTGTTTACAACTAACAGCGGGCTTGCAAAAATATTCTTGATTTTATTTATCTCCTTTTAGCACATTTATGAGTGCGGATGATTGCCTGAGTAGATGGAAAAGATTCAGATCCACCGGTTGTCATCGCAAACTCTCCGTTTTAGTCTCAATAGTAGACATCAGTATTTTCGTCTAATTTTCCTTTATCGGGATCTTTGTTAGTCTTGGTCTCATCCACTCTAAAATTACAAATTCGTTTCTGTCTTGGTTCCACTCAGTCTACTTTGGAATTCCATGATTCCTTGCAAATTCTAGAAGAGTCATAAATTAAGCAATAAAATTCCCCAATGATGAGAATATTACACTGACTTCTGAATCATAAACTCAGCTGTCGAGACCAGCGCAAAAACCAACATTAGGTGTGGATACCTCTGGGCGCGGTTGTTCGCAGTGAAATAATCATCTTTTACGCGACTACTGATACCAGGAACTGATCAATAACCAACAATAGAAAGATTCTAGGGAGAATTATTGCCCCAAAAAACGCACATGAGAATCGTAACTTTGTCTAAGAAATAACTAGAAGTTGAATCTGAAAAACCAGGGCAAATACTCACAGCTTACTTTTCATTTTGCGACATTTGATGAACATAGGAAATATAAAAACAAAGCCGACAACCATAGTCACATTCAATCCTGGCAAATAGTGCATAATTTCTCTGAAACGAACTATCAAATCAGTCTATAAGTTTATATTTTTTTTGAAACAAACTTTATTGTAAAGAAAAATTAATCTATTTCTCCTGAATCAACAATATAACATTTATCATTATTTACAACACCTTACCATCATGATAAAACAACTCGAGTCTTGATAACAAATATTCATTCGTTGTAGTTTCGGATTTCTCATCTCCTAAGTAGTTCTGTAAACTGCTGAACAAGTAGTAATCACTTGGACCAATGTCTGTAGAATACAGTGGATGGGACGGAACTTCCGAATTTAACTCCTGAGTTCCTCAACAATCAATTTTGTTTTTTGTGATTGAGCATTATCTTGATAGCATAAAACTTTATTTCTATTCACAAGAACTGGTCATCAATTTCCATTTTAAATTAATTGCCTTCGAAGTTGATATAGTCTAACGTCGATGATAAGATCTAGCGCAATGAACCATTTGTAGGGAAAAAGTTGGATTCGAACAGCAACAAAATCAGTGTAAAAGTTAAGCTCGAACAAACGTTGAAAAAGTACAGATGAACTCATGGACTGACTTGATATATTAATTTCAGTAAAATCCAAAAACCTCACATTAGAATCTCTTGTTCACCTATAGTTATTAAACAAATTGAATCAATGTATTCGGTAATCTTCCTCATTATCTTAGAGTCCATAACAAGCAGCACCAATAGTAATAGCACAATGAAAATGATTCCAAGTTATCTAAAATGATTGAATTTCCAAAATGTGTAAATTTCTAACATAATTTCCAAGACAGCATTAAGATAATCATCCAAGTCCAAGCTCCCTTGCATGTAGTTCCAAATCCTCTTTCTTTGCCCAGATGATACTAGTTAGAGCAAAGGAATTTCTCTCCAGTCCTTCCTTCTTGGTTTGTAGCGGAATCTGCTGGCAGACCTTTGCAAAATCCTTGATCCTTTTTGAGATCGTCTCATAATAAGGATGAACATCCAAGGAATCGATGGAATTCCCAACAATGATAATCCGAGATAATTCATCAACAGTCCAATGAGCTTTCAAAAAACTGTCAAACATGGACCATTCTCCATGAATCATGTAGCAGAGCAATAATGCTTCTTCTTTTGGTAAATTTGAGCTCCTTGTCGCTTCTTTGAATAAGACGTTCGAAAACTCTACTTCTTCTACAACATTGATTCCATTCGATTTCAAGTAAGCTATTTCTCCAGGAACAAAAATGGGTTCTTGTACAGTCATTGAAATCACCGGATACTCATTTTTCAAAGCATTTTGAAGTTCAAGAGCGACAGCGAGCTGCAATGACCCAGAGGATGTTTTCGAATCAATGCCTCCTACACCATAGACTTGAATCTGGGTAATCTTTCCAGAGTTATGGCATTTAGAAAGAGCTTCCAGGATCTGAAGTCTAAATTCACGGCGAGTTTAGTAGATCAAAATAAATAACTTACTTGTAGTAATCGCAGAATTTTTTAGCCCAATTAATTACTTCTTCTATTTGGACTTTATTTACGTCCGGTCTCTTCTCACCATCATAAAAGTTCTTCAATTCCCCAGCCTTCCTGTTCTTGTTCTTTCTGCTCCAATTCAGTGTGAATCCATCATCCTCCATCTAAACACAAAGTAAATCATAAATATCCAAAAAGATAGAAATTTGGGATCAAACCCAGATATACAACAACAAAATAAAAAATAATTTCATCTGAAAAATCTCCTCATCAAGTAATCATGCATCTAATGAATAGGCAGGTTGAGACATGGAGTTCATTGGTGAACAAGTATAAGATCCTAATGAATGAAATTTGGGAGGCTGAGTAGCAGCAAAAACACTAAAATTACTGTCATCTAAGTTAAAAATTAAACCAAACTCTCTGAGTTTCATCTTCTTCGCGTTCGGAGTCTTTCGAATTGGAATCCCAGGTTGGGAGATTCTTCGACGTTCTTCTAAATCTTGATCAGATAAATCTGCCAGACACCAAGGATGATTATTGACACGGTTGATGGCGCCTCTTTTGGCAACATCTTCACAGAGAATCAACTTCAACAAGGACAACTCCATGTTGTCCATTCTACACCAAGGGCGTTTCATTAGATAACAATCCTTCTTGATGTAGGATGCATACTGCGAGCATTCCAAAAGAGGTGCATCCCAAGGGAGTTCACCTACGAGCATCGTGACCAGAACGATTCCAGCAGACCAGATGTCAATGGATTCACCTCTACAACAAGACCACTATTAAACTTTAACCATATAACATGAAAGCCAAACCTATAACGCCCTGACAACACTTCGGGAGCAACGTAAGGGAGAGTTCCACACTTGGTTGTCAATATCCGTTCAGATCTATTGTGTTTAAATACAGTGGCCATTCCAAAGTCACTAATTTTTAGAACATCTAAATTATGCGTCGTAAAATCAACGAATAAATTTGACTTACGGTTTTTATCTAGTAACAGATTCTCCGGTTTGATATCTCTATGAGCGATTCCAGTGGAATGTATGTATTTTAATCCACTTAGAAGTTGCCGAAAGAAATTCTGAGCTCTGGATGGTTTCATTCCAAAGTCAGGTTCTGAAAATCACTATTACACAGAATTTCCACACTATCCTACCAATTTGATCAAAGAGTTCTCCTCCACCAGCATATTCGAGGTAGAGTTCGATCATTTCATCCCCAATGGTTCTCATCGATATGTACTTTAACACATTCTTGTGTTTGTTCACGGCTCGCTGCAGAAGAGCTTCTTTCCTCACCTGCTTTGCCGTCTCATTGTCCATTCCTCGAAGACTGATACGTTTAACCGCAGCGGCAATTGATGGATCATTCCGGTCGACGACCAACACAACCTCACCAAAAGCTCCTGAAACAATGACTCCAAACTCCCGTAAATCTGGAACCTACCTTCTCCAAGAACTCGGATCACCTCCAGTTGGTCAAAATGAATAGTGACGGTCCGTCCATTGCTGGTAGTCTGTTCACTCGGTCTCTGTTGCTCCTTCTTCTCTGAATTTTGCTTCGAGTACGACGCTTTCAGGATCTTCCGTTGTCCTGTCCCACAGTTCTCCTTCTGAGAACACGAGTCTCCGTCTCCACCACCCATGATGATTCTCTTCGGAAAACAAAACATAAAGCAAAACAGTAACAGAAAGACAAAAACCCAAGAGAAATTTTCAAATTACGGAATCGAAAATTTTTGGGGAATCGTAGCGAGACAAACGTTTATATGCGCCCGGTTAACCATAGAAATTTTTGGAAAAATTGGTCATTTCTAACTTTATCTAAAAAACGTATTTCCATCATTTTCAAGGATCTCATTCAAGGCCTCTGTCACACTTTCCCTAACTAGAAATTTACCAGAATTGTCTTTCACTGCTTCCTCGTCTCCAGATCTGTATTTTCCTGTCTTGACTAGGATTGCTCTGAATCCTTGAGACAACGCCCCGAGTACGTCGTCTCTCACGTCATCTCCAATCATGACAGTCTTCTCAGGAGGGAAATCATGTTCGAATGTCCTTAGAGCTGCATGGTAGAATTCTCTTTCGGGTTTCCCAACTACGGTTGCCTAAAATTACTGCGTCAACCAAACCTAAACCAAACGTGATTTACTTTTTTCCCAGTCGCGTACTCCAGAGCAGCCACGAATGGTCCAGGACCCAGAGCTAGCCCATCTTTTCTCTGATAGTACCGTCCTTTATGGATTCCGATTAATTGACTGTCCTTGTTTGAGTGCAGTAACTTGAAGGCCTCATTCATCCTCTCATACGAAAAGTGGCTGGGGGTTAATCCAACAACAACAGCATTCGGATCCGTTGTTTCAACTCCGTCAAATTCTTCCATCGCCTCCGGCTCTAGCATCAGCATTGGCCTCAATCTTCTTTCTTCAACAAGTCTTCTCGCAGCCGTCAAAGAAGTAAAAACAGATTCTTTCTGAACAAAGGTAAATCCAGTCCTGTGAAGTCTAGCCAACAAATTGGGAACCGATTCCTTTGTCGTGTTCGTTGCAAACTTTACAGCAAAATTAGAATTTGAAAGTAATCTTCTGAGAGCATCAGAAGCTCCAGGAATCGCGACTTCATCAATGAACAAAGTTCCTGAAAGGTCAATCAGGACAGCAAACGACGGTGGCATCTGCAATTTAACCAAGTCCCGTTAAAAGAGAAAAGAAGATACCAACAGACTCAAACTAATGGCTACTTCGATCAGATAAATATAATTCTTTACAAAATCAGCAAATTGCAAAATAACACAGATCATAATCAATGTGATACTCGGAAAGTCACAGGAAAAATAATAACTTAGTTCATTTCAACATCCTTTTGCCCAGATTCCTCCTCAATGGTTGGCAGAATGTCTTCTCTATACTCCTTGATTATGTCATTGGTTCCTTTGGTGCAAACAAGACCATGCTTTTCTAACCATCCATGGGAATTGGGACAGATGATTTTAGAGAGGGCTTTTTTCAATTCGACGAACATCCTCTTGAACTCAAGACCATCTCCCTTGGACCGACGGAAGTCAACCAGAACTTTGCGTACATTGTTCTCATGCATTTCATACACAGTGGCTACAAGACACAGATCTTGGTTTTTCTTCGGTATCAGGAACACCTGATGACTCGTAACCATTTTAAATTCACAATCACAAAACTCGGCTGCTTTTTCGATATTCTTCAGAGTTTCAGGAACAGATACAAGAACGCAAAATCGAGTCATTCGACGAACAAGTGTCGCTGGGGAGTTCTGCAATATTTCAACTTGGTACCTAACTAATGTAACCCGGAACATACCACATAAGCTCCAACTTGAGAAGCACTTGTTGGTTGAGACAACAGATCATAATGAACGGGCTGCGAGATACAACTTATTGGTAGACGAGCTCTGTCAATGTTCATAAGCCTGGAAATAAACTCATTAGGACGGTAAATCAGCAGCACAACACTAACAAGACGCTTTCCTGATCTCTAACAGATTTCATCGAATGGAGTTGGGCAGGCTGAGTGGAAGCCACACCGCTAAAACTATTCTGATTACCAGCAATATGTGACTAAACCGAACCTCTCGAGTTTCATTTTCTTTGCATTTGAGATCTTCCTGATTGGAACCCCAGTTTCATATATTTTTCGACGTTCTTCCAAGTTCTGATTAGATAAATCCGCAACGTACCAGGGATGCTTTTTGATGCGTGTGATATTACCCCGTTTGTTCACATCTTCACATAGGATCAATCTCAACAAAGATAATTCCATGTTGTCCATCCTACACCACGGTCGTCTTTCGATATCGCCATCTCTCTTGATGAATGATGCATACTGATCACAATCAAAAGTCGGAGCATCCCAGGGGAGCTCGCCGACGAGCATTGTAACAAGAACAACTCCAGCAGACCAAACATCGATGGGTTCTGCTCTGAAAAGTTATATTCCTTTTGTCACAGGGGAAAATGGAAAACAAACTTGTAATGTCCTCTCAGTACTTCAGGAGCAGCATATGGAAGAGTTCCACACTTGGTTGTTAAAACTCGCTCGGCCCCATTGTGTCTGAACACAGTGGCCATTCCAAAATCGCTGATTTTCAAAACATCTAAATTTCATGATGCACATATATGAAATAAGCTCAACTCACGGTTTCGGTCTAGCAAAAGATTCTCTGGCTTGATGTCCCTATGAGCAATTCCATTGGAGTGAATATATTGCAATCCATTTAGAATTTGACGAAAGTAGCACTGAGCCTTAATTGGTTCCATTCCGACATCGGGCTCTAAAAACAAATTTATATATGAAATATATTGAATGCCCCACCGATCTGATCAAAGAGTTCTCCTCCACCAGCATATTCGAGGTAGAGTTCGATCATTTCATCTCCAATGGTTCTCATCGATATGTACTTTAACACATTCTTGTGTTTGTTCACGGCTCGTTGCAGAAGAGCTTCTTTCCTCACCTGCTTTGCCGTCTCATTGTCCATTCCTCGAAGACTGATACGTTTAACCGCAGCGGCAATCGATGGATCATTCCGGTCGACGACTAACACAACCTCACCAAAAGCTCCTAAAACAATGACTCCAAACTTCCGTAAATCTGGAACCTACCTTCTCCAAGAACTCGGATCACCTCCAGTTGGTCAAAATGAATAGTAACGGTTCGTCCATTGCTGGTAGTCTGTTCACTCGGTCTCTGTTGCTCCTTCTTCTCTGAACTTTGCTTCGAGTACGACGCTTTCAGGATCTTCCGTTGTCCTGTCCCACAGTTCTCCTTCTGAGAACACGAGTCTCCGTCTCCACCATCCATAACAGTTAAGCTAACAAAACAATATATCACGAAGTAAAATGATGACACGGAAACGAAGATTCAAAGAGGAAATTTAAAAGTGCAGTTCTCGGGTTCAAATTGCAAATAAGAATTCGCGCGCTGGGAAATTCGTGTTGAAACCGCAGATGAAGTACAGAAAACAACATAGTAATGGTGAATTTCTCTCGATAACAACTTGTAATTTTAGGCAACTATTAAAATCACAAACAATTTTTTAAAATTGTATCATTGTTATGGTTTTCTTTGTGCGCTTGATTTTTTCCACTTTTTGTTTTGTTATTAACCGGTTTATCTGGAAGAATTGTTTCATACAGTAACAAATCAAACAATAAAATTATGAAACTAAATTAAATCTGACTTTCAGCTCTTGGGATTGAGATTTTATGGATAAAGCATTGTTGATTTTTTCTCTTCGTCTTCTGATAACAAACCAGGGTTTGTATTCTAAAACATCCCACAATAAAACTGGTAGATAAGGATGAAAAACTTACGAAAACAAGAGTGAGATCGGAGGAGGCGGCTGTGCAGAGTGGTGTCCTCGAAGGAGAGGACGGCATCGCCTTCTTGGTCATGTAGCGGTGAACGAACCCGAACACCAAGGCAACAACGCAAACAACAAGAAATGTTACTCCACAAGCGGTTAGAATAGTCGTAGAGTATCCAGAGTAATCGAGCTTCTCGAAGAAAATAAGGACAGTTTTCTGTGATGTTCCTGAGAGAAAAGGGTCCCTGCAGATCTCGGTGATTTTATCCGTGCATTCAGTTTGTGAAGGATCGATCAGGGAGTTCATCACACATTGACACATTTGTCCCTCACAAACCTGGGGTTCTTGCGTGAGCCGACACAACTCCAACTCCCGGGTACAATGATCGAGACTGTCTTTGTCGAGGCATTCATCCTTTTCTGGAGCCGGAGTTGTTGTTGTGCTTGTCGTGGTAGTCGTGGTGGTCGTCGCGGGTTCCTTCTTAGCTTGACCGTGAGCGAAGTTTCCGAAGAACTGTACAATGAAACAGAAGGTCTCCAGCGAGCCCTTGCACTTTGGGAACTTGCTCATAGCGGCTTGTCTATTCAGACATTCACAGAACGGCACATCACAGGCCTCCTGAGTGTTGTCTCCTGCATAACAGTCATCATGGACTTTGCAGCACTCGTTTACATTGACTGAAGGAGTAAGGTTAAGCTCCAACTAGAAGTTAAGGGAAGAACTCACTTCCGACATCATAGCAGGACTCGTTGGCGCTTTCATAGGCTAGCCTTTGATCCATCGAGGTTGCCCCGCAAACCCAATCCTCTTCTGGCATGAAGTTGGCTGATTCCACGAGGTTGACAGTGGAATGAAGCAAGACAATGTAGAAGAACATCCCCAGCAGTTGTCTTGAAGTCATTTGCAGTGTCATTAGACTCTAAATCATTAGATAAGTCGCAAAATAAGAAACTCATTGACTACGGTAGCTTGTTTTTTAAAATGAGAGAAACTTACTATCTGCGAAAACATTCGACTCTTCAATCCTTTAGTGATCCAAGTTCCGGAAGCAAGTCTGAGATAAGGTTGGCCTCCTCCTACCTACAAATCCTCATGATAGCATTTTTGACGAACGTGTCTTTGTTTTCCACGTTTTTTTTTCGAATTGCAAAAAATTTGGCACGAGTAGAGGCTCGGACGTCACAGACAGGAGTTAACACGTGTCGGCCAGAAAGTATCCAAATCTCTTGAGTTCGGTGATATCCGCAAAATTTTAAACTGCGGAATTTTGTGGTTTGCAGTTTGGGATATTTTGGAAAACTTTTGCTTCGTTGAAAAGCTATGGTAATTCAAGGGGAAAGTACACTGTAGTCAAAAATCATATAAACTTTTCAATGTAAACAAGGTCGAGTTCAGAACCTCTACGTTAAACAACAGCTGATGAGCTTCACAAGGATAAAAAATGACGACCTTTGTTATTGAATGTATGATGGATAACAACAGATTTCAGAGAACCCAATTTCGCTATTTATCCAAGTCGGTTTTTACAACGATCAGAATGATCCTGAATTTTAAATCAAAAAGAAACAACTATATCCGCTTATCCGTTGGAAAAACATCATTGTGACAAAAAACAAGAGACATTTGAGCAAAAAAAACATTTTCCGGTTTAGCAAGGAATATTTATATTCCACAAGGAACAAATAGCTACAATGAGGCGTAGCTGGACTTGATTATCTTTACAGAGGTGCGATAAGCCGAATCCGGAAACGAAGGAAAATGCAAAACTCAAGTTAGGGATTACTTGAAGATTATCAGAGAAGGAATTCATGCTGCAAAGAAGGATCACCCGATTCAAATTTATGTTGTCAAAAAGGGTTAATTTGAAGTAAATGAATTCAAGGCCGGACCTTTGTCATAAAAGTCGAATCACCTCATGTCCAAACAAGTCTGGTCCTCTCAGTTCAAATCAGACCTCCACAGTGAGCTGAACGATTAACACTCCCGAGTGGTTTTTGTCTAATGTTACAAAGTTGTCTCATTTTCGACCTGGAGGGTGACCTCGTTTCCTGTGGCACTTCAGCTGTCACTACTTGTCATATTTTTTATCGCGCTATTCGAAAAAAACCAAGCAAGACGACTCTCCCGTTTTCAAAAAACTGGCAAATTCCGGGAAACCAAAGAACGCTCATTTCCAAAGTACAAAAATCTACAAAATTTACGAGTAACAATTCAAACAACAGCTGGTTGGGCTTGAGGGTTGGCGAGACCAAACTCGGAGTTGTTGATAAAGTGCTGTGGTTCAACAACGTAGCATCGGTTCTTTAGCAGACAGTCGATGAGTCTGGAAGTGGGTAATTGCCATAAGGAAATACTTCAAAGGACTTACAGAAACCATGTTTCGTCACGACATAACAATTGAGGATGACCAATAATAATCAACAGCTGTTTTGCTCTGGTTATTGCCGTGTTTACTCTCTAAAGTTCATGCGTAGTTTTTTCCTACGATAGGGACTTACTCTGAGGTCATGCAAGAATCCTACTTTTTTAGTTCTGGTGGTCGTGATAATGATTACCTTCCGTTCACTACCCTGGAATCGCTCAACAGTATCCACTGTGAGATCGTCGTAGGGCAGCATTCTACTCAACCTCATAGCCTGTTCTCGATATGGCGACACAACCCCAATGTCAGATGGTCGTAATTGTGGGACATGATCGGGATGCAGAAGAGTCAGAACATAGCGAATAGCTACCGAGATTTCGTCTGGATTGAAAAAGTACAATTGTCCTTCTTCTTGACCTTGTACAGCATGGAATAACACTGGATAACGCTGGAAGGATCCTATTTTCAATGGCATTAGAGAAAGAACATACCAGTGAACCAAGGACTGGTGATCCAACGAAAGCATCGTGACCAGGAGGATATGTAGGAATGAGGCTATTGTTGTAGAATAATGTCGATGAAACCTGGACAATTGCTGCATGACTTCGGTAATTGTTCTTCAGCTGGACCATCAATCGACTATAACATTGAATAAATTTGAAATACTTTAGATAAAATCTTACGGATCACTTCTGTAAGCAGAGTTCCCGAAAAGTCTGACCAACAGAGACTGATCGAATCTGTAAGCAGGCTTCTCCAGAACAGGATCAATTAACACGGGTCCCAATTGCATCGGGTCTCCAGCAAGAACGAACTTGACATGTTGGTGGCCGAAGTAACCCAATGGAATCCAAGTCTCCGGTTCTGCAGCTTGACCAGCTTCATCGACGAGGATGTGGGAGAAGAAATCCAGGACCGACGGTCGAATCCTCGCGCAATTGCCGATCGTGCTGATGACGACAGTGTACTGGAAGTACTTTCTTCCATTACTAGGTATAATGAAGCGATGTCCATCATGCAAAGTGACGCTATCTAGTCTTCGATCTCGAGTCGAGAAGTCCGCACGAGTGGACATGGAACGGTAGATCCTTCTTGCATCAATGAACCCGGCTTCCAAAAGAGCAATAGTAAAGTGATCAGCAGCGGCGTTTGAAGGTGTGCACACAAGAAACCGACTTTTTGGATCTTCCATCTTGATGTGCCTAATGGCTTCAATGAGAGTGGTAGTCTTGCCAGTACCTGGAGGGCCGAAAAGGATAAACGGAAAGTCTCCATGCATCTTACAGATTGAGTAGACTGCTTCCCTTTGGTCTTTATTCAGAGTCTTGTTCCCAGCAAACATCTCCGCGATTCCTTGTTCTCTGTATTGAATGAACCTGGCAGTATCGTGTTCGAACTGAGGAACCCCAAAAATCTTCTCATGAAGGTAGTTCTTTTCAATCACCTGAGTTATGGCATGATAGAGGTCCTCGTACCCACTTGCATTCGGCTTGATGTAAACAGAATATTCCTGGAAGATGGATTTATATCAATTACATCGAAATTAAAAGTTGATCTACTTTATTTGGATCTAAAAACTGGTTGTTTCTTTTGGATATACAAATAGTTCCTCTGTTGTTGTTCTGTCTCTCCAGCTTCTGTAGAGTTCCCGTGATGATCTGTGAATTCGTGGATTCCTCGGCGATATAACCATACTCAACAATGTGCAAAACACATTCGTAGAAGGTGTACTCGATTCGCTCCAAGTTGAAATGGACAAATACTTTGTTTGTATCACAGTAACCGAGTACTGGTTTCTGCTTCCAGACAACCGGAATCTTGATCTTGAGCTAAAATAACAATTTTTATGCCTGAATATAAAAGTACTACTTACTAACTCCGAGACTAACCCAACATCAGCATAGAACCTAAATTTTTGTCCGGATATGCTAAGATTATTCGTGTGATTTTTACATAAAAATGCCTTCATATTTGGAGAAATATGATTGTTTTCGACATCTGTGGCATTGACACGAAATCCATTGATGAAAATCTTTTGCAATTCCTCGTCCCAAGGCATATCGTGCATTAAAACCTCGAACACTCGTTTTGCAGTTCGTGTTATGAAATCATCTCCATCAGTTTGGAGACCGTCAGCATTGATTTGTGTATTAAAGCTTGTTTGGGGAACTATATTAACATTTAGATCATCTCCGGAGTCATCATCAATGGTGATAATTTCTGGAGAAGTGTTCGCCAACGGATTTGACATTTTAGATAAGAAGTAAGATTCATATATAAATACTACTTAAATACTCGAGGATTAATGTGCTAATGAAATTCCTTGAATAAGATGAAAGCACAAAAGAATAACAAGCTCAGAAAACAGCACACATATTTGATAAAAATAAGACGCAGTGATCCGATCAAGGTTGCTGGCAATGTGTCTCCGACTGGGAATTTTCTCGCGGTACTTTTGAAATGAATTGAGCATTATTTTCCATTTTATTCTTAAATGCATATATTAATATTCCACCAAACATGTACAAACGTTAATAGTCGACTTCCAATTGGGAGAAAGATAATTTTTCCTGATAAGTTCAGCGGTGAAAAACGCAGAAAGACAGGCGAGGATCGTCGACGGAAGAGATCCAGTGAGCAGCCAGAATCCCAGCCCGGGAGAGTTATTTTTGGTTGCTGAAATTAATTCTTAATTGGTTTGCTCAAGACTAGAATCTCACAGATGGACACAGCAGCTACGATACATGAGACGAGAACGATCCCGAAGGCCGACATCGGGACCACGGCGCACCTGTACATCCATAGACAAAACTGGGCTGGACGACCGCACATTGTGAACAAAATGAACAAAAACGAAATTCCTTGGATTATCAGAGCAATCACCACTGCGATTAGTATCCCTTGTGAAGTGCAGTCAGAAACGAACTTCTGATTGCCGCACCAAGCTAGAAGGAGTACGGTGTAATGTTTAAAAAGTTGTTTTACAACTCACTTTTGTCCGATATGGAATAGGCCTCGAGACATATTGCCAAGACGAGGAAGAAAGCAAAAAGGGCTCTCAGCAGTCCAATCAGTTGGATTGTCCCTTGATCCACATTGGGCATCTCGAGAGAATTCTATTTCCTCACAAAGTCAAAGAATTGAATTTATCCGAAAATTGCTCCATTGTGACTCATTCACATCGATAACACGTTTACGATAGCACTCCTTGTGACGTCAGCTTCTTGCATATTCTCTCAAAAATTCAATCAAAAGTTTTTTAAACACACTTTCATCTAGTATGGAAAACTATAACGAAACACCTCGTGATATTTTGTTTATTAACACAGTTTGGAAAAAAAGTGGTATTTCCCGTTTTGGAACCCGACGACTAAATACCGGACCCTGTCGTCCCCTCGGGGCCTTGTTTTTGCTGACGACGAAATCATCTGGGATGAAAGGAATTAATATAATTCTTGGACCGGAACAGAAATCGACTCGTCGAACTGTTGTTTTCGTGTTTTCCGAATTAAAGAAGCAAATAATTGGTAGTATTTATGACACGCAAATGGTGATTGAACCCATTATACGCAATTCCAGTTCAGTCACCACTGTCTCAAAGGAAAAACATCAATTTGACTTTATTAAACAAAGGCTCAATTTCCGCTTAGGATCTGTCGAACGGGTTTTTCATTCTAAATGTGGTTCAAATTTCGTTGTTTTTCGTCGGCACTCGTATTTTTAGCATAAGCAAAAGTTGAAATAAGCACTTATATAAAAATAACGTAAGATAACTCAATTTGACTGGAGATGAAGCTAAAGTTAAAGAACGGAAAAACTTGTTCTTCAATCCTCGAACGGAAAGTAGATCCTGTTGAAATATGATCGGATTTGCTTTTTTTTTTAGTTTCAAAAGTGATGTTATAGGGAATTATATGATTAATGTCCGGAAATGAGGAATTTTCCTTACTTTGATTAGAGGATCCTGCAAGAGTTTTCTGCTTTTTCTGTCCCTGAATGAGTATCTTCTAGAAATGGAAATGTTTTCATTCATACTTAAACACTAACAACTCCAAAGAAAAATCTGCAGTTAATTGGCCATTTACGAAGCCAACTTCATTCAACTTTTCCCCCGGATTAGCCGGCCTAAAAATTGCATCTCAAAGAAGACTATTGAAACCAGAATCGTAGTCTAATTGCGTGATTCATATGGAGTGGAAATTTACAGTGACCTTTTAATTGTTACAGAAACACAAATGTTGACGTTACTTGAAATTTTAAACTTTGCAAATCTCTGACTTTTGAAATGAAATTACTTTTAGTTACGTTTCGATTAGAGATTAGGTACTGTAAAAGAAACCTTCAGGGACCGAATCGGCACATAAAAAAGACGGTACCTTTTTCTGCAAACCTTTGTGAATTTCCGCTTATCCTTAGGGGTTTCAGCTAATTGGTTGGTATTGCGTTGTCCAAGTCAAGAAGTTTAATACTTTGGAAATATTCTCGAAATGTCTCTGATGAGGAAATAAAGGGGCTGACGAAGTGGTTCGACTTTGCCCCTAATGCGAAGCATGATTTCACTAATGCTGATGTAGTTTTGAATGGCTTCCGAATCCTTTTTGGCTCCCTATATCTGGTGGATAAACGAGGATTTGAGCTTCATTCCAAGAAAGATTTTGTCAGAAAATAACGAGTTTAAAAAAATGCCATTAACCTAGTATGATGTCACTCGTTCCGAGAACAAGATGGAAAACAGATTTGTTTTTGAATTTTTGCCGTTGTAGTATTTTGGAAATAACTCCAAAGTTTGGGCCTCAATGCATGCCCTTGAGAATCAAACACCTACTTCAACTCTGATCCCTGTTTTCCGAAAATGTAAACAGGCTCATTCATAAATATGGATTTCCAAACTTGCTTACATCATATGGACCTCGTTCGTAGTTTCCAGTGTTCAGACTGGGGGTCCGAGTTTCATCACCGCTAGGGGTCTCTGGATTCTGGCCAATTTGACCCATATCCCGTACATTTTTCACGGCAAAAAAAAACAGGATCAGCTGGTAACTTGGATAATGCTTACTAGTTCTCCCTTTGATCCGGTGACCGCCCCCACTGGCCCCGTTTGTGATCTTCTCTGGTCTGCGGACGACGTGGACTACATGTGGTTTACTTTTGAAACACTGCAGCTTAGAGACCAGGGGAACGTCTCGGATCTAATCCCTTTCCGGATTTACGTCCGGGCTTTCCTCCGGATTCCAATCTCGTTTTGTGTAACGTTCAATTTCTGCAATTGTAGTCAATCAAAAAGTGGACCGTTTTGGTTACTGCAAGAGTATAATTTTATTTTTGGAGGATTGTCCACAACGTGTCCAGTTAATCCTGTTTCCCTTTACGGAATTAAGCAAACAGTAAACACCACGTGAAACACACTAATAATGCTTCCAGGAGACACTCGAAAACAGAAAACAAAATTCAGAGTCATCCTCGAACGGCTTGTTTTTATTAGATCTTGTGCTCGGTCTTTGACATTCGGCAATGACTCAATTTACTCAATGAGGAATTGAAAAGTAAACAGTCCCAATTTCATTTGGCAACAACTATGCAAGGGCTTTATTTGATGAATTCCAAGTTGGAGGTTCTCATAGATCGACCCCCAAGCTTAGAAATTCCAAGCGTACTTTGCTTTGTTTCTGATTTATAAATATCAGCCAGATCTCGGAGATCTCCATCTCTATTCAGAACAGTTTTAAAAATAAACAAACCACCGGAAGCCTCATGTTAATCTTGGATTTCGAAAAGTGTCCTCGGACGTCAAATCCGGAACTTTTGTAAAAATGGCTACAGTCGGGGAAACAGTTTCTCGGGATTAGAAAGACGCTGTATTAGGGTTCTTAAACATTCCAAATTAGGTCTGGAATGTAAACATGGATGTATCATCAAAAACGAAACCAATATGTACTCAAGTAGTCAGATGCTCATCTACAAATTCCAGAATACAAACACTTACGTAATTTCCGAGAAGACTGTAGCATCCTAATCTTCCTCCATTTTGGTACTCCGGAATAAAGTAGCGAAATCTCTGGATCAAGCAGCACTCAGCGTAGATGAGATATACTGTAATTTAGGGGTGTAAAAACCTTCCTTGTTTACCACACCAATCCCCAATGTAATAAGTTCTTTAAGCAGTGTAATTTGTCAATGTTCTTTGATTTAGTTCTTGGTTATGTCACAAATTCACAAGGGGTTTCATCGCCTTGCTAATTTACCATCAACAAGTCGACATTTTTATCATTGCCAAAATACAAATCTAAATTTGAGTTATTATTTTTTCTGTTGTTTTTACTAGACATTTGTAACCAAATTTGTTACGGCGTGGTCGTTAGGAGAAATTAGGCCAATTATGGGAAATTGCACGAGTATTTCTAAACATTTTTATTAAATTGGAAGGGTTTTGTTCCCTGATGTTTTCAAAGATTCTGAAATTGGACTATCCTGTTTTTAAAATTTCTAGAGTGGGCAATTTTTAGTTTTGATGGTGTATTAGTCACTGTTATGAAAATATCCAATTAGAAATAAACAAAAATGACCCCAAGAAATACAGAGCTTAAATCACGTGCTAGTTTTTTGCTCATTAACATACTGATACACTTTTTACGTAACCGTTCTGCCTTGTCACGTTTTTCAAATTTCCAATTTCAGTTCTTTCGAAAACAATAAATGGGAAACAATTTTATAGTTTCCGTAAGACGTGAGACGGACTAAAATTAGGAAATCGGGTCCAACCTGGATTCCGTGTCAATTTGTCCCTTTCACGTTTTCAGCAACACTTATGGGATATACGATTAAAATACAAATTTTATGGAGTAATGGGAATTTCTCGTAGTTCATAAAAATAAAAATTTCATCATTTTCCACTCGGATGGAATCCAGACCACCCGTGGACCCCGACCGATAATCCTTATCAAGTTTAGAGTACCTGAAAAATCAAAGTACTTTTGAAAACACCTGGAGTCGTTAATCGGTCGTTAATGATCTTGCCAGGCGTCCTATTGTTCGATAATCACTAGGATGGTCGTAAAACGATAGTCTTATCCTACACTATGGAAAAAGCCGTCCATCCCCTCGGGCATCCTGGAATTTCTTGTTTCATGTTTGGTGTTTCTTCTCAAATTGTTTTGATTCCCGTTGATCCAATTTAGGCGTTTTTTGAGATAAACAACATGATGAAACAGAAAAATGAGCACGTTGACCCTATTCGCTCGAGTGCTTCTTCATTGAATTTCTGGCGAACTGTGATCAGCTGCTACCATCAACCATGTGTTTTTGAAATGATAAAGGTTAATGAACTTGCGGAGAGCACTGCTACCAGATTCCCCGAAGGACGTATCTTTCCAACCTTTCCGCAAAACCATTTGTCTTAAGGTAAGTTGATCGGACAGGAGGTACTGTACCTGTATTCGAGACACTTTCATTGAGAATGGACCTTGAGTATTCTCTTATTTATGTTTTTATGTTTTTCTTTGCCTTTTGAGTCTATTGTTTTTGCGTAAACAGTCAAGCCAGATTAATTATGGATGGCATTAATTTCGTATGGCTTGTTATCAAGAAGACATAGGAAAGCCGAGATTGGAAGCCCCGCCCTCTGGACTTCACCGTTCGAAATCTGCAGTCCGGACTTGGCAGGAATTTCAAAGGCGGAGCCGAGGAGTAAAATAAAAGCTAATCAAAATGTTTTACAACTTCATTTTCGAGACCGTCTCTAATTGGATTCTGTAACCCCGACTCATGCGCCTCGGAGACTGTCTGAGGCTCTTGAAGTCGGGAAACCCTTTAAAGACCCTTATCACTCCGGCCATCGTGAAAGACTTGTAAGTGCAGAAATCGGTCGGCAGTTGATCAAAGTTATTTGCGAGGAGAGAACACATAAAGTTGTTTACGCGTTAACGTTTTTTCTTTGTTCTATTCTGAGGCTTCCATAGTTTCCAGACTTGAGCGACGGTCAGTCACAGATGCATTCCAACGTCCCCTCCACTTCCTCCACCATTTGTCCTTCAGCTTCCTCCAGATTCACGCTGACCATCAGTACACTGGTTATCTTGCTTACTGTGGCCTCGGTGACAGAAGGAACTAGGCTTTGTGGAAGGCCGTTGATGCACAGAATCTACAAAATTTGCGATGCCACTTCGACACTCAGATGTGCCGAGCTGGATGAGGAAGAGACCATCACCCCTCGTGACGGTAAAGGTGAGTCTTTCAGATTTCAAAAACCACCGGTCTTTTGACTTCCGTTTGCGTCACTTCCGAGGCTATAAGGTTGTTATTGCGTAGACCTCTTCTCGCTGAATTCCACGTGGTGGATATCACACGTTTTTATGCTTGGTAGAAACAAAGACGATAAGAGACAATACATTTGTCAGCACTTTTCGGCACACCTTCCTCTAGAACGCATAATTAGGCAATTTGATTGACTTGTTGACAAAGCGGGTCCGGATCGGCGGAAACACAATGTTCCGCAAGTTGCAACATTTTCCGGCTTTTTACACACCAACAGCTTTCCGGATGTCGTTCCCTGCTTTGATTGATCTATTTAAATTGACCGGGTCCCAAATTGGTTGAATTAGATTCAACCATCGTCCAGATAAGAGTCGTATTTTATAGGGCATCTTTCACCCTCCACATTGTGTAAAAACTGACCTTCAGCACTGATAAACCTTCAAGGTTGTCTTACAAGAATAGGTTTACTTTACCCATGCACTTTGCTCCTTCTCCATTGGGTGGCTTAGGTTAACGCAATGGTTGGAATTAGTTTGTGCTCTGGATTCGGAACATAAAAGTGGATCGATGATGTTTATTGAGATGAAGTAATTTCAGATCTTTCCCAGATTTGCTGCAGTAAAGGATGTGAGACCTCGAGAATCGAGAGATATTGCTGCATCTACCAGGCCACCAAGGGAACCCCCTTCCGGCCCGAAGTGAAACCCCACTCCAAACACCACCACAGAATGCGCAACATCCAGCCCGTTGATTTCAAGAACACCGCTTATGATCTCGTCTGATATTAACCATAGAGTCCAAGTTAGAACTCCAGAGCCTCACCGTATTGCAAATCAGTTTGCACGAAAATAACTTTATTCATTGTTTGCAGGCTTTTCATATTGCCACGATTTCATCATTCTTGTCTGTTAATTTTTAAACAACGTATAAAATCCAAAAATCACTAAACTTGGACATGAGACTGGGAGAGAACAAAGTGGAAAGTATCAGTCGGATTTTGAAAACAAATGAGATTCAGAGTGTAAATTTGAATAAAAGAGATTTAAAACTCGAGAATGTTGGATTTGAATTCATTCCTTGGTTGCTGGAGCGAGAGGATAGATCTTTTTCTCTAAATTCGATATTCAGTAATGACTCTGAAATCGGGAAGAATTTCCAAACTTACCAAACTGGATTCGACGCTGATGACAGCAGCCATAGTCGGAGAGAGGTTCGATCTTGAGAATATGAAGGGTTCAGCGACGACCGATTGTATCATCGACAGTCTTTTCGAAACCAAAGACAGAATACTGTGATTCGACCTTGTAATAAAAAAATGAATGTTTGATTTGCAGATTCCACATTCATTGGAAGTTTCTGAATCACTGGCTTCCAGCCCTGCCTGGATTCAGATACATCCGGTTCCGACTGTCTACTGAAGCCATCCTGTTTCTGCTCGAGGTTGTCTATTGCAAGAAGATCACAAACTTGGGTCCGTTGATGGAAGTCGTCGATTACACTGCTCAAAATGATGCTCCCAAGTTTTTAAACTTTCTTATTGAGAATTACTTTGAGAAAATGCCTCAGAATTACCTTTTTCGGTTTTGGAGAATCTCGAAGAAGAATCATTTGAATTGTGAAATTAGATTGAAGCAGCTCGTCGGAGAAAATGTCCACTGGATGCTTCAGGAAGGGACTGATGGAGTGGAATTTTTCCTACAGGCCCCTGTCGAAGACATTCTAGATCTTGCTCAAGATGATCAAGTTGATTGGAGGTCTGGGAAGATTCTGACGGAGGTCCTGCTCTCTTGGTGTCGGACCAATGAAGGAGTCGCCAAAAACTATTGTAAAGAGTTATTTTCCACCATCAGATTCAAGACTATGAGAGAGGTAAGCTTGTTTCGACGAAGACAATGGCTATGCAGATGTCATTACAGCGTCGGGAATGTCTCAATTTATTCCGCACAACCTTCATTGAGATGGGCATGGACGAAGCAGATGCAGTTGAGAAGACTACAGTCTACAGTTCGATGAAGCCACGTATACCCCATCAAGTACTGCTTTACCTTGGAGGATGGAGTTCTAGAAAAGGATCTTCTGCAGTTTTATTTTACGACACCTACACCAACCATTGGGCAGAAGTCCCGGTTATGGAGTTGCCGATGAAGATGGCCTATCACCGAGTCTTCCAAGTTGGGGAGGTTCGTTTTCATTATTTTCGAAGTAATGGGAAGTTTTAGTATTTGTACTGCTTCGGAGGCTATGACTTTACTTCGTTCAAGACAGAAGTCTGGAAATTTGATTTCGGCAATTTCGTATGGGAATGGGAAAGCGCTCTGCCGGATGATAGGTAGGTTTCTGTGTTTTCCAATGAATAAATTTGGTTTTTCAGAGGCTACTTTACTGCCGTGACCTACAATTCCAAGGTGTACCTCTTTGGAGGCTACGACTTCACGAGAAGACTATCAAAGAACCTCCTCTACGACCCTGGGAGGAACAGATGGGAGGCGATCCCCCCTTTGACTGTAGGACGGTCAGATGCCGCGGCTATTGTGTACAGAGGACGGATTCTGGTTTCTGGAGGATTCGATGGGGAGAGGACTTTGAACCAAGTAGAGATGTTTGATCCGAAGAAGCCTGAGGAAGGATGGACAGACTTCGTCCCATTGAGGAACCGGCGCTCAGCTCACTGTCTGGTGATCTTCAGAGGAGTCCTCTACGCCCTTGGAGGATTCCAGCACGGAAGCAGCACCGAGTCCTGTGAGTACTTTGACATCGTCAATAACGAGTGGAAGGCCGCCCCCAACATGAATTATGAACGGTCGACCTTTGCTGCTGTTGTTTTCAATGACGCCATCTACGCCATCGGGGGGCATACTCTGGACACCTCCACCGCGTTGGTCGAGAAGTTCGACGGGGAACAATGGACACTCAGCCACTCTCTCCCGAAGCCGATGGCTGCAGGAGCTTTGGTTCACGTCCAGAACCCGAAGAACATGGCTACACTGCTTCAGAGGGATACGGAGTGGTGGAGGTAGAAGGATTTACTTTCAGTTCGGGATAAATCCTAGTTAGGTCTGGAAATAAAGGTCTGTCTTTGAAGGAAATAAGTTTGAAAACAGACTGAACTTTTCACGGCTAAATCAAAACATTGGCAATCAAGGATAGTTATAAAAATCAACAGCAAATTCTGTTTGAATAATCAGCGGATTTCTTTTTAAAGCACTTGTTCCAGTCCTCCGATGTCGGTCGATGTCTGTATCTCCTGGTCACAAGGATACGGTCTCGTTTGACCCATTCACTCGGGGGTTCATTTGCTTCCAAGGCTTCTCGTATATTGAACAGCTGGCCTCGCAGGACTCTTATCTGGGAATGAACGAGTGATCTGTGGTGTGACTTGTCGTGTCTGAACAGATGCTCAAGGTCCTTGCAGAGGTCGTGGACGAAAGAAGGCGTCAACAGCTCCAGGATTCTCTTACGGAGCTCCTGATTCAACGGGAACTTGGCCCAGAGGAGTCCTGACCAATGGAAGGGGAAGGTCCGGAACCGACTGACGCTCTCGGGGTGTTTCACAGGGAAGGCCAAACCGTTGTCGATGGCCACGATCGAGATCTCTTCACCAGTCTCATATCTGAATAAACCATTATTTTAGGTATAAGACAAAATTCTCACCTGATTAGCCAGTTGTCGTCATGTCTGTCAGTGTTCCTGATGGCGTAATCCAAAAGGCATAATTTTTGAAAAAGAAGAGTAAACTTCTCAGCTTCTTCTGGAGTCATCCCAGAGTCTCCCTTCTGAATGAGTTCAGACAAGACGTCTCCAGAACTCTTGTATCCATGAACAAAGATCTGGAAACTCCCTTCTTTCGGCCTCTGTCCTCGAGACCCACTGTGGTTGAAAGTCGGGGAACAGAGTTGGACAACCCGGGTTTTGGGGACGAGGAAGAGCTGGAAAACATTTCCTCCAAACAATTAAGCATAGCAATTCACCTGGAGTCTCTCATCAACCAAGCTGGCACCTGTTTCGGACAAGTAACCGAAATTGGGGACCAGACAAGCCCTCCCAAAGCAGCAGAAACAGAGGATCCGTTGAAGACGCTTCGGCCACTTGGGGTTCAGTGGAGCAAAGGGTTCTTCGTCCTTCGGCTTGAAAATAGCAATCGGCTTCCTGTTAATATCGTAGACAAAGTAAGATCCTAAAGAATTCAAAACATAAGCGAAATGAAAATTTGAAGTTTTGCCTGAACTTCCTGCTGGAACCAACTCTGGGTACACTCCGCTGCTGATAGCCTCTTGGGCCTTGTTGAAGATGACGTTGAATTCGTCATCTGATTGATTCTTCGAATTGACAATCAACTCTGAGATAACTTCATGATCTGTGGCGATTGTCGAGGTTGAGAAAGAATTTCCCCTCGAAAGAGACTCATTCGACAAACCGTGAGTCTTTAGCGACATTTTCCAGTTGGCACTCTGAAGGTGTCCAAGAATGAAGCCTGAACAATCGTTATCCTTGAATTCCCAACGAAAACGAAAAATTTGCATGTAAAAATTTTGGGAATTTGTATCCGTTCCAAGCCTACATCAAACCTAATCTAGCTTTACTTTCTGAACAAAAATTCTATTTATTTAATTACAGAAGATTCCAAAGCATTTATCATACTCCACAGATTAAGTTAATCAATATTCAACGATAAATAAGAAAGTGTGATAGTAAAAATGCAGTAAAAGTCTGGAATCATTTATATATTCCTGATTTCGCTTAACAGAGTTCATATATCAAAATTATACAAAACCACTAAATTTAGAGTTACTGTAATAATAATCAAGTAAGAAAGTTTATTAGACCATTGCTGAAACTATTGTTTTGTTGTAAAACTCCAGAAAAACAAAAACAAGAAATCGAGGAAGACTGATCAACGTCATTCAAAAAAGTTTTCTCCGTGTGCTTGGCTAAATGCCCATTTCGTTTTTTCTTTCATCGTTGTTGACTTTCTAGTTTTTCCGAAAATCCCAAAGTATTTCTTTTTCCATGTCTAGCTTTGCTTTATATCGCTGTTTCTCGACATCAATTCCTTCTACTTCAAAGTACCTTGTGAGGGCTTCGCCGTCTATTCTAAGGAAGAACCCAGCAGATCACGTTTGTTTATTTAAAATTGTGATAGCTTTCATAAATGAAATTCTTTCAGTTTGGCTTGTTGAGTTATAAAAAAGCTCCTCAGACAGAGAAATTAAAGATCCCAACATGGAGGGAAGAATTCTCAAAGAAAGACAAAGTCTTAGGATGGAATGAGACAGTGCCAAAACGGACAATTGTGAAGAAAGTTCCGGAGATTGTTCTACCAGCTACATTATCCCCTAAGAAGAGACGGAAGATTGAAGCAATGTTGACGGGAAAGACGGTAGCGAAAGCTCAGCCCAATTTGAAGAGTAAAGAATCAAAGTGTAAGTGGATTTTGCTTCGTATAATCTGGGCAATGATCCCCATTATATTTTCGTCGACATAAGCTTAACCTAATGAATATTATTTCAGTTACTAAGCTATCAACGGGCCAAAGTGTAACATCATCGACTACTTCAAAACCGAGGAGAAAGGCAACAGAGGCTAAATACTGAATCTAGAACCAATTTGAAATTCACATACGGAGCCCTGCCTGTAATTAGGGTGCCGTTTTGTAGAGTTTGGAATGCTGGATCGAATGATATATAACATTCCAGGATTCAATTAGGTTTGTAATATGAAGAATTATTTTGAGGAATTTTTCTCAATCGAACTTGAAAAAATGAATAACTTAATTTATAAGGGCTTGAAGAGATATTAGTATGTCTATCATAAACCTTATCTAATTCTCTATCAAATAACGTGTGAATTTTGAGATCCTGTATAAAAATATTTAAAAAATGAAAACAAAGAGTTCAGTTTCTTTATATATAGTTATGCAGCTGAAATTGTTTAACAACATATGAAGAACTCGGTCCTTAAATACTACGCTGAATGTATGTTGTTTAATATGGACAATGTTGGGGGTCGTAGGAAAACCTCCCCTATCCTTCTTCGGAACTGGCAGAAAGAGATAGTTCACATATTATTCAGTAAATTCTTGTTCTTTATGATAGATATATTAGTATTATCTCAAGTTGCTTATGAATTAAGTTATTAACTTTTTTCGAGTACGAACGAAGGAAATGCTTCAAAATAATTTTTCCTGTGCTAAACCCAACTGAATCCTGGAATGCCATATTATTCGATTTAGCATCCCAAAATCTACAAAAGACTACCTTAATTGCAGAGCTCTGTGTGCTAATAACTCGGCTTTATTCCTCCTTCAGATTGTTTGAGTAAAGTTTATCTTAGACTATGGAAATAGAAAGGAATGTGGGAATTTGATTGACTCAAGTGGATTAAAACCGGAAGACTCATCTCTTGAGTAAATAGATAGATTCCTGTAAATTGAATCACTCTTCGAGAAATGATCCCGTCTCTAGTTATTTTTCGCTGGATTGGGCAGGAGATGATAAAGTTGGTTGATGAAATGCTTCATTCCGTGTCCTCTCGAGAGTATTTGTCTTAGAGACGAATGTCGAAAGATACATCTTTTTGCTCTTTTCTGAGAACAAAATGTTTTACTCAGAAATCGTATGGCCCTGGGATTATTTTGGTTTTTGTAAGTGCTGATCTTGACCCTTGAACGGTCGACCGCACTCGGATCAGCTGTCGGTTCCTTTGCCGAGATCTTAGAATTCCTCCCGTGGAGGCCAAACATTCCGGCTGGCCATTAATGGTCAGTGAGTAAGCCCATTTAGGCCTCGTCAGTCGTGCGGCTGACCGAAGAAGCATCAGATCGATCGGTCAACACAGGTGCTCCTTTGGCCTTGTTCGCGCAGCCAGTCGTCTGCCAGTTCCCATTGGGCCCAGGTGGGCAAACAGTCCCCGATCTCCCATGCAGAGATGCCGAAGTTCCTGGAGCGCTTTGGGACTGCGAGAGTCGATTTCGCAAGTCAGTTACTCGAGGGAATTCTTGATGCATCAGCCTCGGGGTTTGTGTCCCGCAACTCGGATTGTAAATTTTGCTCGATAATTATCTCCGATCAAATTTTCTCGATTTACTTTTTCCCGACACGGAGGAGAAAACATTTGTTACCAATCTTTCCAACAGGAACGTTTGTCTGCGCGGGGAATTCGCTCAAAAAAGTCGGGGCGCGACGGAACTCGATAACCAAGAAAGCTCACCGAAATTCAAAAAACAATGCACGTAATCTTTTGTTTTCCCGCAAAAATTCCTGGATTATTTTTAAGACCTCGATGTTTATCCTCTTTGATATAGAAGCTCTTTGACTTTAATCTGTCAATTTCTTAATTTGCTACTTTCTTCCGATCAATGATTTGATTGATATTCCATTTAGTGATGAGCGAAAAACATTTAGCTCTGGTTTCCTGCAGGTTATCCGCTCCAAAATCCGTTCTCCTTCGATCACCCGTGAAACAAACACTAACAGATCGATGAATTCCTTTCATTTCTTCCTTTTTTGGCGTGATTCAGACTTGTTTCGTCTTTCTCACGGGTTATACAAAACTTTTACAGGTCCAAAAAATGTGAAAATTTTTAATTTCTCCGGAAACTGAATAATTCAACTGCGGTTCTTCAAATTATTGATTTAGACCATGACTACTGAATGTTGATATTGCTGTAAAGATGAAAATCTTTTGGGGAAAACGATCGGGTCGTTATGAGCTTTCGCAGGACATTTTCGTCTTGACTGTTTATGTGGGGGATTGCTCCCTGGTTCAGTGTACCCTCGACAGTGACTCCACCTCGAGGGACTGTCTCGAGTATCTGAGACAGAAGCTGAATCTGAAGCAGTTGGAGGTCTTCGGACTCAAGTACCAGATGAGATGTAACGATCCCGACAACCGGATGTGGAAATGGCTCGAGCCGGATAAACCCTTGAAGAAGCAACTGGACAAATTTGCCTGCAAACCCAGACAAGTCCAGTTGGGAATCCTCTTCCACACCCCGAATGTTTTTGCTCTTCACGACCCCATTGCCAGGTTGACTGCTTTTACAAATCAATTTCGTAATTTGATTATTTGTTTAGGTCCTTCTACTACACCCTCTTGAAACACGATGTCGTTGCTGGGAAGTACAATTTTGATGTTGAAATGTTCATTCACTTGGCGGCTTTGAGTCTCCAAGTCGAGCATGGGGATTACGAACCCACGATCCACAGCTTGGATTTCCTTCGATCGATCCCGCTCCTGCCACCTGTAGGTTCTTATGTTTTAAGTTGATATCAGTTGTTATTTAGCAACTGTCTCGTTCAATCCAATTCGTGGATGATTTCCTCCTGAGGATTTTAACTGCTTATGAACGGCACAATGGGAAGGAATCTGGAGTCGCTGCGATTGAGTACATCTATGAAGTCATTCAGAATGACGGTTACGGAGAAGAACTGTTTAATGCCAAGGACGACGAATCCACAGAGATCAAGTTGGGATATAGACCTGATTCGATCATTGTCAAAAGGTACCATCGTCCAACGTTGTATTACAAATTTGAGGAGATTCGGGAGATTCTCGCTCAGAAGAGAAATCTGTTGATCAAGTGCTTGGATGGATCCACGTCGGTTTTCATGTTGGAAGATGCTGAGATGGCCAAGTACGTCGGATTAGTCTTGGCTTGGCAGTTGAAATTTGCGATGAATGAAGCCGTTGTCCACAAATCTGTCCCGCATGTGTTGAGGAACTTGCAATTCGGAGTCAAGAACTTCAATGCAGCTCCCACGACTCTCACGAAACTATCTTTCGCGGAGGCAAGTTTTCTTTCTCAAATTACCCTTTACTTTTACTTTAGGTCCCATCAACCAGAACGACGAATTCAATTGACTTGGGAACTACGGGATCTATCTGCTCTCAATGTCCTCCATCGTCCTCTTCCGTCCTGACGAGAGCCACGAGTAATCCATTCATGAACTCCTCCATCCATGACTCCCACTCCCTTCAGCAAGCCTACTCCATCAGAGGCAGTGTTTCCGAAGCCAATCCGATCAACTTCAACATGACTCCATTGCCCCCAAGTATATCCACTCCCTCCATTCCGCATCAATTGTTATCTCCAGGACAGCCTCTTCCACCTCCGATTATTCTGCCCTTTGATGCCAGAGATGTCGAACACCGGATTCTTAGACAACTGTTGTCGGAGAAGAAAGCAGCTAGGAAGATCGGAAGCTCTCCTGAAATTCACACCATTTCCTCCAATTCTCGGTATACTTCCAACCATGTGGTCAACAAGGCCCCTCTTGGGGGAGTGGGGAAACGGCTGAATGGACGCTTCCAGGTATGTTACGTCAGTTATATTTGTTTATATAGTGAATCGCAGGTCCAGGAAACTTTGTCATCTTCTTATTCCACTCCTGACCTCTTCCTCAAGTACCATTCCACTCCGAACCTTATCCAAAGGAATCAGTTCTCTCAAGGCAAAGTCGTGGCTTCGTCGGTTTCCCGACCACCAGGTCAACAGATCACTTACCCGGTGCCTCAGAGTTCCACAGTAAGCAGACAAATATCGAATGCCTCTTCTAGAATCCAGGTGAACGGAGCAATCCGACCTCCATTGGAAAATCTCCAAACGATCTTGGCGGGACTGAAACCTCCTCCAGAATCCCCTATATCTTCTCCGGGAAGATCCATTGACGAGGTTAGTGTATTGACTTTGTAATCTTTATTTGCATTGTGAATTAATCAACTTTGTTCTCATCCATCTGAAATTGAGGCGGAATTTTTGTGGGTTCGATCCTGGCTTAAGAAAAAAGCAAAAAGTTTTCAGTTTTTGTCTTATGGTTTGGAGCCTAAAGGATTGCCGAATGTCTTTTTCTTTTCATCTCGAAACCATTTGTATGGGAAGAAGAGACTTTTAGCACTATGTTAACGGTTCGCGAACTAGCTTTAGGAAACCCTACTTTCCCTGGGATGCAGTAATGTAGTTTGTCAAGTGTGATCTTGAGCGCAGTCGTCTTCAGGTCCAACAAGGTTTTCGAGTGACTTTGCTGTACAAATTAATAAGAACGAATGTATCGTAACGTTGGTCACTGTTCTGAATTGGAAATTTTTATTTGTCTTTCCCACATTTCATGGATCTTCTAGTAGGGACTATCCTTTGGAGATTGTTTAAAATGTTTTTTAAGCTGATCTTAGCGTTTTCGAAAAGTTTATTGATCTTTCAGGTTACGAAAGTTATACAAGGATTAGTCTAAACTTTGTTTTAAATGTTGTGACTAAAAAACTAGAACATGATTTGCATTTCCGATTCTTGTTTGCGACGGACTGTTTACGTTCAAGAAATTCAAAAAAGTTTGACGATTTCTGAGTCAGTGAAACCGATCTGTTTTTTGATTGGTTCTGTATGGAATAGTTTTTACGACTTTTTGGATTTAATCCGACAATTAAGACTTTTTTGAAATCGATTTCTGAAGAATTTTTTGTACTTTATTTGCGAACTCGAATTAGACCCCCAATTTCGATTTTCTGGATTATAATTAGCGGTCTGAATTCGACGTGAATGTCCATTTCTGACTCTTTCAGCATTCCTCGTCCATTGTGTTTTAAAATTCTGGTTGGATTTTGAGATTGTATTCAGGTGAAAACGGCTTTTTGGGAGATTATTCTGACTCCTGTTTTTTAAACTTTTCATTTTTGCAAAAAATAATGTTTTTATTTTTCTTAGTGATGGTGGAATTCCGCTGAATTATTGGATCCTGGATGTTTGGAATGTTGTTCATTCTTTGATTTTATCTTTTCTAATTACACGTTCCCAATCCACGTCTCTTCTCTGGAGAGTTTGACTGAATTTTTTCAGAATTATTCCCCGGTCTCGACCCCATCATCTGGAGGATTGCCAGATAGATCCCAGTTAAGCTTTGATAAGACTAGCACTGGATCTGAAATGAACTCACGTCACGTACTTGTCAACGGAGTTGTCCTCAATGGAAGACCGGATTTCTTGAGGCCGACGGATGAGAAAAAGCTCTCAAAAGGCCAAGAAAACGTTGAATTTCAAACGAGGACCAATGATGAAACAATCAAGATGCTGACCTCCAAACTTAGTGTGCCTCAGATCCTCGAGGTTGAGTATGCTTCGATTCCTCAGAAGAGGATCTCGGCCGGGGCTTCAACGAGTCAACTCCCTGAGAATCAAGGGAGGAACCGACACAAGGCTGTGCTCCCCTATGAAGACACCCGAGTGATGCTCCATCCAACGAAGAAGAACAATGATGGCTACATCAACGCCTCCAACGTCCAGGTTCCGATCGCTGACAGGCTTTTCCGATATATCCTCACTCAAAATCCACTGAAGGCAACTGTTGAGGACTTTTACCAGATGATTTGGGAATCTGGTTCCAGAATAGTTGTCGCCATGAGTGAAGCTCGGGTTTCTGAAGCTAGTGATTCCCCGATGTATTGGCCGACCAAAGCTCATGAAAAGTTATCGATTGGAGGATTCTCGGTTCGTCAGCGATCGGTTACTGTCGCCAAAGGGATGACGACTACGATTATTTCTCTGAAATACTCATCCAGCGGCGAAAAGAGGATCATCTACCATCTGAATTTCACTGGATTCAAGAAGGACATTGATGGGGTTCCCGCCAGCATTGAGACCTTCTTAGGTAAGTTGATTCATCGTTGTTTCGGTCTTAAATTTTGCCTTCAGGCTTTATTGATGCTGTGAACTCAGTGAAACGTCACATTGAGAACGAGAGGATGAGGGATGCGGATTCTGGAGTCTTTGTGTCTTCGAGCATGGCTAACTCTAGACGGAACTCCCGGTCGAGATCGAAATCTATCACAAGATCCACTTTGATGGATGTCACGAACAGAATCAGAAGTCAATCTGTGGAGCACGGCAGCCGATGGAAGAAAAAACTGACACTGACATCGAGCAGTGCCCAACAGTCGACGAGTTCGAATCAGTCGGAAGCGTCAGCCATATCGGCTTCGTCAAACTCCTCCAATGGGTCTGCGATCTTCAGAGCAGAACCTGCGGATCAGCAAGGTCCGATAATAGTCCATTGTCTGGACGGATCAGCGGTCTCCGGACTCTTCGTCCTGGTGGAGCTGGTCGTGCACTGTATCGAGAACAACATCAACGTCGAAATTGCCAAATTACTCAGACTACTTAGACAACAACGAGCTAATCTCATCAAGAACGTTAATCAGTACAAGTTTGCCTACGAATCAGTTTTGACTTATCTTCAACGATCAAGACTCATCTAGCCACAAAGAAGTTCAGTTTGAACTCTGACAAAATACTGGTAAAAAGGTGCTATTTTTCGTCTTTTGTCAGATTGTGACCTTAGTAAGGGTTTACTCGTTTTCCTTTGCTCAATTAATGAAAGTAGTTAATAAATGGATGATACTACGATATGATGAAGAATCAATGCGGAGAGATTGATGAGATTGACGAAAACCCTTGATTATAGAATTTCAACCTTGTGATTTTCACAAAGTTGATTGTAGTGTTTTGTTTTCTCCGATATCGGTGGAATGAAAACTTGGAGTTTTTTACATTATCTGACATTTCGAACATAATGACTGAGGTTGGGGTTAAAGTACTTAAGGAAAAAGAAAGATAAAATAACCTATTGAAATTTGAAAAACATAATACGCGAAATAAAATCAAATTTCAAAAGACAACATTGCTTATTGAATATTTCTACATATTTCCCACATCAGAATTTTGTTAAGAAAATAATAAACATTTAAAATCTTAACAGTTTCCAAACGAATTTCGATTCCTTGATATCAAAGATCGTAATTATAATGCACATATTAATTCAAATTTGGAGGTATAGTGATGTTGGACATTAATTGTTTTTCTACTTCATTTCTTAATTTTTATTATTTTATATGAAATTACAATAGTTTTATTGAAGATCTTAATTTTTTGAACACAGAAATAGACATCTGGATGACTCCAGTAATTCGAAAGTTCAACACTGAATTGTGAAAGTTAAAGTAGATAGATGGGTTTTGCAGGACACTGCAGTAAAAAACGTGTTCCATTGGTGTTTTCGCTCTTGCGGACCGACTTTTTCCTTTTCATGTCCGTTGGACTCGCTTCTCTCAGAGCGAACGACCGAGTTGTTTTTGTTTATTATTGTGCGTACTTTTTTCTTTCGTCATCCTTTTCTCATCATTTTTGTGGTATTATTACTTTAATTTGTGCTTGTAGTAGTTTTTGGAATAATCTAAAGTATCTGGGTGATTTTGTATGATTGACTCGGTTTTAGATTTCAACATGATTGGAGGATTTCTTGGTTATGGAGCTGTTTCGGCTGTTCTTGGAGCTGTATTCTACGCGAATATTCCCACAAGATACACTATTGGAGATGTGGTCCCGACAGTCGCCCATTTAGCGAAGGCAAAACTGATCAAGTTGAACTCGGAGAAGGATGCCCTTTCTGGAAAGCCAATTCAAGCCCAGGAGATTTTCGACAAAGGACCTACTCTTGTCATGGCTGTCAGACGACCTGGATGCACATTCTGCAGGAAAGAAGCCAGTGAATTGAGTGCCATCAAAGACAAACTCGATGCCGCTGGTGTTCAACTGATTGGAGTAGTTCATGAATATCAAGGAGCCGATCAATTCAAGCCATTTCTCAAAGGGGACGTGTACTTTGATACTGAGGTTTGTTCGTTGTCCAAATGATCAGATTAAACGTGTTTTTCCAGAGAACATTCTACGGTCCTCAAGAACGATGGCTTCCTATGTGGATGGGTTTCCTCCGTCTTCGAACCTACATCAATGGATACAACTCCCGTAATGTTCCTGGGAACTTGGAAGGTGAAGGAAGACTTCTCGGAGGTGTGTACCTCATCGACAAGAATGAAATGGTGTTTGCCCATTTGGAGAAGGATTGGGGAGATGCTGTTAATGTTCAAGATGTCTTGGATGCTATCAAAAAACTTCATTAAGAAAAAACGTAGGCATGTATATTGTTTATTTAACGGGGTTACAAATACATTATTTGTGAAACATTTATGAACTCACTGTAAACTGAAAGTAAAGGCCTTAATCGTTCAACCCTTGGCGACGGCGTTCTTCCTCGATTCTATGATTTTCAATGGCATAGGCATCGCTGAAGAGCTGGCAAGGCTTGTTTTCTCCGAAGTGGTTGTAGTTTATGTCTTTGGCTCTGCAAAGATAACATTGCGTTGCCCCACAATTGCAGGTCATCTTGTTGCAGCCGCCTTCCTTGACGAACTGGAGATTGCATCGATGACAACGATGGACGGCGACTTCATCGACTCTGGCCGCCCTAAAAAATTAAATTAGATAGGAATTAAAAGCACGGAAATTACGCCACAGCTCTGTTTTTGACTTGCTGTTCTTCGTATTCGATCAACTCCTGGCATGTTCTGTTTACGTGATCCCCAGCATACGGTCTCTCACAATTCTTACAATTTGATCGTTTGCATTCAGGACACTCGTAAAAGGGCTTTTCGTTATCCGCAATCACAGGGTAGCTACAATCCGGACATCTGTAGAAATCCGAAAGTTCGGCGGCTGCAATTGACAAAGTGCCGAGTCTCTCTATCAACTGCTCTCTATGTTTTTCTTCCATGAAATTTTGAACTTCACTAATCAACACAATGTTATCACAGTCGCCGGTGGGGCATCTGACTCCTCTTCCTTGCTGGTCTAGACTTACATTCTCGGGATATGTAGCTTGTATTAAGCATGGTCGACAAATTGTGTGAATCTTGTTATTTTTGCTTTTGTTGAACGCATCGCTACATTTACCGTACAGATCGGTCTTGTAGTAGTTTTCAGTACAGACACAACAGACAAACGTGATTGGATCATGTTTTAAAATGCGTTCAGTTTTTTTTCTAAGCATCTTTTCATAGGTGTGCGGTTGAAGACGCTGCTGGTGGTAAGAGTCAAGTATGACGCTAGGCAGCTTGAATGTATCCTTTATGGGTGGGTTTTGAACTGGTGGAGTTGAACAATCTTTGCTCATTTTTGTTAGAAAGTCTTGAAATTCTACTTCTATGTTCTCAGTAGAAGCCATTTCCGCAGAAACATTCGAAGTTGGATGAGACTTAGAAGGTTTTGTGTGGATTATCTGTTCTGGTTCAGAATCGGAATTCTCCGACTCAGATTCCACTGTTCCTGGTTGTATGCCATTTTCATGAGGTTGTAAGGATTTCGGATCGTCTACTTCTGATTCATCATCACTGACAGCAATTCCCGGTCTAATAACGTTTTTAAAAGTGTTGCCAGAGGGTTTGACTAAAATTAATTTTTTGATTAATCGAATGCTTGAAGCCTACCTTTTTTCGTGTCAGATTGCATTTCTCCCTGTTGTACACCACAGAGGGCTGTTGATCTATTCATTGAGGATGACGAAACATAGGTGTTTTTCGATGAAATAGGACTGGCTTCAGTTTCTTCCTCACTTTCGGAATCAGAAAGCGGAGCTTCACCAGAAACCGGCCCGAATTGATTTGCCTGAGAAGGTTGAAGGTCATTTGAATCCGATTCGGATTCATATTCGCTGTCTGAATATTCAGCGGTTCCTGGGAGAACTTGTGGAGTTACTTTCTTCATTCTTTATAAATGAACAGCGCAGCAAGCAGAGCGAATAGTAACACACTAATCACAATTTAAAATTAAAATCATGAAATGGAGCCACTCTGAAGAACCTTTTTTCATAAGGAAATTATTTTATCAGTCAATAAAGGTGAATCAATAATTGCTTTTTTGGATGAATGATAACAGTTATGTTCTAGAACAATACTACATTTATTTTTTAAATGATTCACAAGAGACATCACAAATAACTAATGGGCAACGTGGATGTAGCTGAAGGAGGCATCCGAGATATTTGTCCTTTCCAGAACAATTTTCGATTATGATGTTGAGATGTGCGGATTATTTTTTGGGGGGAAAATCTGGGAGAACTCTGATCATTCCTGGTTGATCTCTAAGTGCTTGAGTGAACTTCTTTTGGTTTTTGAAATCCTGATTAGAAGGATCGATTTTGCGTAGTTTTTTGCTTCCTGTTGGAATAGCGTCGTGTTCGGGAGTTGTTATCGGAATCTCTTCTAAATCTTCTGTCTTGAATGAGATATCTGAAAATGTTGGAAGTTCAACTTTTTCAGAATCGAATTTTTACCGTCTACTGGATCTACTACAGGAGAATCCTCGTGAACATTGTCCGGGATTTCGACCTCGGATTCTTGTTCATCAGTATCGCTTTTCTCCTCCTCAGAGTCATTATTATCGGCAATTCTTGCAATAACTTTAGGCACAGGTTGAATCACTTCTTCAGATTCGGATTCTGAATCTGACATCGGGGCTTCCCCCTGTATAACAACACCAAGATGCTCAGCCATTTTGAAATTTCTAAAGGAAAATAAAGTCAACTAATAACAACCTCAGCAAAATGAAAAAGAAATTCTTATCAAGTTTTGTCACAAGAAGTGTTTTCTTTCAGTTTTTGAAGATGAAATCTACAGGCCATGTACGGAATATGTTGCCCTGATGATTCGAGATTTCAGTAGATTCAAATTCATCACTGTAGTTTATCGAAATTATAAAAATGATTTTTTTATTGCACAGGCAATGAGATGTTAAATTAAACTTTGCAGAGATGTTCAAGAACTAGCAAAGGTTATTTAGTTGTACTGGAGGAGATGGCGTTCCTACAGGATCACAGGGTCATGGATTTAACCGCGGTGGCGTCTGTGGGCACGACGTCCCTTGCGAGCACGGCGGTGTCCACGACGTCCACGGCGTCCACGGCGGTGTCCACGGCGTCCACGACGTCCACGGCGGTGTCCACGTCTTCCACGGCGAGCGGCTCTCTTGTCAATGGAGTGTTCGTCATCGATCTGGAAGAATCAACCACCGTTTAGCTTTTAGACATTGATGAAACTTACGATTCCGTCAACAGCGGTCAAGTCGTTGGTGGCTTCAACGAGGTCGCTGGATTGGTCCTGCTCGAAGGCGGCAACAACGAGGACGAAGGCGAGGAGAAGGGCGAGCAAAGCGAGGAACTTCATTTTCCTTGTTCAGTTGGTTGACTGATGCTCTTCTCCAGAATCTCGCCGCTTTTATAGACCTGCAGAAGGGCGGATTAGCTTCAATCATTGTAGTTCATCTCCGCCTGCAACTCACATATCCGTTAAGGCGTAACTTGTTTTTTGAAATTAGAAATCCATCCTTGATTCAGGATGATAAACAGGAATTAAAAGTTTCTTGTGCGTACATTTCTTTGTTCTTTATCAGCTGGTCACTATTGTCACTGCCGGTTACTTTTCTTTGTTTATTAGCTTATCATCCACCCTCAGGGGATAGAAAGAACGAGACGCAATGGGACAAAGCCCTGGTGACCAATGAGATTATACGAAATCTCTAAAAACCGATGACTGCAACGGAATAACTTTATGGATTTTCATAAATGCAATAATTAACCTTTGTTTTGTTTTAGAAACAAGTTTCCACCAATATACCGGAATTTCAAGAAAAAATGAAAAACTCAGGATGCAAATCGCCTCGGGAAAAGTTTTGTTCGAGGTCAATCCCGAACCATCTTGAGCGACAGAGAAAACAATTCTTGATTGGATTTACGACTCTCCAATCGAAGTAATGTTTTTTAGAGATATCGGAACAGCAGAGACATTTTATTCAAGGAAAAAAGTAGTCGATATTGTAGCAATTTTCTCATCAAAGAACCCAATTCCTTGGCAAGACCCCATCTGGCTTCCTTCCACGTTTGGCCTTGTCGGAACACAAAAGAAAGAATGGGTCCTTGTTCCCGGCTTCTTTGTGCTTCGGAAATCAGCAGAGCTTGACGGGAATTCTCCTGAAGAAGCCACAAACGAGTCTGGCTGTCGTTCCTTGCCATTTTTTCCACGTCGCCGAAAGAGATGGATGGCCGGCCCGTTCTTGCCAAGCCTAAGCCTTCAGAGCATGACTGGCATTCCGGCTTCCGACCAGCCCAATGTCTGCTTTCTTTTTGGCTGCCAGTTGAAATTTTGTCCGAAATTATCGAATTTTTAAAAATCTCCCCCTATCCTTCTCTTGGGGCAAGGTAACCGGAGGTGAGGGTCCCTGTAGTCCTGTTGTTTGAATTCAGTAACAACCGCTGGAATTGCTTTTCCACTAGGTCTAATTACCGAAATTAGTTTCCAGACAAAAGATTGAAATACAGTTTTGAACAAAAGTGCGTTTTTGAACTCATGTGGATTGTAAAATTAATCGTGGTCGACATCATTTCGTTGTGTTTACCTCCAGTTCGCTCTTGACGCTAATGAACCCTGGAGTTGCCAGCAGCTAAATTTCTTCGTTTCCAATAAAGGGGCTAGCTGCATCTGGCAGTTAACCGTCGTTAATGAATTTAGCTGTCCTTCTCTCCATGAGACAATTTGTTATTGATAACTTTTGCTCTTTTAACATTGATCAGTGCCGTTGGTAATTTCTCATTTACCTCTGGAAAAATGGGAGCAATAAAAGCGTTAAATAAAGCCAGTCAATTGCTGCGGCTCCAGAAATGAATTATTCATGGGCCTTCTATTGCAGTCTGTTTTTTGAAATGCCGAGTGCTCTCCCCCTTTGGCGTTATTAAGATTTTTTAGTTTTAGGCTTCATGACGTGGCGGGCAAAATAGAAACAGATGTCTTTGCTACTTTAAAGTCCCCTTTGTTTTAATCATTTTTATTGCAACTTTTCGTGCCAAGACCCGGAAGTTTTAATTTAATAGGGGAATTCCAGACTTGCTCAACCGAACCTAAACCTCAAAATCAGTTCCCAATCAACTTTACATCATGGCCGGTGGAGCAGATGCAGCGGTAAGTTGGAGTTTTTCAAGGAATTAATTATGTTATCTCTATTATCTTGTGTTCTGAAAAATGGTAACGGCGTATCTTTCATTGAATCTCAGGATAAACGGTCTTTTTTCGGGAAAAAACAGGTTTCAAAGATAATGTGTCTGATTTGGGCAATCCCAAGATCTCCATTGTTTCTTTTTTACTGGAAACAAGAACTAGATGAATTCGATATTCAAAAAAGAACGAATTTTCTTGTAA
Source organism: Halicephalobus mephisto (assembly GCA_009193035.1). Lineage (NCBI taxonomy): Eukaryota > Metazoa > Nematoda > Chromadorea > Rhabditida > Panagrolaimidae > Halicephalobus > Halicephalobus mephisto. Next base: position 73,565 of record SWDT01000015.1, on the reverse strand, counting down.
AAGAGAGCAAAGAGTTCCAAATATTCCCTGGAGCCCGGCTTATTCAGGAGTTCGTCTCTTATCGGGTATTTTGGCTCTGAAATTTGCATCAGACAAATGCCTCCGGCAATAGAGTTGGATTACTTGTAAAATCCGTTGATTACAGAAAAGCTTCCTTGAAAGCGCCTTCAACAAGAGCAAGGAGGTCCTCAACTCTGCCGCCGAGAGCACCAAAGGTCTCGCCAACGTCGCCATGGAGAACGTCAGCAAAATCATTCCTCACCAGAATTCTGCTGCTACTGATCCTGTAAGGAATTAAGTTTCATTTATGAATCAAATGGGCATTTTCAGAATGCTGCCGCTGCGTCCGAAGGAGCTCCTGGAACAGCTCCCACTGACACTCAGACATCATAACCCTCCCATCACTTCTTTCTACCACGTGAACGGTTTTGCAGCCGTGATCTCTTGACAATGTTCAGACCGATGCCATTTACATAATTTTGAGTAATTCGTTTAATCAAGTTTTGTCTAGTTTTATTGATTACCACAGATAGCGAAAACTTGTAGCACCAGATTCGACCATCCGGAACCTTCATAGAGTACAATCAATGTCTATAACTTTAAAAATCTTTAGCTTTGATCTCGAGAATAATTCCAGAATTGTGTCAAAATTAATTATTTTTGTTTCTTTCTTCACTTGCAAAGTAAAAATAAATCTATCTTACTTGGAATTGACTCAAGTGTAGGTTCCCGGAACTTACAGTTGGAGGACAAAAACGACTTGGCCATTTTTGTTCCATGAATTTCTGATTAACTGGTCGGCACTTGCTTAAGCCCCAATGTCAGTTAAGAAGTCGCGCAAAGACGAAAATTGAGACTTTCGGTCATTGGCTAGTATTTTTTGGCAATATGTTTCGGCCACCAAGAGGACTTGAGATCAAGATGGACTTCCATAACTTTGAGAGGTGGCTTGGAAGAATCGGTCTCCAAAGAGTTGTTGTTCCTCACAGTAGGTGCAATAAAGGCCTTTTGATCACTACTTATTTATTAGATTTGAACACCTTCGAAGTTGGAAAGTTTCGGACAATCTCTCACGGCAAAGGACTTGGCTTTGTACCTCATCTAGAACCTCGCAGTAAAGTCACGTAAAAACGGCTGCGCAAGTCAAGTCCTCATTACACTTGCCAAACTTGTCTTGGAGAAAAATGAAAAATGGCTCTTAGCCTGGCTGAAAACGGTGTTTGACACAGATGCCCTCGCGCGGCTTGGTTTCGGTCTCGCGCAGCCCATGCCTGGAGGCAATTGCGCAGTCGAGCTTGGTTATTTTTTATGATAGCTTGAGAACTGCACTTGACATGTCCTATCCAACGCAGATATGTCCATGAGGTTATCATTCCTAGAGGAAATTTGGGTAGTTTGTCCGATCATGGTTAATTTCCGAGGGGTTTGTTGGATAACCAAGGCCGAAGAAATCCGAGAAGTCTCCTCGGGACTATTATCCTTGTCACTCATTAACTCCTATTGTAGTGGATTCCTAACTCCGATCAACATCAATCATTATGTTTGTCCTTTGCCATAAATGTGAAAATCCCGCTTTGTTTTCGTTGCAATATGGCCAAGCTCGGGAAATTCGCTTTTGCCAAAAAATAAAAAGGAAAAGCGCGAGTAGTCAAAAGTCGGCTTCATCTTGTCGTCGTCAATGAGTGGAGATAAATCGCGACGCAAACCGCAAATGGCATTCTTGCGCAAAAGCAACAAGCAGAGCTTTCTTTTCGGATTCTTTCCATAGACCGCGCATAGGCGTGTAATGCCCACGGGCAAACGGGCCATCTTCTTTTTGCCAAAAAGCCAGAACAAGACGAGAGTGCTTGCGCGGCCTAAATTGCATTTTCGTTCCGTTACTGGCCTCGGTATGCCTTTTTTGGGATACACTCATTGAAATATGATCATGGAAGCTCTTAGTGTCCATGTCATCACGGATTTTGTGGAAAAATCCCCGTTATTGGGCCATGCTCGAGGTTATTAATATCGTAATCCAGGGAATATCCCTCATTAGCTTCAACGATGTTCCAATGATTTCTTCTGTTGCCGGTACTTTCCATGCAGAAGGTTTAGAACGTTCTTCACAGGACTGAAAAAGTAAAAATTCCTGTGCGCAAATAACGGGAGGGTTCTCTCCGTCAACAAAAGGGCTTGGGCCCAGGTCGACATCGTTTGTTCTTGGTTGTCCTGCCATTTTGCTTCACGCAGCATTGCCACAAGCACTTTTCGGGAGGACTAGCTCGCGCAAATATGTCGACATCCCAGAGCACCTGAGGCTTTCCAGCAATGTTTTGTCCTTTGTTTCCCTCATTGATTATCTTGCGCGTCTATCGGTCCCTCTCTCTGCGCGAATGATAGTTGGTTCCTACTGATAACAGTCAAAGCCGTTCCTGACGGCGAAATAACTCGATAGCAGTCTTTCCTGCGCATGGATGTCTTATCACTTTTCCGCCTTTCGTTGTTTTTCCTGCGCGAATTATCGAGTCAACAGGGAACTCACGGGTCTGTCAGACTAATTGGCCTAAATTATTTTGGAGTTTTCGTCTTTAATAGAGTAATCCAAGGGTACTGTAGTGGTAGATTTCAGAAGTTCCTTCTTAGTCTGCACTGATGATCCCTTGAAGATTTTCCGAGTCGTTTCTAATTCCTTTTCGTGATTTGTGTGAGTGTCAGTTTTGAGAAAAACACAAACTGCTAAACAGTAGTAGCCGAAAAGTTGTTTGGAAGAAGAAAGGCAAAGAAGAAGGGAAAATGGCATCAGCAATAGTTGGAACCAGCAGCGCGAGACCGCCACTTTTTGGACAACGTCGTCTTTTCCGCGCTCCTTGCCATCTTTCTTCTGGCTTAGTCTCTATCGGCCGTGTATTTTATTTTTTGAGCGGTCCCGAGACTTGGCGGAGCAAATTTGCGCGAGTGGCGTGTACTGTCTTCTTCCGGGAGCTGCTTGGAGTTTAGATTCAATTATGTGTCTCTGGTTGTCTTTTTTGTAGGAAACTCGTCTACTAGATCCGTACAGTTGTAGGTAGATGCTCGGATCTTTGTCCGTTTGTAGAAACTGCCCAACCTACCGTAATCCCTTCTACTGTGAAAACCGAATTAAACTAATGAAGGACAAAAACCCATTTGATGCCGTGGTTGAATCTTGGACTGACTGAAGTCCCTCTCGGACGATGCCAATTTCCTCTTCTCATTGACAGTCTTCTCCCCTTTGACCAATCTGGAAAACGATAAAACTCCATGTTGTGGAGTCCCTTTTTTTCGGAAGCAACCAAAATGCTCTCTGCGCGACGAGAAAAACGACAAACGGGCTCCCCAACAGCAATCGAAGCGCCGAAGCGAGGCCAAGATTTTCGGCAGGCTCAAGAGTGGCCCCATTTTCTTTTCACGCGGGCAAATGCGCATTGTGAACGAGGAACGGCAAAAGACGTTTTCGTCGTCGCTATCCTTCTTCTTTGAGGAAGCCCTGAGGAGCGCAAGCAGGCAATTTGGCGACGGCCCTCCCAAAAAAAACTACCAAAACGGCCAAAACTTGCTTGCGCGTCTGTTTCGGTTCTCGAGGACACCACAGCCAATGGTTTTTGAGTTCCCTTCCTGGGGATCCATCTCCCTTAAATGAGGGAACTTGGGTGATTCTGCAGTCCGTGATCAGGAATGACGGACTAGTTAGGGGTCGGGCTCATAAATTACTTCCGAGAAATCATACTGTAGATGAGCGACTTTTCGTCCCCATTGAGGAATCTGGTCTCCGTGGTTGTGAGTCATCTGAATTGGATCCACAGTTGTCCTGGAGCTTATCCAATTCCACTTTGTTTATATTTTTGTTTGAAAACTCCGTTGGAATGCGGCTATTGCGCGGGAACTAAACACTTGAATTGCCGTTGAATCCATACAAGGAGCTGAAATTGTCCATGAACAAAAGTGGAAGGCCGAGCTCTCTGGTTCCTGCGCATTTTGGGCTTTTTGCCGAAAAGGAACTCTAGCCTTCTGCGCGAAAATGATGTGGAGGCAAACAACCGAGGAAATGCCGACACTCTGGCCCTCCTGGTCGTGTTTCGGTTTTCGTCAGACCCACACGGCTCTTTTGTGGAATTTGAGAGCACTTTGGCCACTTTTTCCCGGATATAGAACTGCGCAGGAAGAAAATGCCTCAAGTCTTTCCCGAGAATATTGATCAAGAAGTATCAAAGGTTTACGATTTTCGTCATTTTTTAAATTCGGGTCCATGGTCTGTTTATGTAATAATGTATGCGAGCATCGTCGTGCGCGGGCCAGATTGCTTTTCCGTCAAAAAGAGCATCCTCAAAAGGCTTAGAGTCAGCAGCGGTTGCCACGCGTGCGCGACTCTTCCCTACGTGTAATACTAATACTCGAATCAGTCGAGAAGAGCAAGCATGCGCGAATGTGTATCATGATCAGAGCTGTCGATTTCGAACCGACTTTGGGTTTGACTTTGATCTCAGCTGGTTCTGTTCGAATCAAGCTCGAAGTTGGAAAGGACCAAATCCGACCTGACTTGGTTATACTCGAAGACCGAGGGTTTTCGGAAATGGACAGCTCTGATCACGATCTCTTCTGGGACCGACCCTCGCGCGTTCCACGGCTTATGCTGATGAGCTCCACTTCCGTTTCCTATTGTCCTTCACTATCGGTGAACCTTAGGAAGTGCTCTGATTGGCCCCATTAGGTCTCTGAATAAATCAAGTGATGATGTTTGATTTGACACCATAAGCGTGCGCAGAGGTATGATTGCTTTTCTCGCTTTGCTGGCTTGATCGTCTTGTTTATTGCCACTCGGACACGAATTCATACAGCCACACGTTTGCGCGAACATGCAAAAATTGAGGCCATAGTTTGCAGCCTGTCGAGGAGCTTCAAAGAAATCGATTTGATTGACCCGCTCTGACCGATAGCAACTGTTCCTTCTCGTCACTGATAGCGAACTATTCGTGCCGCTCTGCGCGACCCAACTGTGTGTAAAAATTTTAGAAATTTTGTTTATTCCATTCTTTGGCAACTTGGTTTATTGCGCAAAAATGAAAGTTTGTCGCGCAAAAACCAAAGCATCTGTTGATCACATGTGGTTGCTGAATATGACTTTTAAAATCCAACTTTTTAATAGATTTGAATCATATGAAAATATCTGGGATTTGTTTATCGCGAGAATTTACCGTAAGACTTGTTATTTTTGACTCGCGCAGTTCCTTGTTCTCTTTCGAAAGACGCGCGACAGCCAATTGGAAGGTCTCCGTGTGTCCTTGACTCTGGCGGATTACTCTATTGGCTCGAATTTGTCCACTTGGGCCATTCTTCGTCCGATGTTTCTTATCTTTGAACGATTCTGCTAATTTATTTTTGTGGATTTTTATATTTTATGATTGCGCAATTCGAGATCGATTTTTAGTTTTGAAAAATTTTATTTTTTGAAAGACAAAATTCCGTATTTTCTTTGCCTAGGGAAAAACGATTCTTGCGCTCGGTGGAAACGATTACGCTCTCGCGCTAGAGCAACATGAGACAGCGGGAGAGAACTGTTTTGCCACCAGTTGTCGGTCGTCGACATGGACGACGGAGCTGCTCTGAATCACGTTTTGCGCGATGCTGTGTTCGCGCTCCTCGAGAAGCCTTTTAAACATTTTAAAATTCCAGCACTAGTTTAGTAGCAAGTCGTGGGGAAACGGGTCTTTTGTAGATGTCCAACAAGTTCAGAATTTGCCCCTGAAGTCCTCCTCAGAGTGTTGATGGCGTTTCTGCAGGACACTGTAAGTCCTCGGTAGACGACAATCAAGTGTCGAGATCTACAGTAGTTGAGATGTCGGATGTGTGGAATTGGCTTTCTTAAATTCAGAAAGTTCACCGGCAATCAAGATCCCCATCGTGTTAACGGCCCTATACGCGCAAAGAGAAGCCATTCATTTCATTGTTTTCAAAGTTTAGCCGAAGGGGATTGCGTAAAGCTGCGGCTGCTCCATCAAGTCGGCCAGGACTCTTGTGTATGGATCAGTCGCGCTTGTTTGTGACCAAGGTGCTGCGCCTGTTCTCGATTTATCTCCTCGGCACCAAATGACTATATAGTTGGAAAGTTTTGCCGGAGGGAGCGCGAGGAAGATCGGACAGCTGGCTGCCTGGCGGCAAAGCTCCAGCTTTAAACTCTGCTTTTTTGAAAAGTCTTTAAATCGCGCTAGTCACATTTTAAACTAAATGTGCGCGTTTTCGAGATATCCGTGATTTAATTGAGAAATCTTTAGGTTGGCAGTTTGGAAGAAACTGGCTGCAACTCTGTCGTCGTCTTTGATGACGCCAGAGTCCTTGTTGCCAACGTCTTCCTCCATGCAGGGCTCCAACAATGGCTCCACTCAGCCGACTCCTCCATCCAACATCTCAGCAGCAGCTCTCCTCCAGAGCATAGGGGCACAAGGAATTCTCCATCTCCTTCAGCAGAAGAACCATCTGGCTGCAGCAGTTATCCAACAGCGACTTCAACAGGTCAGTTCATCCAATTCCTCGACAACGACCAATTCAGGAGCGGAACAACCGAGATCCAGTAGTTCCAGTTCATCGACTTCCCCCAATGAACCAGAAAGCCCGACAGAAGAGGAATTGAAGAGTCCGAGTTCTCCTGTGGAGCCAGAAACTCCTCCTTCTTCCAGACCTCCGAGTTCCAGAGGGACTCACGGAGGGAGCCGGCCTCAGAGGAAGTTGAAGATCTACGGTGTGGACGAGAAGTTGGACATAATCGACTACGCCAAAGTGATCGGGAACCGAGCTGCTGGACGAGAATACAATGTCGCTGAGAGTTCTATCAGAGAATGGAGGAAAAATGAAAACAAACTGAGGTTGGTTTACAGTTATTGATCAGAGATTGATTATCATTTTAGGTTGCAAGCAGAGTCTACACATACTGCCACAGCCCCGAATCCAGAGAAAGAAGCATTCCACAGGAAACTTTCAGAGGATCTGGTGAGTTTATTTCTTGGACAATTTGTTGTTGTTGTTTTGCCGTAGGCACCTCTAATCAACTGACCGGTCAGTACGAGTTGGGTCTTTTCGTATTCGAATTGCTCGCGATATTACACCTCCACGATTTTTGACAATTATCGAAACTCGGCAGATTGATTGAAATGTTTTAATTTTGACGGACAGTATCTCAATTGAATCACTGGAAGAGGAAGGAGGGACACGCCCGCGCGCGCAGCTGCTTCCAGGCAACTCGCTCGGGATCGATGACTAGGTTTTCCTTCAAGGAGGGAACGCACAGCTTTTATTTTATGGTTGGGGAAGAAAAATGGGAATTGACGAGAACAATGGACAAAGGTGTTTTTAGATTTCCTTCATAAATAAAAACGCAGGCGTTACGTGGATCATGGTCCGTGAAAAGTGCCAAGAACTGTGGAAGCAATACGGATCTCAATACGAAGAAGGATCATCCATTATGGTGAGGAATTTCTGGAATGCTTTGTTGTGAAAGTTGTGTTTAGCATGTCCAAGGATGGCTGTCGAGGTTTATGGCCAAAGCAAAGGAAGAACAGTTGATTCCCGAGATTGCTCCGCCGATAGCCATGCCCAACACGGGTATCTCATCAGTTTCCTCGTCCAGTTCTCTTTTGAATGGAATTTCGATGGTGACAACTCCGTCCGCTGTTGATCTCGCTGCTTCTACGAGTCTTGCATCCCCCCCGCCATTGAAGAAACCCAGAGTGTCGAGCAGGACTTCCGCTCTCTCACTCAGTCTAGAAACGACCAGTTGCAGTCAGAACCTAGAAGCCACGAAATCCAGGAGGAAGGGAGTTCCCCCTAGGAAGATCATCGATGCAACACTGAAGACTTCTTCGATCCTGCCTCTGGACCTGACGAAGAAGAAGGACCAGAACGCCAACGAGGAACCGAAAGCCGAACCGAGTGAATCAAAGTCCGATCCCGATCCAGAAGAAAAAGAAAAAAATCAAAATAATATCCTAGGTTGTTGAGTAATTTTTGGGTAATTTCTATTCATCTTGAGTGCCAATGTCAATAGTCCAAAGCTGAGATGGATTCTAGTCTCCTCCAGTCCTACTGTAGTCTGGTCACAAGGCTTTAGTTAATCCGCCTTCTCTGACAATTCCGATTCGATGTTAGACTGCTTAGCTTTCGTTACTTCTTTCCAATTATTTGTGATACCGTAATTCTTCTTTCCGAACACTTGTCGAAATCCCAGGAGTGTCCATAGTCTTCTAGAAACCCGAGTCTTTGCTCAATTCCGAGAAGGCCGATCACGCAATCAAAGTTGTCCACGAATGTGCCAATCTTGTGTGCAAACCAAAGTATTTTGATAGATTCTAGTCCATTACAGAGTTGTATTATCTTGCCATATAAAGTCAAAAGCAGAGGCTTGATTAATATTTAATAAAAGAGTTTGAAATTTGTATCTCTGGAAAGACAGTGGTCCTTTACATCTAGAAGAGTCAAGTTTGTTTTTTATTTTACGAAATAACAAAGTGGTTGAGGTATTTCTAGCATCCATCGATATTTTCACATATAGTCTTAACCTTGAAAGACAGGCTGTATCTTATTCAACCTCGATCCAGACAGATTTAGGTCCAAAATACTGATTGCAAAATCGCCATGTGGACACTTTAGTTTTTGGGATTTTCTAGAAATTTTTTTCAGACCATTTTGTAAAAAAGCTCATATATGATTTACCATGAAATTACTATTGTGCAAGATTAAAATTGTCACGTAGGCTAGTTCGGTTTCTAAAAACTGAAAAATCTGGATTGAAACAATGTCGTAAAAAAGCTCATTTCCACTTTTCGCAATAGTGATATTTTATGTTGATTGAATCAAGCAGAAGAATTTCAGTAGCTAAGGAATAGACAAGAGGGTAATTATCAAAGATATTCAGCAGTCATCCAGTCCCATGGATATGTCCAGGATCAAAGAAACTCCACTGAGTGATGATTGATAGGTTTTTGGTAGATTTTTATTTTTTTATCCAAATACATGAGTCACAAGGTTAAAGCTCGGGGAACCCGTCATTAGGAGAAACCACGACGCATCGGGGGCATCGGAGGTGGGGGAGGAAGGAGTCTCCGCAAGTTCTCAGGCAAGGACTCGATGATTTGTTTGGTTTCCTTCTGTTTGTCTTCCCAGCTCATGTTCGGGTTTCTGTTAACCTCCTTCAATTTCTGTTGGATCTCTTGGGGGAGTTGGGCGAAACCGGGGGGCTGGGGGATTTTGTCGAGGACTTCAGCTGGGAGGGAAGACATGATCTTGTCGATCTTCTCGTGCTTCTCCTTGAACCCGAGAGAATTGTCGTTGTGGATCGCCTCCAGCTTAGCCACGGTATCGGCTGGGAGAACAGCCTTCAGTTGAGGGGGCAATGGAGGCTGAACGGAGCAAGATTAACTTTGGTGAACCAAACAAGACTTACAAAGCCTCCTCCCATCGGCGGGGGACCTCCCATTGGAGGACCTCCAGGGAATTGGGGTGCGGCCAGAGCGACGGCGACAACGACAGCCAAACAGAGAACTTTCATCCTTCTGATTTCGCCATCTCCCAGTCCTTCTTTTATACCCAAAATGGAGGCGGGATACCTGTCCTTTATTTGGCAGCTTCCACTTTTCTCGAGTCTCCGTTTTCAACAAAAAGTGTTTTTTAGGTTTGAGTGGATGGTCAATAATGCGCGTTAACCTCAAATGTGTTTATTTTCCAAAGTATACAATGAATGGTATTTTGGATCCAATGTCTTTTGACGTTTTCAAGGGTCCATTGTCCATTATGTTGGTGAATTCGACAATCGACACGAACTGGTTTGGGATCAATAACCAGGTCTCAAAACAACTCCAGGAAGTAAAAGATCAGTTGAGTGGAGCAATCTTGAGGTCAAGTTTAGTTGTACCTTCCGCTAGCGGGATATCAACAGTCTCCTCCACCTTAATGATGCTGTCAAGGGGTCTCCCTCGGGGTTGAACAAACTTATGGAAGCCCTTGTAAGACAGTACAATAACAGAATCGTCTGCAGGCACGTAATTGATTGACAGAACCGGTGATCCAACATTAATCTGAGACACTATTGGGATCTGAATTGTTTGCAAGGAAGACGTGTTCTTAGTGACAACTGCGTTCAGGTTGTATATCAGAATTTGCTGGAATATAGTAAGTCAATAGAATACTCGGTTATTAGAAAAAGAAAAACATACTTCGGCATAAGTTCCTATGAAGATGAACTCATGGTTAGTGTTGCCAGAAATGATTGAGTCAAAGTTTTCGCTTTCGATCAATTCAGCCTTCAGATGCCACTGCAAGTACTCATCAACCAAACTGAGGTTCCAGACAACAGCAGGCCCGATTGTTGATGAGACTAAGACAGCAGTCTCCAACGCATCTTCATTTGTATCAATCAGCTTTAATACAGAAATAGGTCCGCTAAATTTGATCGATTTCCTGTCTATGATGGTCCCTGAGTTCATTGTACAGACAGAAGCGACGACGTAGCCTGTATCGAATCCGACGACTGAGAATCGGTATCCTCGGGCAATCCAGCAATGGGAACGAGTTGCTGAACCAGGGAGGGTGGCGATTTCGAGAACAGGGAAGACATCTCCAATTTCATCGAGTAGTTCAATTTTTCTGGTATTGGACTAAAGCCGTTAAATCATCAGTTGTAAAAGGTGAAGAACTCACGTCAATAGAAAACGCCTGGACTCCTATAGACTGGCTGAAGATGAGCCAGTAGAGTTCATCGGTGGCAATAGGTGATGTCTTCGTCAATCGGCACAAAGTGGGAGCATTTGAGATTGGGAACTTTTGCCATAGCTCTGCTTCCTTTTTGTTTGAATCGATCTTATAAAACGCTGCAAAATATCTATCGGGCATATAGTAGTCATCGTAGACAACCCAGCAAGTAGCCAAGTAAAATTCCTTGCCTGACGATTGTCCAATAGGAAGAGCCGTGTCTGAAGCAACTAATTCTACACTTCCATCTCGTAAAGCAGCCTTCTCTTCCTTCAAAAACGGCATCAGTTCGAGTTCGAACTCAAGTTCTAGTTCGAGTTTTGACTTTTTCTTCACATAATAATAAAGATGACCATTGATGTCAGCAATTACTATCAACGGACCATCGGTGAGATCTGAAGCGTAGTTCATATATGAAAATCGTTTAAGAGCGCAACAAACCAATACTGACAACATGCAGAGAAAACGTATTACAGAACGGGATCAGGTTGAACATTATCAGCTCCCATTCCTCCTTCTTCTCCATCCTTCTTCACCTCCAAGTGGTCGTGCTTCACCAAAGGCAAGACTTCTCCGGAACTGACAGCAACAGTCTGGGGGAGAACCTTTTTTTGAATCCAAGTGGATTGAATCGGTTTGTCAACGAAGTTGTCTTCGAATTTGAGGTCGTCCTTACCGGTTATCAGATTGGAGAACTGAAGCTCCTTCCTTCCAGCTAGACTGTCGATGATCTCCTTTGACTTGAGGTTTCCTGATTTCTGGTCCTTGATTTGTCGAAGACGAAGCTCGAGTTTTGCCAAATATTCCTGATCAATCTCGCGTTCCTCAGCCATAGAACTTAGAAAATGGAAGCAATTCGATAAAGAGAGGAAACAAAAAGGAAGAAAGATGTCAATAGCTGTTTCTGACACGAAAATTTTCTCCTTCAATGGACGCGCGAAATTGTGGATTCCAAAGATTCTTTGTGCTGCATTAAATCTCTGTATCTTTCTTGTGCTAAGTAATTTTGTTCTCAAATCCAATATGTCTACAGCGAGAGTCAAACCTAATGCTTCCCCAGTTGACCCAGCTCAAGAACTGGTTGCTGAACTTCATAGAAATCCCGACATTATTCCTCCATACAATGTGAATAGTTTCTGAATCCAATTACTTCATATATCCATTTCAGACAGATTTGATGCAAGAATGCATCAACAACGTTACTGAATTGACCGAACTGAATAAAGCATTATTGTAAGTGATTTCAACGCACGTTGCCATGAAATCTCGAATTTTGTCCATTTTAGTGACGAGCATCGAGACAGTCTGAACGAAGAAGTTGCTGCGACTATTCTATCCAGACAAGCGGCGATTGACAGAATCAAACGATGTTGTTGTGCATATATTGAGGTGAGGAAGCAAAGATTGAAAGCTTTGCGGTGGAAGCACTACGGAATGCCTCCGGAAGAAGTCAGAAAGAACTTGTCTCCTGAAGAACTCGAATGGGTCAAGAATTACTCAAGAATGGTTTCGGAATATCAACTCGGTTTCGGACAAAACGGTTTGAATCTGATGCTGCATACAAACCCCCCGAAGAATTTGCAGGTCCAAGTGAAGGTTCTCAGGGATTACGGAGAATGCGAAACTTCTGATGGAACTGTTATCAACTTGAAGAAAAATGCTTTTGTAGGTCAACTTTCTCATACTATCTTTATGTGAATTGTTTTCAGCATACATTACCTTCGATCGACTGCCAAGGTTTAATCAGACAAGGGGTTTTGGAAGAAGTGGAATCTGCTTCTCTGACAAGTGGATGAATTAACTGTGAATGACTGAAACTGATCTCCATCCCCACTTTGCGGATTTTATCTTTTTTCAAAAAAAATAAAATTACCAGATCTGACGCTGGACATGCATGTTGTTTCGTAATTTTGCACTATATGCGTTTTTTCCAGTACATCGATCAATTTGCTCTCAGATGAGTGATTGGTACCACAACAAGATTTAACAATTGCTAAGAAAGTTGCTTTCAGTTGACTGTAGGTTTATGCAATTGCTTTATTTTCCCTTGCGACAAACTTATATCGACATGAATTTTGAATGTTAACGCAGCAGATTTATTAAAAAACACCGCTAGAAGATTGGAATGTTGATGGAGGAACAGCAGAGATGGAAATCTTCTTCAATGGAACTGATGAACTCATAACTTTTGCCGGAGACGATCGAGTTTCTAAAATGAGTATTTTAGTTTGTTGTTGATGGTCGGTTCTTTGATCATCACGAGTTAATTTTTCAGTTATGACAAGTCTTGACTACTTGTCTAGATCTCTGATCTTTCATCCGAGAGTAGTACTCACCCTCGCCTCCTTCTTTCCTATGATGATGGTCTCTCTCTTTTTGTTTGGGTTGGTGATGCCGATGGTGGCTCTTGGGTGAAGGTGACTCGCCCCCGGCAACTGCTCCCAGATCTTTGGGCCTTGGTTTTTTCTTGGCCGAAGGAGAACTGGACTCCTTGTCCTCTATCTTCATTCTTCTAGCAGAGCGATTGGATCCAGCGGAATCTGTTTTGTGAAGTCTTGTTGGAGAGTTGTTTTCAGTTTTCCGCCTCCTGGAATGGTGGGAGGCAGACATTGGCAGTTGGGAGTTCTTGCCACCTGATTCGTTGGAGGTGGAACTCGTGGACTTTTGTTGATTAAGTTGTTTTAGAGCTTGTGGCTGACTCTTCAAAGCCGGCTTCTTTGGTTCCTTGTCCAGGTCCACAACAATCTTGTGCTTTGTCTGTTGATGGGTTTCGGATTTGTCACTAGGACAAATGGAAATGGACTTTTCCTCGTTATTCTGGAGATCCCACTGAACTCGATTCACCGGCTTGTCCTTCCTTCTTCCCTTCCGACGATTTTCGTCCTCGTATTGGCCTTTGTACTGAAAAAGAAGTCAGATGAAAAAATTGCAAAAATAATTGACTTGAAGCAACATTAATCAAAGATAATCTCGGGACTTGATGGTCCAATAACAACTTTTTGAAAACAATTGTCGAAATGATCGATAAAAAACGAACCTGTTGAAATCCCCCTCCCCAGCTATTCTGTCTCCAAAGCCCGTTTTCTTTGGCGATTCTGACTCTTTCGCTGACTTCGTTGAATTGATTTGTTTTCCTTTTGTGTTCATTGTTGAGCGTCTGGAGGTACAGAGTGCATTTAATGACGGTCAAGAAGAGGTAGCACTGGAATGCACTGAATATGAGGAGGATCGAGGCCAGCCACATCCTCTCGACGAAGGTCTGGAACTCGAATGTCCTCTTCTGGGTGTGGAGGTCTCCGTAGAAGTAGGACCAGGCGTAGAGGACAAAGTAGCTAAGACTGAAGATGAGTCCGAATGCCTGAACAATGATGTGCGGGATGAGGAAAGACGGCGAAACTGTGATGATCCCGTAAAAGAGCAAAATTATCTAAAACGAATTTTGGAAGTTGGATTGGTTTTGTGAGCACAAAGTGGTGAAGAAGCAGATGGAGGTTAGACAAGCAAATCACGGACTTACACTCACCGAGAGCATAATGGAGATCATGAGAAGAGCGATCACGTAGTCACCCGCTAGAGTGATGTTAAAATGCGAAAAGTTGAAGATCAAACAGTCCTTCCATCGTCTACAACAAAAGTTGATTAAGAAACTTTGTAGAGAAATGACATCAGAAAATCTCAGTGTTAATGAAATTTGCAATTTTCGGAAGATTAGTTTCAGCGAAAGTCACTATCACGTGGTTTTCTAATATTAGATTTGAGAGTCCAGGGGAAAACAAATTTCTTAAGGATTGTTTACCAAGGATGAACTCACTCTCCAGGCGCACAGAGAGACCTGTCTCCGTGTTTCCACATTAGCTGCTGGATGATGGAGACGAATAAGAAGGCCACGGCCACCAGTTCCACGAGTCCGAGGAAGACAGTCCCGGTCTTGATGTGGCAACAGCAGCATGTGCGATTCTTCTCTTCTGGAGGAAGTTTGTTGATGAATCTGTTGGACTTGAGCTGCCAGTCCAGGGAAACAGATATTCCAGTGGTCTTCATTTTGACCGTCAGAAGGTCAATTCCGGAGCTTCATAGAGGAAAAACGTCTAGCTGATTCAATTTGAGAGAGCACGAGACGGAAATCAATGCCGCCTTGTTCTGTGGCCAGAGCAGCAACTGAGTCAGTTGCCGTTGTGCCAGCTGGCGGATCACGGCAGTGGGGGCTAAATCTCTACCAGCCACAAGTGGAGGACTGACAACTCAACAACAATGATGATGCGTGAGGGTTCATCCTTGGGTTAAACTTGGGTAAAATCAACTCGACTAATTTAAGTCCAAACGAGATTACAACTTTTGTGGATTTTTAAAAATTGTCAAGAATTTTATCGTTATTTCCGACGACAAAGCAGGTGTAATGATTTACTTCTTTGTTTAAAGTTGATTTATTTCAACTATAGATATTTTGCAGTCTGGTTTTCCTTCATAATTACCACAAGTATTGATCAATCGTTGGAGAAAAAAGATAATTGAGCAAGTGTGCAAAGACAAGTTTTTTGCTCTTGCAGTTCATCCATCTTTATCCCCTCCTCAGGCTTTGACTAATAAAATCAACTTTTCATCTGGCTTAATCGCTTTTTTCTTTGTCAAATCAAATTGCGTCAGCAATCAAATGGCAGACAATGTGTCAAAGTTTGAACAACTCTTCTTTAGCAAAAAGACATTTGATTTGTGCAAATTCGTTAATTTTAAATTTTTCGAGGAAGATATTTATCAACTTGTGTAAAAACAGCTGATTTTGGGTGAACTTTGAGATTTTGTGGGTAGTTTATTTTCACTTATAGAATTGCTAGAATTTATGAAATTGACAAACTTCTCTGTTTCTTTTCAAGATCTGGCAATGAGGAACTAATTTTACGCCATAGTTTAATGATCAGGATAACGACTAACCTTGTTCTTTGTCCGTTTTCGAGAGAAAAAGGTCATCCATCAATGTTAAGCAAAGTTAAGGGTTTTTTATTCATTACACAGAACAACATAGTTCAATAGGTTCGCAATAGTTGTGCAATATGTCTACTTTTCAATAACTGTCTTAGGGTTTTTGTTGTAGTTGATTAGGTCTCGGTAACGATGATGGGTTCGGTGAATCTGATCCCTTCGAGCTGCAGAGCGACCTGGAGGGCACTGGCCACATCCTTCCATTGCCTTCCCGAGAGCAGAGGTCCGTTTTTGATTTGGATTGTCGGGTTGAGTACGTAGGGGTTAGTACAGGCGTCTGGTCCTGTACATTCAGAAACAACCACATCCCCCTCGACCAGTCCATTACCAGCTACTGCGTACAGCATTGAAGTGATATCTACAAGATCGATTTCTTGCCCTTGGATTTCTGACAAGTCATAAGTTGTTGCAGAAGTGATGGGAACGTTTCTGGACACCAGGGCATCAATGAGCTGAAAATTGTTGATAATTATGGAAAATTTAAATCCGAAGATTACAGTAAGACGAATAGTATTGTTGGCTCTTTTCGTGGCGTCATCCAAGGTAGGAGCTTGTTCAAATGTCGGTGTTGGTTGTGTGGGGTCGGAAGTTACAAGGGCAGCACCAGTAGGAGTTGTCCACCAGACAGGAGGATTGTAATTGAGTTCGAAGTATGGGCTGGTTGTTAGAGCATCTGAAACGAATTTGATTACTCAAAAGAACACTTCTAGTCTGACTCACAATCATTTATACTGCCGTCGGGATTGTTTCCTCCACCAGATAATCCTCCAAAGCAGCACAAAACTGGTTCAAGACCTAAGGCAACAGCAGCAACCAAAACGAAATATCTCTGCATCTTGAAATTCCTGTTGTAGACTGATGCTTGGAGATGATTTTTATATCAGTTTCCAAGGGCTGTAAAACTCTAAAAAACTGACCATCTTGAATCCACTTATTGTGAGTTTTGTTGGTTTTTTCAAATTCAAACAAAACAAAAAGGAAGCTTGAATTATTTGGATTGTTGAAATTTGTAAGAAACTTAAATAAAAGGATATTCTTGTGGACTTCAGGAATTCTTCGTTTTATTTGTCCAAATTTATTTTAGTTCCTTTCATGGACGAACCGCTTATTATTGATCGTGTTGTTTCTTTTACTTCAATAGGAAAACTGCTTGGAACCAGCATTTTATGATATAATTGATTTTACAATAAATGCTACGTAATAAGAAAATCGCATTATACGTTATTTGATGCACTGCTTTTATGTAAATTGACTGGGCTTTCAACTCATAATGTTTAAATAACTTGGTGATAACTATGTTAAAAGAAATTTTATTTTAAAGCATGGAATAATTTTATATTAGTGGCATGACATTGTTTTCCATTTGAAATTATTAGTCCGTGTCGTATCTAGTATATTTGTATGAGAATCTGCAGGTACTCGAAAGGAATTGATTCCTCGGTTTATTTCGAACCTTATTTTCTTTCTCAAACTTGGGTAATTAAACCCGAATCACAATAAACACGCTATCAAATACAAACACAGCACAATCGATGGAATTTTGCTAAGAACGTTCGTAATCTCTCTGGATCGGTGGCGTTATCACCGTTCTGATCAACAAGATACAAATGACTTTAATTTCAAATCTAGTACAAATTTACGACACTACTATATTGAACTTCATCAATCTTATTGGGACTGATGAATTCAAGATAACACGAGAACTAACATATCCTCCAGAGAATGGTTATCTTTAATACCTAGTAGCTCATAGCAAAATATGGAAAAAGATCCTAAACCCTCTGTCTTATTTGATTTATCCCTCTACTCATATATTCTATTCACTATAGCTTTACCTACATGCCGCGTATGAACCCTATTTTTGACTAAGCGTACTTTTCCTTGAGGATTCAACAAATCTATTCAATTCTGATTATGTATCTGTTAGATTTGATTTAGTTTAAACAAATGTATTTGTATCCTGATTATCTCTGAGATATGAAAGATACAGCTGATGAAATGTGATGAGTAATTTTAATTATGTCTGTAGTGACTTCTATTCTAATTGTCTCATTTTTATCCTTTTGTTGCGCGATCAAAAGCATCATTAATTGTATTCACACATGCTATACTTATTTCTGGATTACCAGATTTGCAGAATAAATCCATTCAATAGAGGGATTATATGAAATTGCAAAAAAGGTCAGATGTAATCTCAGCTGGAAGTAAAGCACCATTAATCTTTTTTATCTAGGAACTTTCAATTGTCAAGGCTAATGACAATGCTATGTCCACCATTACTTAGTTACTAAAAAAATAAGTTAATCCGATTAAGGACCCAACAGCGTAGTTGTGAAATATCTAGGCAACCCTTACAGTTATTAAATTTGTTTATCAAATATAATTATCTGACGACACTTGTATTAAATTATAAATAAAAATTATGACCACCATATGGATTATGCCTTTGTTTTCATCATTATTATTATATTCTTTTTATAATCTACCGAAAATTATTGAAGTAGATTTCCATAGTTCCGATAGCTTCATATTTGAATTGTATTCAAAATCAAAGCCATGTATTTATTTTAGCGTTATTTGTTATAATTGGAAAACGATGACAGCACGTAGTCGAATAAAGAGAATAAAGAAAGCTGGTTGATTACTTTTTGGATTCTGCGGCATCGACAACTTCAGCTTTGAGCTTCGAAGCAATTGCTTTTCTGGTTTGTAAGTTGGATTCAGATTGAGATAGAGCGGCTCTCGCGGCCTGTGCAGTCTTCGGACGCTCTAAGGCCTCCTTTTCTGCTTGCTCCTGAACTCGTTGTTGATATAAAAGCTTTGAAGATAATTGAACCAAACCTGGAGATGTTTCTGTTGTTCAGCTCGTTTCAACTCGAGGAGTTTGTCTCGTTGCTGCCTCAGGTAAGCAGCTCTGGCTTTGATCTGTTCATCACTGATCTGATTCTTCTCCTTCAAAAGGGATCGGTAGTCAAAGACTCCTGTAGGTGATATAGCTGGATTCTGAATTTTTATTCGATTGGGTGTGTACAATTGAACAGAAACTTACTGGAGAACTTGTCTTGCTTCCCTTGGATTTACTAGTAGGCGATGGTATGCCGGAAGCAGCAGTAGGGTCCGGTTCGGCTTTACCCGAAGGACCCGGGACTAAAACGGTTTTTCCTCCATCGATTGGCTTTTTCCTTTCCTCTCCTTTCCTAGTTGGAGGTTTTTCTGGAACCTCAGTTACTACCGTTGAAGGAGTCGACTTCTTTGCTGTTCCAGGTCTATTTGAAGAAGAGGATCTAGTAGGTCTGGAATCAGAAGTCGTTGGTTTTTCCTTGGGAGGTGGTTTGGAGTTGGATGAAGTTGACGGCTTTTCGGCTTTGTCCTTATCCTTTGGCGGAGACTTTGGTGGAACAGAAGGAGCTGATGACTCGGTTGCTTTTACTTTCTCTGATTCATTCGTGTGTGATTGGTTCTTCAGAATCAACGATTGAAGTCCTGTTTCAAGATTCTAAAATGACAATCATTTCAACGAAAAGTTAAAATTAAACTAACCTTAAGAATAGCGTCATCAATGCCTTGCTGATGATGTTCTTGAATAGATTTCAGAATCTTCGCTTCCTCTTCAGTCTTGCCCTTCATATTCGTATCGAGATCTCCCCAATAATTACTTCCACCATTGGCACAATCTTCCCTTGATTTTCTAATGACGGAGATGAGGATGAATCTTTCACATTCATCCTCTTCTTGGAGCATATTCCAGACGGCTGCATCTTCCTCGCCGAAAGTCATTGCCGTGGGAATTATCCCTGTCATGTGCTGCAAGTATTTGAAATAGGTTTATTTTTTTAATAACAGAGGACTAACCTGCATCAGCTTCAGTGCTTGGAGTTGGAGTTCAACGTTTTTCCTCATCATCATCGGGACAAAGACGTTGAAGTCCTGAGCGGCAACGACGGGCTCCAAGAGGACACGCTCTTTGAAACTCAATTTTTTGCTTTTGTCGATAGACTTTAATGCATCGACTAATTCTTTAGGGGTAATCTTGGCGTCTTCACAATGAGCGTTGATGAGAGAATCCACGATTTGGGCAAATTGACTGTGGATCGACTTGAAGAGAGTCGGCTCCAGTTGGTCTCGGTCAAATACTAAAATGTTTCATCATGTCATGTTTTTAAAAACAAACCAACCTATGCTGTTTTGCTCAATGAACATGTTCGTTGGAAGTTGCCACATTGTAGATTGGAGAAAATCGAGGAATTTCTTGAAGATGGCCTTTTCCGAAGGCTTCCTCGGAAGTGATTTGGATCTTTTGCGGAACATTTTTGAAAAAGGAACGAGTTGAAGTCAGGTTGGTCCCAAAGACATGACAGCAGAGAAATAGCAGCCACAGAGGTAAGCCGTCAATGGACAGACAAGCAATCTCCATGGATACATGTTACTTTCGCCATTTGGCCGGACTTTGAAGTTTGTTTTTCTGTTATCATTTCTGTCATCGTTTCTGTCATATCAAATTTGTGGTCTATAATTTCATTGTGAAATGGATAATTACACAAGTACTCATGTTCTTTTCGAATATCATCTCTTAATTTCTTGTTTTTAAAAGAGAAATGACAATTTGACTTAATTCATACCATGGATAAAACTTAGGTTGAGGACTATTCGGAAGTGTCTTCATTTTTGATTAAAATTGAATAAATTGACTTTATTTTTGATTACTTTTAGAAAATGAATCTCACACACAAATGCTAAAAATATGAAACAATTAAAAAATGTACAAGAAGAAAAATTGTTCTGATGTGCCCGAAAAGGAATTACGACATCAATAAAGTTGAACTAACGTTGTTTTTCAAAAATTTACTTTGTAAAATAACACAACGAAAGACCAGATGTGAGAACAGTTCTAAAAATAATTTTCTATGGTTTCTTTATGTCTGACCAACTACGATATATGGCTTCCTGAATTTTGATGATTAAATAACCACATTATAAAGAAAGAAACAAAAAGTCATTGGAAAATAAAAGACACTATTGACAAAGTTGGGATAGTTCGGCCGCACAAGACACTTGACAATTGCAAGAAATCGGAAGCAGCGCAAGTGATTAATTTCAATCAATTGCTCGATATTCAATCTAAAGATGAGTTTAACAGATACCATTATTCGTTATCATAAAAAACTCATTTCAATTGCTGCATTTGTTTCGGTTTGTGATTAATTGTTTATTTGAAGGAAGTTAGGAATGATTTTAGGCATTGGTAACGGTATATTTCTTTATATTTTTCCTTGTCATCACCTACAAAACTCATAGCGGTCTGCAGAACGAATTAGAAAATCAATACTGGTGGGTCCGGACAATACTATGTTTTGTTCTTTTCATTGGTGGAATAATTGGTGAGATTTTTATATTTACCACTCTGTTATCAATCTGTGAAAGAGAACCTTACCAAAAAGCTTCTCAAATAGACAATCCTTGATAAATTAAAAGTTGAAGAAATTTCCATGTGAAAATCAAGTATCTTTACGAATATGAACTATAATTATGTAATACGGTATTGGACAGGTTTTGCAAGACTTTCATCTGATGCTGTGTCATAAGGAGCAAAATAAAGGTGAATTTCATGATGGAAACGGTTTTTGACAAAGTTGGTCTACCCGATTCATCATACAGAAGCCAGTTGACAGTTGCATGGAATTGGGAATTACGCAGGTAGTTGATTTTGGTAATTTTGTCAACAGTCAACTTAAAGATGACCCAACTAGCTTGTAATAATCGCCGTCACCAACAAATATATGATATTGCTATATTTGTCGGGGTTTGTGATTAATTCTTTATTGGAAGGGTCTTGAAGATGATTTGAGGAAGTTGTGGGAGTGATTGTTGTAACATTCGTCGTTGCTGCCATCATCTGGTATTTCGGTTTCAAAAAGGAATAAAAAACTAAGTACTGATGGATCTTGCCAGTACTATATTTCACTTGCTCCATTAGTGTAGTAATTGTCAAGGTTTTTGCATTCATCAAATTATTTTCAATTTTGTCAAAGGGACCTTACAGTACAGTTCCTTAAGCAGAGAATGTAGAAAATACTTGGTAAATTAAAAACTGAAAAGTTCATATGCGAAATTCAGTTATTTTTTATGAATAAAAATTGCTTCTTTAGGAATATATTAAACTTTTCCACTTTTTACAAAACTACTGAAAAGAAAAATCAAGGACACGAAGGTGAAATGGGCGATTACAAAGCTGATTATTGCCATGACGATTAGAAATATCCCGATTTCGTAAAAAGATTGCGTTTTGGAGAATAACAAGATGCTGCCGGCCACAACGTTGGTTAGAGCTGCTAGCGCTATGGGAATTCCACAGGCTTCATTGGCTTGTCTAGAAATCAAGCATTTTGGGGGAATTAAAAGTTTGCTTACCGTATTCGTTCAGTAACGATCAAGTCCTCAGCCAGTTTGTAGGCCACAGCAAGATGCAGAATGTAGTCAAAACACAGTCCGATAGAAATAACTAGTATCGTGGCTTCGACGACATTGATGGTCCACCCGAGAAATAACAAAGTCGCGGTTATGGAGATTATCGCGAATCCGATAGAAACTATTGCTGCCAGGGTTAGTAATGGTCTCATAGTTGACAGGATGACAACGATGGCTGAGACGCCGATCGAAATCACAACAGATATAAGAGTGCCATTCAGCAGTGAATTTAGCAAATCGAAGAGATTAGTTGTATCCGGGTTGCTGAGGATCATCGGAGGTTTAATGTCATTGATTTCCGATAAAAACTCTTTCAAGTAGTCAAAGTGAAGAAAGAGAGGTTGGAGATCGTCAAAGATGTTGCTGAATTGGGTAGTACTTGGAGCTTGGAAGAAGTACCCAAGAAATTTGCCTGTTTCTTTCTCGAAAATCGGACTATCCACAATACTTCTCATTGGTACGGTTGAAGGACGGCTAGTTATCGTCGCAGTCTTCCGAGCAAACGTTTTCATACAAGAAGTATCTAAAGTCGTTGAATTGAGGAAACAACAATAGGGGGTATCGCATTCATCAGTCCAGGAAATGAACTTTGAAACCCAGCTAGTTTTGTTTTCACTGTAATTACAATAAGACATTGGAAATATTGTAGGGACTTACTGCAAAGTTATTTTGGAGTTTCTTAAGATTTCGATTTGTTCTTCAAGAGTTTTTAGAGATCTCTTTGTAATCCTAAAATCAGGATCGATACTGAATGTTCCAGTATTGTTAACTATGATAGGACTCGCATCTCTGAAGGATTTGGGATTAGATGATATCCTATAAAATCAAGTACCTAATTGGTTGTACTCCCCATAGAGCAAAAATGTTCAACTTGTAAAATCGATTGGCGCTAAAATTGAACAATCGACTTTCGTTTTCATCGAACCATTCGAACGGGTGATCACTTCGGAGGAGCTAAACAAATTTCAACAACTCCTTATCGAATTATTGTAAAAACCACTACCTGAAGAGCATTGTTCTTAGGCAATCTAATTCCTGGATTTACAGCAACAATGTAAACTGAAACGAAGAAGAAAAAAGATGAAATAAAGATGATAAATTTGTGGATCTTGTAGACGAATATGGGCAATTTGTAAATATACCAGTCTTTAAGAAGTCCACCGCAGGTCTTTATTGTCATAAATACCGCGTGTTGTAGTTTCATTTGTACACTATCTTTGAAGAACTTGTGGTGACTCAGAAGAAGTATGGCTGCAGGTAAGCCAGTGATTACAAAAAGATAATTTACTAGGATAGTGATTGCTGCGAATATCCCAAAGCATCTGAAACAGGTCATTATTAGAATGTATTAGAAAAAAAGAACCTCAAGATGACGATGTTGGAAAAATAATTTGTTAAAAAAGCAGCGGCAGTGGTCACTGAAGTCACGAACATGGCCGAAGCCGCGTGATCAAGAGCCAGCTTAAGGGCTCTTTGGATGACTTCATTACGAGACTAAATTTGCATAATTTATTTAAATCATCTGTTATCATGTTGTTTTGTTTACCTTCAAAATCGTTTCAACTTTGATGTCACCTCCATTGTCAAAATTGTAGGAATACCCATGTTTCAAAGGAGGAGGAAGAAGTTCTGGATCAATTTTCATCATTTTGGCATTTTTGAATTTTAAATCCTTTTTGTGTTTCTCAAACTGATAACTCAACAAGAAGGCGTCATCTGTTCCGACAGCTATGGCGATCACAATAACCAGGAAGTTGATGAAAGGGAAGAATTGGATCTCCAGAATACAAGCGTAAATATAAAAACTAGTTCCTACTGCTGTAATCATACCGAGAAAAACAATAACTGTAAACAATGGAGATCTAGTGTAGACTAGAATCCCGCAGACAACTGCAACAACCGCTAAGACTCCAATTTTGATGTCATCCAATAAGTCATTTTGAAAAAGGATTTCTTTACCAAAAAACCCGAGTCCTTTGAGTTTGATGATCTGGTCATTTGAGTAAACTGCAGCTAGTTCTTTAAACAAAGTAGAATAAAACTCAAATCTCGCTTCAGGAGAGGCGGAAACCATAAAATTATTGTAGACTCTAATAACAGCGCCGATAAAAACTGGTCCTTCTGGGATCTTCCCGGGATGTTCTGGTCTCTGAAAGATGTAATTCATCAGTTGATGAGCGATATTGGTCTGACAGTTTTCGTCTGTAGAGTTGGGCTCCAGACAAGATATGACAAGCTCCTTGAAACTGTCGACATTTTCTTGCTTTAAGTCATCACAGGTCTTGATGAAACTCATGTTGGTACACCAGGTGTAGTAAGGGAGATGGAAGCTGAACGGGATTTTCGAGACAAAATCTCTCTTTTTTGTTCTTCTGAGAACTCGAGTTATAGCCGGATCAAGTTCGCAGAGTTTTTTGATAGTTTCCAATTTGAACAGAGTGTCAAAGTCCGAAATTTCGAAGACAGCTTTTCCCAGGAAATCAATAGAATTGTAGGGAAGTTTAGGTCTTCCCAAAGCGTAGAATTGCTCACAAGGAGAAATTTCTCTGTCTTCATCCTCTTCTTCGTCGACTCCGTAGTCGTCATAGTTGATAGTGAATGA
Source organism: Halicephalobus mephisto (assembly GCA_009193035.1). Taxonomy (NCBI): domain Eukaryota; kingdom Metazoa; phylum Nematoda; class Chromadorea; order Rhabditida; family Panagrolaimidae; genus Halicephalobus; species Halicephalobus mephisto. The sequence goes on along the minus strand of SWDT01000015.1, from coordinate 48,790 downwards.
ATTGGGAGGAGGTTGATCCGTCGATGAACTAATTGGAGGATCAGTAATCTCAATGGCCCTTTTGGGCCTAGTGGTTCTTCCGAAGATGATCTCGGTGGAGGAAGCAGCCGAGTCAATCAGATGCTGGAGAGTTAGCCTAGTTTCCGACAGAAGACTTCCACGAGTCTCGAACCCCTTTCGTGGGTCAAAACTGATATCACTAGAGTGGTAATAGAAAACCCAGAATGAAAGGAACCCAGTAATTATAAAATAAGAAAAAAGTACAATGAATGGAGATGAAAGGAGAAAATCAGTATATCTAAAAACAACTTGACTAATTTTAAGGATGAAGCAAAAATTACGTTGAAGAAATATTCTCAGCAAAGTTGTTGACTTTTCTCTTGACCCGGCAAATCATTTCTCTTTTTCACGTTTATCGAAAATAGGAAATATGGACAAGTTTCGGATTTTCACAGTGGCTGAATTCTGACAAAAGAAGGACCGGATTCACTCCACCACATAGAAGCTTTTTGGGAAAATATAAAAATGATCAAGAAACGAGTTGTCGACGATAGTGACAATGTTTGCCTTGAATCATTTCCATCCTTTGAGCTTTTCTCGTTTATGACCAAATGCATTTAATTTTTTTGAATCCATTTTGGATATTTACCATCAGAAGCAAAGTTTAGAAAGGGAAAGGATTTATTTGCATTTTTGATATAAATTTTCGTTATTTAAAACACCAAGAAAAACGGGAAGCAATTTGGAACTGAAACGGAAGTTTTGCAAATATTATCTTACAAAATACAATTTTGATTAAACTTCTGAACCCTTTTATGCTAAACCCCTGTGATTTCATCAGCAAGACTTGGTAATAGTCATTTCTTATGACAAAAACCCCGATGAACTTATTGTCCTTGAGAGTCATTCTCTGGTTGTAGAATGAGTCATCAACATCAAGTCCACGTCGTTTTGTGTTTACTGATCCATGACATCAACGAGTCAACAAATCTGAGTACTTGCTGCTTGTATGACTCTTTAAAAAAGAAATGGTACAGTAATTGCACTTGTCTCGAATATTCCGGACAAGTGCAGTCAAAAAAGGATAATGAGTCAAATGTATTCCTTGCTGACAAGTTTTCCCTAATTTGTCATTTACTTTTCCAGAAAATCAATTGGAAGAACTTGAAACATGCGTGTAGATGGGTCTGACATTTTAAGTAGTTTTCAGAAGAGCCAATTCTAAGACGGATTGCTCAATTTTTAAAAGCGTCTACCAACTCCATTTAGCTAGTTTCATTCATTTAATTTTTAAGAACATTTGTGTTCTTTCGTCTTTTGAGCAGCATCAACACGAACAAGTAGAGTGGAATACCATCTTCGAATTCATAATCACGCGAATTTGGTGACCTTCGATCGAAGTATTTACTTTTATTTTACTGTCAAATTTACGTTAATTTTTTCACGTGAATTCAAACTGCCTCAACTCAGTTGAGGTTATAAAACTAAGATTCGTTCTTTACGCAGTAAATAATTTCTTTCACTACATCGTAAACCTCAAAAATAAAATTACCGTCTTTGAACAATTATGAATTTCCAGAAAGATTTTTAATTTCTAAAATTACCTTATTGTAAAGATTTTATGCTTTGCTTTGAATTCTCCAAGTTGGCAATTATCAAAGAACCTCCAACTGGGGAAATCTTTACTCTTCATAAAAGACGGCTTTTCGGGAGCTATTCACACACTACTTATTCTCTAGAAAGGAAATAAAAAAGTAAAACCAAAGGTTGAAAAAACGGAACACGTAAAGACAATGGTGGATCAACCGAGAAGATAATCTTCTTTATGAAATATTCCCCTGATGAAGTTTAGTCTGAATAAAAGTTGGCGGTAATTAAAAACGTAAAATACAAATCATCCTATTTGAACCTAGGAATTTTAATTGAAATTCTAATCACGTTTTCGTTCTAGATTAACAGGTTCATTTAATTTCCGGTTCATTCTCATTCAGAAGAGGACAGCGAATTTTCCTATTAGTGGTTCCTCGTCCAGTTGACCTTTGTGTTTATCCCGATAAGACTCCTCAGGCGATGGAGATTAGCCACTCGAGCAAACGGCATTAATCAAAATCCGTCGAGTTGCAAATTAACCAAAGTTCTTACTTTTGGCTTAAAAAAGTTTGCAATTAGAAGTCCGAAGGCTTTTGATTTTTGAATCACTTTGACTCCATTATTCATTCCCTCTAAATCCCAGAGTACTTATTCCAATAGAGTTCAAAACAAACTTTAATCTTCAAGCAAATTAAAAACTGTTGTTTTCATTTTTGCGCTAAATCCAGTTGCACGTGATTATTTAAAGTCTATTTGGGAAAACAAACTATTTAAGGTTTGGATGAGAACCATCTGACAAAACTGAGTAATGTAGTTGAAAATGATTTTAATTCCAAATCGAAAACTTGTTTAACGGATAATTCGGGAATTATGAATAATAATTTGTCTTTTTTGACTGATTTGAATTTATACATCTACAATTGGTCTATGTTTAAACTTGCCACACCCAATCCTTTAGGTTTTAGACAATCCTTTCTTTGTTGCTTGATCAAAGAGAAAATCTGTTTTTAATTCCCTCCTACGGGCTAAAATAGATACTCCTTAGAAACTGTTGGAAATAGTTTTTATGGCCCAACAATTGGACGCAAACTGAAAACTATTTTGAGAACTGATAGCACTAATTCCTCTTACAGATATCGCTCTCCAAAAATAGTTTATCACGTTATAGTTCCACAGCGAATCGACAACAAAGAGCTTTGAATTTTATTTCAGAAGATAGTATAGCTTGAATGTCATGGATAAGTTGTCCAAAGTCCTTGTTCTCTGTTCATGATCCATCACAAGGATAATGAACAATGGAACCAAACCTTCCTGTCTTGCACTCCCATTTGATTGGGAACTTGATCATTATCAAAGCCCATAAAGTTTATCGTCTAACGCCTACTCTATTGACGCAAATCACCTCCAGTTGGAAAACTTTTGATTGAATTTTACTGTTACTGATTAGAAGTCTTTTTATATACTAATAGTACTAAAAATAAAAAAATTCAAGTTGATCCGATTAGAATGAAGTTTTTGTTTATTCTATCACGTAGTTCTTGGATAAAAGTCAAATCCAGCACTGTCGAGTAAAACAATTGCATGCAAACGGGAGTTTCTCGTTTCTCTGGAAATGTCAACATTCAGGCGCGTGGCTCTAATCACGTACTCTAAATTTCGATCAAAACAAGCTTTACAGCACTGTTTGAGTCACCTGGATCTTCTCTGTTCGAGAGACTCCCTCACCGCCTGTAAAATGGGAGGAGTTTTATTTTTTGAATAAAAGGCAAGTCGTAATCGCCACATTTTTTGAAGCTCGAGGCTATTTGCTTTTCCAGAAAAGGTTTCATATTTATTTTCCAGCTCAGGAAAAATTCACCTTAACAGAACTGATCAAGCTTCGTTATCTTTCATCTGTTTGTCCAGTCTTACTCACACTTTAACAGATAATCTTACGTGAAGGGTTTGGGAACTACCTTTATAAGGACGTTTCAATAATATTCTATTTAAGTACGGGAGAACACTTTCATTATTCACTTTTCTTTTGAATAATTGTCTGTTTTTACTTTTTATGAATGTCCTAATAAATCACAGAAATCAAAGACTAGACTTGTTTTGATACTCCTCCATGTTACCCATCAATATAAGTTTTTTAGAAAACGTCCATTTTTACAATTCTCAAAAACGGACTTTTCAAACTCTCGCGTCGTTAATATTTCATTAAGGATTCTTTCTGACAAAGTATCCGACAGATTGTAAGCCCCTTGGAAAACAGTTTTTGTTTTCAATCTGTTGAAATAGTGGAATATTTTGATATTTTCTTTTAGATGTTATGAAACAGATTCACCATGCTTTTCTGAGGTTATATATGAGGGATTAGAAAACATGTTGCTTTCCAATTGCTTGTTTACAGAAATGTTTTCCACGTGGTCTTTTATAACCAGAAAAGAATACCTTTTCTTTTTTTGAAAGTCTCCTATGAGGGCAGGAAATTTATTTGGTACTTTTCCATTTATGCTCGTTACTTAAACCATATGATGAGAGGCCACCTGAATTGTCTAGAAAAATATTTTTATTGATTCCAGGCGCCTCTACTGGAATTCGAACTCTTGTCAAAACAAGACTTGGCGCCGTCTATTAAAACTCACATGGATCTTTTCACGTTGTCCTTTTACGACTTTTTGATATTTATAAAAATAGACGTGATGGGGATTTACCGAAGAGCAAATTACCAATCTGTAATTGATTTGCTCTTTAATTGGGGAACGAATTTTTGCATTAATTCGGGCTGCACTTGTTGAATTTCCACGGCCTCATTCTGTATCAGTAGCAGTTGATCTGAATTCGTGTAAAGACCTTTTATTTAGCTTTTTACAGAGTACTAGGCATTTCCCGATCTCTGAATGTTCTTGGAGCGGTTAACATGATTAAAACATGTCTGTCAATTCAAATTTGTGAGGTGATGTGGACCTGTTTTCAGTTGAATAGAGTAAATTCACCTCAAGGTCATTCAAAACGTGTTCCTCCTTTAGGATTCCATTCATTCTGTTAAAAGTTATGGAACATTGAACTTGACTGAAAGCGATTGGAAAGACCTTTTATTCATTTTAAAGAGTAATTTCTTTGGTTTACGTGGCTTTCCGATAAACTGTTAATCACGAGGCAGTCAGCCTGTTTATTTTGTCGCAGACAGGAATAAATGACATTCCATGTAGTTGCAATGCTCTCGTTCTTTTTTTGAGTATTACATTTTATCTTTCTAGCCTCGCTGAGCATGATTTTCGGCGATGTTGATAAGCAAAAAATCATGAGAGTTGTACTCTTGCTGGTTATTTTCACTTGGAAAAAGCAATAGTATTCCAGTTGCTTGTTTAATTTTTACTCTTGTTTTCTTTTTTTAAAATTTTTACCTCGGTATTATTTACCCTATTTCTGGGGGCGCGAAACAAGAAATCGGACCTTTTTATAACAACAAAAAGTAGTTTGATTGTCTTCATCGCCCGAAGAAACTTTTTGTTTGACTTGTCGTGTTTTAAGGAATCGACAGCTTTTCTTTGAGGAATCAATGGAGCTTGAGGCTAAACCTAAGAATTGATTTTAAAAAGGATGTAGATTGACCAGACGTCGATTAAGTCAAGATCATTGTTTTCTAGCGATATAATCTTCTTACGTGTTTTAAGGACAAATAGATAAACGAATGTTTTTAATTAGCTGGCAATTTCAATTCTTGGCATTTTGACGTGAGCCATAGAATTGGACTGCAATTTGTATAAATTGAATTCAAATTGTTATAGTTAATTCTCTTAATTTCTAATGACAACATTGAGCCTTTTTCCTCTCCAGCAATTTTGTTTATACTTTTGTTAAATTTATACTTGAATTTTTTGCGTCTATATCGATACAAGTCCGTGGTTCCAAATGATATAGAAATTAAATTGAAGTTTTTACAGGAAATTTGAAGCAGAACGTTTTGCTGACCCTGAGATAGTGGCCAGCAACTGAAAGAACAAAAATTTTCTCTCCTTCCAGTTCAGTTCAGGCCATTACGGCAAACTTTGAGTTGTTTTCCACAAACCCCATGGCGGGTTTTGATGAACGTCAGTTTGCCAAAGCAGTTCAGAAACGGGAACAATCCAAGAAAACCAAACTTGCCAAGGAAAATGTCTCTTCAAATCCATTTGTATTCAGAAAAAGAGAGAAGACATCGAAGAAGAACAAGGTGACTGTCTGCGAGGATTCTAACAATAATGACTTTTTGAAGTCTCTAAAATCCGATTCAAAACACAAGGAATCCACAGAATCCACAATGAAGAAAAAACTTCTCGGGAAGATCTTTAAGATTCTCCAGCTTAAAGGTAGGTTATCTTCCAAAGGGAAACAATTGAAGGTGTTTTTTCCAGAATCCACACCGAAGAACACGACGGCTGAGGAGAAGCGGAAGGTGTACAGAAAGAGGTCGAGGTCATCTCAGTCCTCTAACCCCTCCAACTTTGAACCCATGCCCACGATTTATGAAGAAGATGGAGAAGAGGATTTAATCTCCATCGCCTCTTATGAAATCCGAAAGCAGTCCATAATTGCCGTTGCTTGAGTTAACCTTAACAATTATATTGTTGCTGATTACGAGTACTTATTAAAGGTGTATTATTTGAAATGTAAATAACCAAAGTATAAGGTGACGAACATTCTGACAGTAAAAAGCGTTCTAAAGACAAACTATGGATCAAATTACCTATTTTCTCTTAAATGGAATTTCCAACTTTTTGACCGAAAACTAAACTATGCGGAGTGAAATGATCGTGAGATTTTCAATTGTGGAAATAACAACAAACATAGATCATTGTAGTTTTAGTTGCTTTAAGAAGAATGCTGCGGTGGAGTTTTAGATTTTGAGTTGCGATCGTATATGACAGCAGATTCTGCAAGAAAATTTGCAGACAATTCAGGTAACGTTAAAGTGAAAAATTCATATACCGGAAGTTTCCCGTGAATTCTGTCTTCACTAAAATCAAAATCTGTGAAAAAATTTGATTGAAAGGACATGTAAGGTGGAACAGGTAGTTGGCGATTGAAGGGATGCATGGAATTTTACTTTAATTGTGAAAAATAAATACTTATTCCGAAATGACATCTTTGTTGTGAATGCTAAATAAATAAAATCATTGCTAATATTTTTTCTTTTTTGGGAAACTAGCGTTATCCTTAAACCTTGTCATAACTCTTCAATATCATTCATGAGCAGTATATATCAGATCATTCGAGATTCTCGTTGGTCACGTGAGCATGAAAAACGGGTTTAAATCGTTCAACTAGCCTACACTAAATCACGAGAATTGCTTAGTCGAACTTCCTCTTTATCCTAACTGCTGAAAAGTAAATAAAAGCAAGGATTATCAATACAGTACGAACTTGCAATCCTCACGTTTGTTAAAGGATAACTTTTACTAAAAGAAAACTTTTTCTACTACAAAGATATTATGTCTATATTAACAGTAATCTCATTGCGAAGTTAACGAACTTTAAATTTTGTTTCTTGAGATTTTCTTTTACATTTTTAAAAGATATTATATTTGTGTATTATAATTAAAGAACTAGCATTGAGTGAATCATGTTAGAGGAGCATTATTTTCGCAGTCAAGATACCGTATTTGCTCTAATAGAGGCACACTCTAACAGATCAATTGAAAAATTGTGGCGCATGTGCCTTTATTAGAGCAAATACGGTAATCGAAATGCTTATTTAATCAATGCCGATATTATCTCTATGATTGAAAGTTTATAAACTGGATTTTAGCAAACATCTGCATTATATAATGAAAAAATATTTTCCGAGGAACTTTTCAGGTGTATAGTTTTGCGCTTTAATGATATCGATTGTTTAATTGCCTCTTTTGATTATTATATGTACCTAAAGCTTAAGACGATAAATCTGTTTCCGATAGAGTGCTATCAAAATCGACAAATACGCTTTCTAAATTGGAAGATGGTTAGTATTTGGGAGTTAAACTTTAATTTAGTATTCTGGATGCAAGATTTCAAACACATGAAATCATTTGAAATCGGCTGAGATCATTTAAGTTCATTCAAATTCAGATTTTTTATCTTTTCTATTTCGAATAAGGCTGATACGATCTAAACTCTGTCTTTAAATCAAATTACTGTAAAAAGGTGGTATAGAAAACAATAATCGATTTTAAAATCATCAGTAAATAATATCGACTTCAAAATTAACTGATATATCATTTTTTTGCTCAGCAAATATCTCTAGCAAATTGTATTTATTCTTCAAAATAATATTTGAGCTTATCTCATAAGCCTTTATCTGATAATACCTTTTATGCTTAAACTTTCCATAACGAGAATCTTTTCAAATCCTTGATTGGGTAATTCCTCAAAGTATTTGAAGAACTCATTTGACACGATTTCAATAGGGGAAATGGTGAGATAAAAATTCTTTCCTATCTGTCCATGAATTCATAAATGGCTTTGGGATTCGCAATATATTCGATTGTTTTGTGAAGCCAAAGATTAAAGAATTTGAGCTTTCAAGTCTATTTCCAGGTATTTAGGATCTATTCGAAATAAGGGTAGGAACGAATCGGAATATTCAAACTCTTTGCTTTCAGCAAGTGCTTTACAAAGAACTATAGATAATATAACAATTCAGAATCTAAGAACACACATTTAACGTCTGGAATCAGAAGATGATCTAAAAGCTCTTGAGATGAAAAGTTGTTTAATATTACTAATTCAACATGATTTAACTTGATGTTTTCCAATGCAATTGGAAGTATACCGGAAGTTTCATCCAAGATCAATCTTTTTCTAGCATCAACAAGTACATTTATATTGAAAAGATCATTTTTATTGTAGCCATATGAAATGACGACAAGATTGTCTCAATAAATTGGTGGAAAGAGATGTCGATGGGGTCTGTAAGTCATAGTAAGATTCTGAACTAACGTTGGAGAGCACAAATTAAAAAACTGCTTTTGTAAATCATAATTAAGCTTCAAGAATGAGATTTTTGAAGCTGTAATGCAGACTTTACATAAAATATGTGAAAGTTAAAATCCATTATCATTACTACTGGGAAGATCTTCAAAAACGACCAACTTTTAGTCAAATATCTCATCATTATTAGCTACTAGTTGACCAAATAAACCAATGTTTGGCTTTGAAAGCGCAAATTTATAATCTACTTCAGACATGACTGAAAAGTAATAATAACAACTGGAAAAACATTGTTTTTGCCTAGTTGTGTCTGTACTTTTGATCATGTAATTAACAAGATCACATTATAAAATAAGACGCTTCATTAAAAATTCATTTCCAGAATAATGTTGAAAAGTGCATCTTTGTCTTTGGCAACACTAAATTTTGAATTTTTTTGAAACAATCAAAAAGATTAGATTTTTGTTTTAAAAGATATTCTAAGTAGCTTTCTGCTACTTTGTACGAAGCTTTGAGTTAAGAAAAAATAACTACCGTTGGAGCTTTGCAAAAATTATGTAGAATAGGAACGTGGCTTATAGAATTCGAAGATGCAGAATCCAGGGTTTTAAACGTTGACTTTTAATTCCGGCCTTAGATTCGAAAGTTACAAGCTTGATTATTCCGTTATAAATACTTTCTGTTTGAATCTAAAAATACTTTTTTGTGCCAAGACTCCGATAAAAAAGTGAACAGTATTTGAAATGACCTTTAGATTTATCTAGCATAATATTTTTATGACTCTTCTAGCTATGATGCGATGATATCGCCTTTGTATTCTCTTTAGTATCACATTTCTTTGTGTCTTTTGTGTTTCTGACATCAGCTTGTGCTAAACCTGTCGAGACCTTTTACTTCCCCATTCTCTCTATAAATTGATTTTCGTATCTAATGCAATGACTCATTAACTTTTGCTTTGTGATGATTGGACTATTTCTCTTAGCTCTCGTACTTTTATTATTCTATAACTATTATTGGAAAAGGAGAAATCTTCCTCCAGGCCCTTCTCCTCTTCCAGTCTTTGGGAACGTGCTTTCCATCGCTTCCCCGAATCCGAAATATGAGGTTCTCTTGAATTGGTCCAAAAAGTACAATGGGATATTCACTACCTGGATTGGAGAGCTTCCAATTGTTGCCGTTTGCGATTACAAGCTGATTCATTCAGCCTTTGTCAAGGACCATGCTGAAGCTCTCAGTGGGAGATATCAGCATGTTGAGCATTTGAACATTATTCGTGGTGGAATCAACGGGATCATTGAAATCGATGGAGAGAAGTGGCGGGAACAGCGAAGGTTCACCCTCCAAGTCCTTCGAGACTTCGGATTTGGCAAAAATCTGATGCAAGAAAAGGTTAGGAATGTTTGAATTTACATTAATTACTATTTAAATTTTAGATTCTGGTAGAAGTTGGATCCCTTTTAAAAAAACTAGAGGAAGATGAAAAAGCTGGGATATGCGACATTATCCCGAGATTCGACGTCTGTGTCGGATCCATCATCAATAATCTCCTTTTTGGGTACAGTTTTGAAGGCCCTAAGTTAGAAGAATTTTTACAGTTGAAGCATGTTATTCAACAGCTTTTTATCCACACGAACGAGCCTCCAAATTTCCTCTGTATGAGCTTGCCGTGGCTGAAACATTTCCCGTATTTCAAACAACATTTCCAAACAACCATCAATCTCAATATCAAGATTTTTGATTATTTTGAACGACAGATCAGAGAGCACGAAAAGAATATCGATTTCGATTCTGAGACAACAGACTTCTGTGAGGCGTTCTTGAAAGAGATTCGACGTCAGGAGAAGATTCAAGGACCTCACAAAGATAACTATTCTTATGTCCAGCTCAAAAACATTTGTGGTGATCTTTGGGTTGCTGGCATGGAAACAACAGCTACTACGTGTCAGTTTGCTATTATCTACCTTCTGAACCATCCAGAAGTATTGAAGAAAGTCCAGGAAGAACTGGATACTGTAGTCGAAAATGATAGATTTATAACAATGGATGATAAATCGAAGTTGCATTATTTGCAGGCTGTTATTAGTGAGGTCCAAAGGAACACCAATTTGTTGCTTTTTAACTTATTGCACAAGACTCTCGATGACGTTGTCATCGGCGATCATTTGATTAAAAAGGGGACTGTTGTTACTCCTCAGATCAGCTGTGTTCTTTATGATGAAAAAGTCTGTAGTTTTTTAAACTAACATTTCCATCATCAAATTACAGATCTTCCCGGACCCCTTCACATTCAACCCAGATAGATTCATTAACTCTGATGGAACCTTCAAGCCGAGCGAATATCTGGTTCCGTTCTCTGTTGGGAAACGAGCCTGTCTCGGAGAATCTCTGGCTAGAATGGAGCTCTTCCTCGTCATTGGCAACGTCTTGAAGCATTTTGACTTTCATCCAGAAAAAGAAGGAATCCCTCCATCAATGGAGAAGAAATGGGGAATTGCCGTCCAACCCGAAAAATTCCAAGTCAGAGTCCAAAAGCGCTTTTAACATTTACACAAATTGCTGAGCAACAGTCAAAGTATTATTTATTTGTATTAAAAACGAGTATATTTTTCGTTATATATTTTTTACCGCTTCGGGATGAAATGCATTCATGTTTACTGAATATTGGTTATTAACTTGGTGTTTGAATATGTTAACCAATCCATTTAAAGTCGTTCTAATCATAAACATTAAATTTCATTAATACCGATCAAGCCATCTTCCACATAATGGCCTTTAATACAAAATTCTTAAAATTAGTTGTCTGTTTTTTCATCAGTTTTTTTGTCATTTTCTATACTTTTAAATTTACAGTAAAGTTTGATAGAATAATTCTATCTATCATTTTTACTAGTTCATTAGTTTATTAGTGTAGTATCTTAATTATTTTCCTTTGCTACATACTATCGTTATTATAATTCTTTAGTTTGATTTATTCTTGTCGGGTTTTATGCCTCAATGAGAAGGATCTGTAGAGATAACATTCCTCATCATGAATTGATCTATTCTTGCTTCTCTATTGAAGATATTCGAAAAATACTGAAGACGAGTTCTGAACTAGTTAAACGTACTCAGAGAAAACTGAAGACTCACTTCAAAATAATTTCAAGTGATTCTGGGATAATTTTGTAAACGTCGAAGATAAAATTCAACCCATTTGAAAGCTTATAAAAATAGAGTATTAGTTTGGCGGTTAATGGCTGAAAAAGTCGATCAAAAGGAAAGAGCCGATCCGAGTCTAGCTGTTAATCAGCCGGATGAGAGTTCCCTCGCACAAAGTGGAAATCAAAAACAATTCAAGACTTTTTCGTGTTAGAAGCGAAATTCACCTTTTCTTGTTTATTAGAGGGAGGTGACTCTCAATTTTGATATTTGTTCTCCCATTTTACTGAGTTAATTACTTCTTATATCACTTTCTGTATTCTTAATGTAAGTCCATTTAATTTTTTAGGTTTAATTTCCTGCTATCTTCACCTCTTTAGAAACTGAAGTTGCTCCTTAGCACTATTATTTGTTATTGAAGTTGTAGAAATTGTTGTTAGCTTTTATGAATATTTCACTAAGGTATGGGGAACCAACAGCTATTCCAGAAGAAAAGAGATTTTAACATTTTAATTGGGCATCGGTATGTCCTATTTATTGTAAACGTGTTTGGGAGTGTTTTCATATATCTAATTTGTTTTTTTAGGGTTGAATTAATTGCAGATGGATTCAGAAGTTTGTCAGGAACCTCATAACTTAGATCTTTATTGAAACAAGAGAAGTGAACATGAGGAAAATGAGAGTTGAATGATTGAATGAATTGATTTGACATTTGATTGGATGATTTTCTTCACGTGAGTTTCTGAAATATTTGATAATTAACTAATGTGGTACTTTTAGTTGGATATCGATGTTGATTCAGAAGAAGTTAGACTGGAGAGGAAAGAAGTTGCTCTAATAAGGAAAAGTAACACTTTTATTAGTTTGTTTATGAACTTTGTAGATGCGGTGGACTAAGGTTTAAGAAATTATCTTTCCGAGGATCCCGAACAACTTGATGTATTAAGAGAATGGTTAAGGTTCTCAGAATTAATTTACACGGAAAGAGTCGAGTTTTGGAAGTGATCAACAAAGAGATTTGGATTCGACTGGACCATTGAAAGAATTGGGAACTTGGGTAACTGTAGTAGTCTTTCTCGACTTGAGCTGTGTTGGTTGAAATTGTAGATGACTCCGAGATGAAAACTGTAAATTTAGTATTATTTATTTGAGATTTCATGATTGCTAGTTCAGATGGCTGATTTGTTCCATCAGCTAGTGACAAATAATTAATAATCAAATTGATTTTTTTGTTTGAAAACAGTGGAAAGGGGTTCAGCATCTGGAATTGTTATTGAAATTAAATTAGTGAAGCTACTAGAACAAAATAAACAATTGTATTTTGTATATGTATTATATTTGGCAATAAAAAGTGAAAATAAAATACAAAAACCTTTCCTCTCTCTGTTCTGTGCTTATGTTAAGATAAACAGCCTTTTATTGCTAACAGTAAAAATCAACAGTTTTCCGCCTAATCATGGAGCTCCAAGATGTCATACCACTGATACCCCAAGACACACGTTTTACTATATTTTTATTAAATAAATGTTTTCATTACGCTTAATTTTGAAGGAACATTGGATTGTTGTTGCAGAACTCACGATTGGTGTTATGACAACTGTAATTATCGGTGATTTCATTGTGACACTAATTTTTGCAAATGTCTTCAATGAGTTTCAGGTAAATCAAAAGATTGCAATGAAGTTAGACATTCTTATACTTTTTCCAAAATAATTTAACTAATTTTAGGTAACAGCAGTTATCTGTACCGCCGTTCGGGGTTTTGAAGAAACGGCTATTGGCTAAACTGCCATAAGAAAGAAAATATGCTATTATACACAGAATGTTCTCATTTGAATGCTTTTCCCTTGGGGATAATATCAATTTCAGTTCATCCTGATGCATCTAACTGTTTGATCTTACAACTTCTTTGAGTTATATACATCTGACTTAAAAGCTATCTTTTAATAAACTTTAATTATGATATAACGAATTATATATTGATAAATATACAATTTACACCAATAACAGCGAAAAATGTTGTTTGATTCACAAAGATAACTTTTTTCCAAATATTAGCTCATCTTTAATTTCTGATCAGTGAACGTCAATTAATTTCATCATGGTTGCGCTCTATTTGTTTTGGCCTATTATAATATCATCAAATGGAAGTGGTTGTAACTCTATTAGTGACTGCTACAATAGGACATTATTAAGACAAATGATCACTTTCAATACTTGTTTAAACCTTTCTTAAAAATCAAACTTGTAATATTCCGCAACTTAGCTTTGGTATTTTTCATTATACAGTATTTCCATCTTCTAATTCTAATTATATCTTCAAGATGTAATACTACAAAAAAGTTTTAAAACCGTAAAATCACAAAAGTTCTAAATAAAAAGATTGTTTTTCAGAAAATGTCTTTATTTTCAATGGAAAATTTGTGTAGTCAGTAAAAAATCACGTTAAGTGTAACATTAATTTTTTTTGTTGGTATTTTGAACATCTAGAGTCATAAGATAGGGAGAAAACAAACAAATTCTCAATGGTTTTGTCAAATAAAAGTGTAATGTTAAGACAAGGAACATTAATTTGATAGACAGTTAAACCTGTTTGCATGAGACAAAAGAGAAACAATTATTGATCAAAATATAGTGCACTTTTATATATTCCGTTTTAATTACTAATACTACACAAATCCAGCTATGGATTAATTATTAGAAATCGGCAAGAGAGAAAATTCACAAAAACTATGGTCTTTAAAATAATGTAAGACGATAATATTTAAAAATTGATATTTCGAGATTGGATAAAATTTCCAGATTTTGAAGTCTTAATTTATGTTTGATTTGCTCTGTTTAAGTCATTCAAGTTTATAAATCAGTGTAAATTTTAAAGACGCAGTTGCTCTATATAATTTTGAGTGTGGTTTACGAAGAATTGAATGGTCATGTAATCAAAATGCCTGTAAAAACTTATTCATGAGTCAGATTTATCATTTAACTCATTTAACAGCCAATTAAGAAATGAAGAGGGAGTCGATTTGTAAGTAGTTCATTCGCACAAAAAGTGGTGTAAAGGGCTTAAATCCACTTTTCATACATGCAAAAAATTGGTAAAAAAATAGTGTTCTCGTCGTTTTAAAAAACTTATGATTCCAACTATATGAAAATCTTTATGGAGATTTGATAACAATTTCAATAAGATTTGATAAAATATAAATGATACAATCTCTTCAGTCTAAAAAGTATTGATGGAGATAGAGAAACTAAAAACTGGTTGAAACTACAGAGTTGATGTGACTAGATATTAACCATATGTAAATTGTTCAAGTATTCTGAATATTTAGGATTTTGCAATATTGAACAAATTGATCTGCTTCATAAAACTCTTAAAATTTGAATTAGACAGTTCTAAGTTTTAAGTTAACTATGTTTAAAATGGCTTTAAAATATTTGAATAATGTTGGTTCAAGCGATATTTTGACTTAATCTCTTTTCGTAAAAAAGCAAATCAGAACTATTATATTATAGTGTTTATAATTAGAAGTTTGCAAGAAAATGGGATAAACAGAAGTTACAGCTTCTAGAGCTACATTATTGGATGACTAGGGTTGATTTTTTGATTTAAAAAGATAAATGGGGTTACAGTAAAGCTTGATAACGGCTAATTATTCCTATTTTTAAAATGAATATATTCTTAGTAGAATGCATTGTCGTAACTTTAGATTTAGCTGAAAATCAGTAATCTTAATTCCAAAACTAAAATAACGAAAATTTCATATCTTGATAATTTCAAATAGATCAATGTTTATATTTTATTTTTATTTATATCCTAACTTGAAACTACTTTTTAACATGGATTTTCAATAATTACTGTTATTAGAATATACAGTACAGGTTTCCTTTAAAAAATCTAAATTAAAGAAATAAATAAAGTTTTTAAAACATATGGATGTCTAAGATCTCCAGGTTTAGTATTGTTAAATGAATGAGTGGCACTAAAATCTTTGAAAAGAAAGTTAGAATCTATCGTAATTTAAATTATTAAAATCATAGTTGGATGGAAACATGTAGTGGATCTGGTTTACTCAGTGCAGGTCAGAGAACAATAAATCAAAAGAACAACGTTGAGGCTTACAGACAACTTTAAGTATGAATGGTCAAGGAGATTAAAGAATATTTATACTCTAGCAATGGTCGTTGGGGTTTTGTGAGTTGATGCATTCTGATTTAAGATTACAAGACATATCAGAATAAGAAATTATAGAACTCAACCGAAACACCGATTTTGAGATAAATTGTGTCGATATCTTATACAATTTCTCGAAATTTAGAATATATAAAAACAGTCACTACGTATCAAAAGACCTTCAGAATCCTATAGAATGGAAACCAAAGACAACATACACTCTCTGAATTATATTTATAATAACTTTTGGCCAAAAGATTAGTTAAACTCCATTACTTAAAGAAATTTACTTCAATTTTTATCTCTTCAAGTTCTTAACAGTTGCCATCCAAGACATCGCTCAAGAGAGTGTCACCAAGTTGATTGATAATCTCTTCCGTAGTGAGTGCTGCACCGTTCATGATGTGGAAAGGCTTATTGTTGGTTAAAGCAGGCCAGATGCTTATTGGGATGGCTCCTTGGCTGTAGTCGAGGACGTAGATGTTAGCGTTGTATGCAGCGATGGACTGAGCTACAGTGTAAGCGTCAGTAGGGTCCCGAATGACGGAGTCCTCCCCCATGAGGAGAACGGAAAATCGTTGACCGTAACTGTATTTGAAGAAGTTGAGGATTTGAGTAAGCATCCTGGAAAACAAACCTTCAAAGAGAATAATGATAAATTACTACAAATCATCGTTACTGTATTTCAAAACATCAATATGGAATTATGGATATTCCATTTCTTCCAGATTGATCTACCTACAGATTCTGAATCAGTATTTTAAGAGCTTCAAAACGATATAACTCATTTCAAAAAACTGCCATTGCTGAAATCCATTTCCTTGTTTGTTTCTCAATTTTGGTTAATTGGATAAAATTGTCATTGTTTGGATAAATTTTTGATCGGAATGGCGATAACGCTACCGATCCAGAGAGACTGCTAACAGTCTTAACAAAGATTTATCGATCGTGTTACATTTGTATTTTATAGCGCGTTTATAACAAAGGTTTAATTATCCAAGTTTGAGATATATGTTCAAAATAAATCGAAGAAGAGATATCATTTCGAACAATTTTGAACTACTTTAATTCTGGTTTTTTCACTTTTGTTAGTTCTTAAGAATTAACTTTTTATCAAAACATTTCTGACTGAAACTAGATTGTTTTTGAAAAGTAGAAAACCGAAGGTTAAAAAACCAATTTTCGACAAATTGATGATCAATGTACAACTATCAACTCAATGTGTTGATTTTTAATCATCTGATTGTCTTCCTGTTTGTTGCGTTTTTATCTAATTAATTTTCTAAAAACCTGAAATATCCATAAAAGCTGCACTCCCTGAAAATCCTGTGGAGCCGATTGTTGCGATCAAATCTCTAATTTTTTGAAACGAAACCTATAATCGTGATTTCATTCTCGTTGTTGATAACGTTTTGCCGCACCTGAAAATGTCTGTTCGTAGTCGATTTATTAAAGTTATTACTTTCTCTTACACTTTATTCTGAAGTTGTAAAGAAATCGATGAGGATTTGGGTAACTAAATAAGACTACAGAATTCCAATTACTGTCATTTATTTCTAGTCAGAATGCAACAAACAAAGACTCAAACTATGTTTTCTATTTCCCCTAATTCAAGTCTGTACGACTCTGGTCATTCTTTATCCCATTCTTCTTCATCCGGGACCATTCCCATTTACAAAATGGGATGGGGACGACACGGTCTTAGAGTTGATATCGAGAAGATTTCAATGACTATGGAAAAAGGTCATAAAGTCTGTAAACTTCTTCTCTTGAAACGATGGGAACCAGCTTACAAAAAACTTTCTCTAAACCGAGAAACAAGACAATTGGTGCTTTCCAAGTGGGACCCCAACCCGATAAAGTCGGATGGAACTCAAACACTCGATCTAAGGCTAGTTAAAGAAGTCCAAACAGTAGACTACAAAGTGAACCAGATGAACATTGAAGACAAATGGAAAAAGGATAAGGAAATAAAACGATTAGATAGTGAGATGATCCTCGTCATCAGTTATGGGACTAGTTTTGTTCTGAGTCATTGGATCATTTTGTGTAAGTTGAAGATTTGTTGACTATTTAAATAACTGAGTAATTTTAAGTTGAATCCAAAGATGCCTGCAAACTCTGGTGTCAAGGTATCCAACAACTTATGGAAGAGGCTAATCATGCTTCTCATTACTTGCAAGTTGAAAGATGGCTCCGGAAGCAATTCTTTAGTCTGGTCACTCAGGATGCCACTAGTATCTCAATGAAGCAGATGAAACCTTTTGTCCAGACAACTCTTCAATGTAAGGTTCAATCCAATGAACTCCAAGAGTTGATCGAGGGTGAAGTCGGGTTCGAATCCTTTGCCCTTGCTGTCCACAAACTCTTGAAATTTGATCAGTTGTTTGATGATTTGTTCAAGAATCGAGTCAAACACATGGGAGGTCGGATTTCTTCGGAGAGTTTCTACATGTTCCTGAAGGATGAACAACAGGACGAGTTGGCAGACAACAAGGAACGGGTGGTTGAATTCCTCAAGGTCTACTTAAGAGATGTGGATCTTCAACGCGAAACTAGCGATCCTTATTTGACAAAGGATGAATTTGTAGATTATCTCTTTTCTCATGAGAATTCCATTTTTGATCCAATCAACAAAAACATAATCCATGACATGGATCAGCCCTTGACTAATTACTGGATCGCCTCTTCACACAATACTTATTTGACTGGAGATCAAATCAAGTCGGAATCTTCCTTGGATGCCTACTCAAGAGCCTTGATGATGGGATGCCGATGTATTGAACTCGATTGCTGGGACGGGAAGAAAAATGACAAGGGAGAACCTGTGGAAATTGTCATCTACCACGGTTACACAATGACTTCGAAGTTGAATCTTAGAGATGTCCTTTACACGATTAGACACTATGCTTTCAGTACTTCTGAGTAAGTGGATTTTGAGCGTCAGGAGTATAATGATTATTTCAGCTTTCCCGTGATTCTTTCTATTGAAGATAATTGCTCCGTCGATGCCCAGAGGCTGATGGCTGCAGAAATCAAAGACATTCTTGGAGACTTGTTATTGACAACCCCTGTATCTAAGGACGAAACCCATTTGCCTTCTCCTAAGGCTCTCAGGAAGAAGATTATTTTGAAGCACAAGAAACTCCCTAATGAAAACGAAACATTGATTGTCCAGAGAACAGATGATGGTGTGTTTTTATCGAAGTAAATTTTAAATCTGATAAGAATTTCAGATGACCAAGATATCTTGTCCAGGGATTCTGTCAAAAAAGGCATGCTCAGTCTTCGAAATAATACGGAACACGAATGGACCAAGCACGTCTTTGTTCTGTTCAATGACAGGCTTTGCTACATAACGACCCCTGTAGAAGAGAGTACAGGGAAAGAAGATAATCTGTCTCAACTTGATGATGATAATAAGGATGATACATCAAGTTTAATTGGGTTTGGTATTCGGCCAGAGGAAATGCATGTGACAGAAGAGTGGTACCATGGAACAATTGACAGAGATGTAGCCAAACAGAGACTTCTCGAGCAGAAGGAGAGGAAAAACGGTCTTTTCCTGGTCAGAAAAAGTAAGACATTCATCGGGAATTATTGTATCTCGTTTATCCACGATAACCAAGTCCATCATGTCAGAAGCATAACTGAAATGGTTGGAGGTCAACAGAGACATTCCTTTCTCGAAGGCAAGTCGATGGACACTCTATACGAGTTGATCAGTTACTACACCAAACATTCCTTGCCCACAACAAAGTTCAGAACCCTTTTGGCTATACCATGTCCACAGCCACAACCTCATCTAAATCAGCCTTGGTTCAGTGACAAGGCCGACAAGCAAAGAGCTGAAGAGCTCTTGAATACTGTAAGAGAGGATGGAGCCTTCTTGGTGAGATACAGCTCCAGTGATCCAAACGCCTTTGTCCTTTCCTTGAGAGTAGATGGGGAATTCTGGCACTATCGACTAAAGAGACATGGAAGAATCTTTGTCGTCAATCAGACCGTATTTGAAAATCTGAATCAGATTGTTGACTTTTATTCCAGTAGAGACTTTGTCCGGGGAATCTGTCTCAAATATCCAGTAAACGAGAGAAACGTTGGGGAATATGAAAATACTGAAATGAACAGTGATTCAGGGTGTTACATAGAACTGAAAGATTTGAATAAAGAGATTGAAGCTCTGACCTTGGTTCCCTATGAAGTGTGCCATCCGGATGCTTTGAATTTCCCAGTCAATGTTGTCGTCAAAGTGATTAGAAAGAAAGATGACATGTGGAAAGGTAAATATGGAAATAAAATCGGATGGTTCCCCTCAGATAAGGTCAAGGAAATCAACACCAATTCTCAAGCAAATGGAGATTCAATGAATCACGCCACAATTGAACTTGCTGGAACGATCATTGAAAGATACGACGCCGGTAAATCTCATGCTCTGAGAATAGCTCCGGCAGATGGACATTGGTCGAGTAAGGAATGGATCATTGCCGCTGAAACAGCTGAAGAAATGCAGGACTGGTTGAAGGAAATGCATCAGATTACTCGGTCGGCGACTTCGCGAATCCACATAATCAGAACAAGGGAGAAACACTTGAGAATCGCATCTCAACTGTCTAATCTGGTTGTCTACTGTCAGGCCGTTCCTTTCAACCCGAACTTTGTCAAAGAATCCAACTTTTACGAAATGTGCTCGTTCAGCGAAACCAAACACGACAAGTTGATCGACAAGGGATTGCTTCAGTTCAACGTTCGTCACTTGTCGAGAGTCTATCCTCAGGGCAGTAGACTGACCTCAACCAATTTCATGCCATCCCCGATGTGGAACACAGGATGCCACATGGTCGCCCTCAACTACCAAACAGGAGATAAGTCGATGCAGTTGAATGAAGGGAATTCATGGCTAACGGAAGATGTGGCTATGTCCTGAAACCAGCATATCTCATGGATGAGACTTTTAAACCGGATAATCCGGAAACTGTCAAGGGCAATTGCCCAATCGTTCTGTCATTACAGTGATTGCTGGTCGTCAGCTGTCTAGAAAAGATAAAAACAAGGGTATCTGCTCCCCGTTCGTGGACATTGAGATTATTGGACTAAATTTCGACTGTAGTGCCCAAAGGACGAGATCTATTTCATCAAATGGCCTTAATCCTGTCTGGCAAGAGACTTTTATCTTCAGAGTGATCTGTCCGGAGATGGCTCTTATTAGATTCAATGTGGAAGATGGTGACTTTGTTGGAGCAAAGAGCGATCCTTTCATTGGTCAAGCTGTGTTCCCGGTAGATTGTCTTCGAGCTGGCTTCAGATCTATTCCTCTCCTGAATCAGTTTAATGAACGTCAAGAGCTTGGGGCCTTATTGGTTGAAATTCATATTCAGTGAGTTCTAGTTGAATTAGGCATTTTGTAAGTGATATTTCAGAGCGCTCAACAGTTCTGAGACACTGACGAACCCTCACTTGGCTCTTCAGCAGGGAAGAACGGTTTATGGACAAAATCTTCACTCCACTAATCCGCCAAGGTCTCTCAGTGCCGCTTCAGCTCCGAGCATTGGTTCATTCGATCTCCTCAGTTCTCCTCAACAGTCTCCGTCCTCTCATTCCAGTTCTAGTAGAAAAATAACTATATCAGGTAGAACACCAAGTATGGAGTCGACTGAATCTCAACAAAGTAAAAAATCCTCCATAAAATTGAAAAAACTGTTTCGAATTTCCCGATAGCTTTTTCATAAATATCACAATTTGAGAAATTTATTTTTAAGATTTGCTTTAATTATGGACTTGACAAATAAAATAAGCAATTTGATCAGTTGGAGATGACATGAGTCTCTTAAACAGTTTAGCAAAAACACGGCTAGATCAATAAACATTCAGGAAACTGATTGGACATAAACAATCAAACTCCAAACAGCTTTTTCGACTTCAAACTCATTGTTAACGCTTAATTCAGCATGTGGGTAGGCTATTGCGATACTTTTTTGCTATGTTTATTGCTTTTATTAATATCTCAAAGCTATCAAATCCCATTGTCGGATCAGCAGATGATAGAAAATGTGACGGCTACTACTGATTTGATTCCGAACCACACATAC
This sequence comes from Halicephalobus mephisto, assembly GCA_009193035.1. Classification (NCBI taxonomy): domain Eukaryota; kingdom Metazoa; phylum Nematoda; class Chromadorea; order Rhabditida; family Panagrolaimidae; genus Halicephalobus; species Halicephalobus mephisto. The sequence continues at coordinate 26,869 of SWDT01000015.1, read as the reverse complement.
GATACTTTAGGAAACAGTACAGAAATTGATGAAACTAGAATGCCTACTGCTGAGTGAGTTTTGATAATCAATGTTACAGAAAGGGGAGTTTTTAGATGTGATTCCTGGTACGAACAGCTCTGTGAATCTGGGACAGAATGTATTTTGAAAGAATGGTTCTGTGATGTGAGAATAGTACTTTGGTAGAAATCTAAATATATTAAAGGATTATAGGGTCGAATGGATTGCTCTGATGGAAGCGACGAGCCACCGGATATCTGCCAGCACCATCGAGTCGATGGAGCAAGGGTGAGATTACTACGAAGGGAAATAACTCACACCCTTTACAGGACAGTAAGGGACGGTTCCTTCCTCCAACTATAAAATGCCCTGAAACCTGGTTCTTCTGCAGAGACGCTTCTCGATGCATCGAACCCGCTTCGGCTTGCAACGGAGTGAACGACTGTAATGATGGTAGTGATGAAGATGGGTTCTGTCACTACCTAAATGTGGAGAGAGTCCTCAGTTCCGTCGACAACGAACAAGGTCTTAGTGAAGACACAAATTCAACCCGATTGTAAACTCTTGCCAAATTTTATAGATACTAAATTTATTAATTTCATAAATTTAACATTTAGCACAAGTTTTTACACATTTTTCTTCCATATATTCCATGAAAGTGGGTTCATCGCAAACCTTAGCAGCTAATTCGCAATTCTTATTCAAGTCAACACACGGTGGACAACGCCCACAAGTTTTAGGACAATATATTTTCATTACTCCTTCCCAAGCTGGATCTGAGCATTTATCCGTGTTATCAACACACCGGATAACGGAATTATCGTCCGTGCACGGTTTCCGGGCTAGAGAGAAGGAAATAAGAACAAATAATAAGGCAAATTTGATGACCATTTTAGGAATCTATTATGCAAAATATGCGGATTTCGTCTATTTATATGTGAGAGCTTCACAATGAATCCATTGTTTATTTTCTAAATATGTACTTGGAAAATCCTTTATTTTGTTTTTTCCTCTGTTTTAACAGCTGGGAATAAAAAATTTATTCACAGATTGGTCATTTTTAGTTCTATTTTTTGTTTGTTGAGATAATTATGTTTTTATTTAATTATAATTTACATTCGATTTTACAGCTAAATATAGATCAGTTAGAAGGCAAACTCCGGATATCGGATGAAATCGAAATGTGCAAAATCATTTCTGTGGGTTCAATTTGAGGAATATCGAATTGTTCTTTTCTAAAAATTCAATGATTTTATGGAAGACAAAAATAATTTTTTCAGTTTTTCCATAATGCCCGGCTGATTAAATGTTTAATAAAAGACTAAGGAATAATATCATCACAATAAAAGGATGATTTATTTCATGATTAATTAAATAGTTTGTTCTCTAGAATTAGTCAATCAGTCAGCGGAAAGCTAGAGTTTATTCGCAAAGGGGTTAACTTGAAAATATTTAGTCAATTATTTATGATAGCTACAGCATCCAATGACAGATACCACTTTGATCTAGTATCTTCTTCAAAATTCCATGAAGATCACCACTTTTATGAACTCTTGTTTAAAGGGGGGGTGAAAGATCCGGCCCCAAAATTTTGAACGCGCGTTTAGCGCTCTCGTGTCGAGACACTAAATTTGCAGCTTTTTGCTTTTCAATGTGCTTGGTTGATTTCTATCTAAAATCACCCGTTTTCTCTCTATTCTTCATCTTTTTCCTCATTCCACCTTTGGCCTTACTATAATACTCATTCCTCGACTACAACTCGTTCGCCAGCCTCCGTTGCTCGACGAGTTTCATTATATATGAGTGCCGCTATCATTGTTCGGCACTCCATGCCGGATCGACTAAAAAATAACCTTTTGGGACGACAGCAGATGCATGACTTTATGAAAACTCTCGAGAAAAGAGGTGAAATTCCCAAACTTCAAATGTTCTATGTCATCAAGAAAAGTTTTTTTGGACTATTTTCAATATAGTTTGAAATTCGAGTGATCCCGAGTCTATTCTAGGCCTATTTGGATCAAGGTACGAATGGCAACAAAAGACGTGGGAAAATTTCTTGTCCAACAATGTTGTATTCGACAAATGTAATGTAATGCGTAAAATTTCCGGCTGACTTTCATGGATATTTGTGATGTGAAGGAAAAAAAGAAAAATATGTTCCAAAAAGACCTGGACATCTCCACCTAAAAACTCTAAGGAATAATACAGATGACGGAGGAAAAAGCCATGTTTTGAACTCAATCACACATTTTAGATAGAAATCAACCAAGCACATTGAAAAGCAAAAAGCTGCAAATTTAGTGTCTCGACACGAGAGCGCTAAACGCGCGTTCAAAATTTTGGGGCCGGATCTTTCACCCCCCCTTTAAATCAAGAGGTTAAATTTTACAAAAATGATTGCTGCATTTATTTTCTTTTTAATGTAATTACACATCAATAAAAAGTAAGATTATATTTATGTAATTCCATTTACAAGGCTGGTTCATGTGGATTTGTTACCATGGGATTCTTGCATATTACTTTTGGGAAATAATTCCAAATATGCTTTGCAGTAGTTGGCTATAGGCAATCACAAAATACCAAATACAAGTTACTTTTAAAATTAGATGACATAAGGTGATAGACTCGATTTTTCCTACATCATAGCCCCGAAATGTGACGTTTCAAATGCTATAAAATGAAGAAGAGCTTAAAATTAAATGGAACACAATGAAAACAAACATTTGAACAACACAATTGCAAGCAGTTTCTGAATCCTCAAACTCATCATTAAGTTTGACAAATTCTTTGTTAAAAATAGTTTTCCTGTTGGTCATTATAATAAGTATAATCAGCAGCATCAGAATGACAAAATATGTGGGACTTAAGATCATGTATTTTGGGATAAACCCGAAAGAGGGCTATTTATGAACTTTGCAGCTCTGACCATGTAAACTTAATGGAATTCATGCAATTCCACTTTATAAATTGCTTTAAATATTCTTCATATATCTGAAAATAAGTTAGTAAAATGAGATAAAGCTTATTTAGACAATTTTAGATTAATAAAATTCACATTATACTACTGTTAAATACCATTGTAAACTAATCGAAACAGTTAAAGACAACTTAGATAACCACCACAGATCTTCATCGTATCTTCTACTTGTTGTCGAGCAATTGAGGGAATGAAATCACTTAATGTATAAGTAGAGTACAATGCCCACTTGTTTGTCCTGCATATCTCACAGAAGCCACATTTGACATAACAATCAACATGGCTGTTAAAGGCGGCTTCCTTGAGTGCATTGCAGTTGTTTTTGAACGAGCCGTTGGGGCAGCTGTTGTATGAAGGCTTGAGGAAATCAATGAGGCACTGTCTCACGCAGCTCACCCATTTTTTGCCGGCAGAGTCAAAAAGTCTCAGAGTAGTATCAAAACGGCTGCAGTATTTCTTGCCGTAACCAATCAAATACCCCTCAGGTCCACAATGCATTTTGTCTTCGTAACATTGATAGAAATTACAATTGCTGCAATTTTTACCATCAACCTAAAAAATTGCTCTTTACTTTTCCAGAGTTACGTTTGATGCATGTTATTTAACTGATTTCAAAGATGACAATATCAGGAGCACTATGTTCAGATCAAAAGTGCAAAAATCAAATCACATTTCAGTCATATTTGGTGTTGACTGGCGATTCCATGGTATTAATTGAAAATCTTACACTTAAAACAGAAGCGAAGGCAATAACAACTCCCAGAACAATATGTAGCCGCATCATGACAAAATAAGGTGAGTGGAAGGATACTTGCTTTTGTTGATACACCAGTAATATGCTTATTTTTACATCCGAATTACTCATGACGTAAAAGAGGATAGTGTTTTTATGAGCACTGCATCGGGTGAACAAATAAACCTTTTAACTATTCCCAATTGCAGTTCACACCTTTCGGTTAACAAATATTTTAGATAGCTTTATTTTTAATATCCTACTTTTTTGACGTCATAATTGTGAGTGTGAAGTAAATTTGACAATATTATACCTACAAGCCACTATTGGAAATGAAAGTTTTGAATTAACGGATTTAAAACTGTCATTTCAGTCTCAGGTCAAAAGGATGATTTTCTTGCATTAGATGATGGAGATTTCATCTTGTGTTAAGGAAAGTTGCAATTTGTGTTTCTCAAGGATTTTAGCACTAATAGAAGTGACCATTCTTGAACTTTGTGGATATATTGAAAGGATTAAATGACACGGAAACTCATCTTAAATTGGGAAATTATCTGAAAAACAACAAAATAAACTAATTTATTTCGAATTCTAATCATTAGGATAATAATTGTTATCAATAAAAACCGGGTTATCACAGTTTTCCCTTCTGAAACTATTAGGATAGAAATAAGGTGAATATCACTAATCTTTACTCAACAATAAGGCACAAACAACAGGATATATCACACCACACACGACAACCGAGTCTCACTCATGCTCTACAGTATTCTATGGTCTCTGATAATCAGGTTATCTCCTCAGGTTCTCTCTTTCTAGTATAGTTTCTATTCCAGAAGAAACACAACAAGTGTAATTTCGTCAAAACCGGTAAATTAATAATTTCTTCGAGCAAAAGATTATAGATTTAAAAACACTTTTTCCGAGTATTTCTTTATGATGATTATATGATATTACTTTGTACTAACAAAATATGAGTTGAGTTTTGTCAATATAGTCCATGTCAATCAGGGTTAGTGAAGTAGGTCTTGATAACTATCCTCCTCATTTAGTTTTAACAGCTTCATTCTTCTCACATTTGTGGGAGAATTATTCCACTATCCTAAATACGTTTTAAGTATATGTTCAAAACAAGGCTACACTGATCTGTTGATCCAGCTGATAAAAAGCTATTAAGTTGTTAAATCTGTTAAATTGACCAAACAAACAAGTGACCGGTTGTTCACCACACTTGTTTGGGTACCTTTTGTAAAATATTTCCGTATAAAAGAGCGCTATTTTCCCATAGAAACAGTTTTTAATTTCTAAAGCAAGCAAATTGTTCTAATTTCCGAAGAAATACGATGGCCAGAATTTCCGTCGGAATTGTATTCTTGATTCTCCTGACAGGTTTGCCATCGCTTTTGGCATTCTCATGTGGGACCAACCGGTTCGAAAAGTGGGTAGCCAAAATGGCTGTCAAACTAGATTGCATATCTCGGCTCCGTAAATTTATAACAGAGGGAAATTTGAATTGATAAGGGAATTGAGTGCCGGAGTAAACAAGGACCAACTTGCATGAGGACTTTGATACATGGGAATTAATAAATTTATACTTTAATCTATGAAACAACTTTTTAGAACACTAAAGGTGTTGAGGAAATATTCTAAATAGAGGTTTGAAAAGCAGTTTATTGAAAACATTCATCCCATTTTGGTTATCAATTAATGTAGGATTCTGAAAATGCATCCTTGACCACTTTCGGTGATAGTCAAATGAGAACAGATTCTCTGCTGTATGACTGTATTTCATGGGATCAGAAGCTAAAATCATCTTTTAGAGTCTTCTGTTACTTTTCAAAACCCGGGGTTGCATTTTGATATCTCAAATTTTGGAAGAAAATGTTTATAGGAAAAATCGAGTATAGTGAATCTATTAAATAATTCCTAGTAAATGATTCAATTCGGACAACTGTTTTCAAACTAAACTCATAAGGATTCGTTGATTTCTTGATCTAGTCCTAACTAAACAACTTTGGTCAAAGAAAACTGATCTTCAACTAACCTTATTCTTTCAGCTGAATTCAACGCCTGTTGTGTTGCCCATGATAAATGCTATGATGCACAGGCTGGGAAATCTAAGTGCGACAATATCTTCTGTAAATGTGTGCAAAAGGCCGCTGAAGGAACAGCTAAATGCAAAGTAGATGCCGGAGCTTTTTGCTATATCGTCGAAAATCACGGAGGCAAGGCTTACATGAATGCTGGCAAGTAAAAATAGCATGAACAGTTTTTATTAATACCAAAACAACTCCTTAACGGAACAAGATACCACCTTAATTCACTCCACTTCACTTCATTTCACTTACAGTAAACCATACATATCTCTTTCCTAAACAGCATACCAAATAATTAAATGAGTAGTGCTTCTTGAAATGTTTTTTCCCGGATTATTTTATCGTAACTGTTGTTTCTCTTGATATAAATTAATATTCCGTCGTCTGTGTTGTTATTGTTTTATATGGAAAACTTTAGTAAACTTGTGGATTCATCGTAGAGCAGGATTTCAAAAGTTTATTTCCCCAAGTCTCGAGAATAAAATATCACTAAAAAGAAAACTATATTGAAGAAATTTTGTTCAATAGATTTGAAATCTCATGAATTGACATTAGAGATTCATGCATCTGAATTTTGAAAGTCAACTTGTAATTTCGGATGCAGATTCGGAATCTATTTGTAAGATTAATTTATTATAGATATCTTTTGTTTGAATCTGCCACTAGCCATAATTTTAGTTCCAGAAACTTGAAAGTTATGTAAAGTGATTGTTAAAGTTGAAATTAAAATTAAAGGAATGAAGGATTTATAAAGTTCCTTGGAAAACTCTTCAAAGTGTCATAGAGCAGATTTTATTACTACAACATCAACTTTGTAAATGAAGAATGATCTTTTCGACAACAACCTGCTGTAGGAGAATCTAAAATTATTTGTTGACTTGTACTGCTATCTAACAAGAACTGAATTCAAAGTCTTGAGTTAAAGTTTTAACATAGCCATCGGAATTTCTTACAAGATAGTGATCTCAAAATGTGACTGTGGTGATCATTTTTCCACATAAACCTTACAAATTTGCAAAAAAGTGCTGAAAAAATTGATAGAAAGTTTTTGCATGATTATGAAACAACTTTGTTGTATTTTTATGACTGCTGCATGATTGATGATTAACGTTCTACTATAAACAGACATTACATAACTGAAAACACGTATCAAATCAAGTACTCCGAAAAAATGAAGAATATAGTATTAAAAGTTCTCATCTCTTTGGTATTATTTCTTAATTTATTCGAACACACAGATGGCTTTCGATGTGGAGTCTTGAAAATTGACAATGTATTAGCTAATAAAATAACGAGTTTTGGTTTTAGTAAAAGTCAAAAAGGTATGTTTTTTGTAGAATAAATACTTTGACGTACTTGATTTTTAAGAAATATTCGATTCTTGTTGCATAATTCATGATTCTTGCTATGGACACTGTAACCAAAAACGATCGGAATGTGATGCTCAATTCGATAAATGTTTGAAACAAGTTGCATGCAGCAGTCGGAAATGCAAAGCGGTTAGAAATTTTTATTTGTTTCTACAATAATTAAATTAGTTATAGATAGCTAAACATTTCGATTTTGCCGTTCGAGCTTTTGGTAAAGTGGCACACTTTCGAAGTTGCCGAAAATGCACTAAAAAAGGAAGGTGTTAGTTACTTACACTAAATCAAAAAAGCTCATTATTTACTTTGATTCACGCTGAGATGCATTAATATTTAATAAATACTAATGATTACCTCTATTGATTTTTAAATAATCTTTTACAGAGTACTCAGTTTGTAATTTCATATTTGAAATTTAACTTCAATGAAACCTTGTTATTGGTATGATTCTTTGTTGAGAAACAATGCTAAGCACTGTTAAATTACATTTGTTGGTTCAAACATGATGGATTTCTTGTGAGTCTATTTTTGGATGCAAAAAATCTAATTTCATCGAAGTTGACTTCTAATTCAGGATTTGTATGAAATTAAAGATGATTGTTTAAATTATTCTTGTCCTATGTGAGAATCAAATGTAGACTTTTTCATCGCCTCAAAATTACATTATATTGAGAAACATGGACATAGCTTAGTGAATAAGATACATTTACTGTGCGTAAATTTTTAACTTTCTTTTCAGGGTTGCAAAATATCTACTGCCAAATGAAGAAAACAAATTATTGTATACGTGGAAAAAACGGACAGATTTAACAAATGTTCTAAATTCTATACAGAAAATTAAATGATTTTCAACTGTTTGTTTGAAGAATAATATTGACATAGATTTAAGGGTGTAATTTGCTCTTTAATGGAATTAAGAAACTTGACAAACTCACATAATACACGATTTTTGTCAATGGTTGAAAAACGTTTGACAGATGGAAACTCTCCTCGGACATTTTTACTGTCCCCACCATTCTTCCCTGTTTAGAAATTTTGAAGTTAAAAGAAAGAAGAAGAAATTACTAGCAGATTATTCGCGAGAAAATAAAGAGTTGATTGTATAACCTTTTAAAACTCTCACAAAGATCTACCGAAAAATGTCCTGCTGGAATTGTATTAATTAAGTTTATCTCAGTTGATCTTTTAGAAGGAGAAATATGGAAAAAGCACTTAAGATTAAAAGCAATAAAATAGTTATTGAATTGATTAATTTAAAAGTTGTCATTTGGCGTTCTGTCTGCTAACATCATCCATGTTGCCAGTGTTTGGAGGATGGATCCAGTAAGGGGTTGTTATTGGCCGTGCAGCAATTTATTTATCTCTTGATTCATGCGATGGTGCGACAATGGAGCTATTGTTGGAGATGAGTTAGCTGAGCGAGGCATACTGGTTGAGAAAGTCCCCATTGAAAATACCTTGGTTGTTGTTGTAGAAGTTGTGAATGCTTCTGGTCTTCCGACAATGACATTCACAAATGGGGCATCATATAGAGGTTTCGTGACACTTGCAGATTTCAGACTTACAGTTATCCTCTGACCGGAGTTGATGTGGCCTTCATAGTCGATATTATAGTTCATATTAGTTCCGTTAACGACGACGTTATCACCAACAGTCACAATGAAGCTGTCTTCACTCGCCTGTCTGAGGTTTCCACTGACTTTCAATTTGAAGTCAGAATTTAGACAGTTGGGATTCCCAACTATATTGTAGTCACAATTCATGTTACTACAGTAAGTGAAGATTTCATTGTCATTGTTCATCAAAGGAAGAGCTGCAGAGCCTTGGCAGGGGAGTATGAGGGTTGAGGGAGCACAAGTACATTCTGAAAAATGGAACTTTAGAGGAATATAAACTGAATATGAGATTAAGATTGTTAATTAGTAGTGATATCCTGTAATGATGGACCATGTTGATAATAGTCTTGATATGAAGAATGCTGAATTTAGTTTTCACCACTCAACTTGGATCTTGGTTGTTGATTTCTTAAGCAATGCTCATGGTACGACCCATATCTCTCTTTTTAATGATCTTTTTGATCTTCATTTTTTCAAAGTAAATTTGAAGCAATGGTCTCAACATGAACGATGCTTGATCCATTTCCCGATTACTGGTTTTCCAACAATTCTTTAAATTGTTTTTTAATACAAATTTACCTATAAAAGTCTTAGTGACAACGAATCCGGCTCCGGTGATCGTTTCGTCTGTTCGAAAGTCCAAAATTACATTTTTTGGAGTTTCCAATAAGTGGTATTTCTCATCTAGCATAGGATAATTACTTCCAGTGCGGTCGAAGACTGCGATTCTGTCAGCAATGTACTCCAAAAACGGCTTATTGGACTGAAGGGCGATGGCATATCCCGACTTGGGAGCAATCGGGAAAGTGTAACGCTAAAGTTATTATTGCTGATTTGTAAAGTCAGAATACTCCTACGTGATTGTTTTCATATCCAGTGTTTCCATCAAAAAAGGAAATAACAGAATGGTTATCGTCTAGTTCGATTTCTTTTCCTAAGACATCAGTAACTACTGGATTGGCTTGTTTGATGGCACTGACCAGAGCCAGGGCTCCCACGCGTCCACTCACACCTGTTCCATCAGGCAAGTAAACGATTTTGAAGCTCTTCCCACTCATGTACTGTACTTCCTTTTCCCTCAGGTTGATGAAGTCTCCTCCATCAGGATAAACCCGTAGTTGATTTCCTTGCATGGCTGGAACAGTGATCTTTAGGTCGATGCCCTCAGGGACACTGATGGTCCAACTGCAGCTCTTAGAATTAGGTCCATCGAGAGACAGCAACGGCAGACTTCTTTGGTTATTCAGAAGAGTGATATTCATGTTGTCCATCCAGCAGTTTGAGGCTGGTTCGTCAACGGGAGGGGCGTAGATTAATCCTTGGAAAGCTGACCATTTGTCCACTCCGCTTCCGGCGTTGTAACTGTAAACGAAGGAGTTTTTGTTCACAGCATCAAAAAAGGCAACATCTGTGGTCGAGTCGTAGGAGCTAAAACATTATTAATGAATTTTTAAGTGATTGATTATTAGTCCTCTATAATCCTGAAGACACAAACATTTATTCAATAGTAGTTACAGTAGTTTTTAACTCTTTTACCACACTCAGGTAACCTTACTGTTTTACTTATAATTAAATGTCTATAAAATCAAAGATTAATTTCCAGTATCTAAAAAACGTTTTATTTCCCTCATAAACATGAGCTTTGGAAGAGAATATCGAAAATTTAATATTACGCTTCTTACAAGGGGGAAATCACTTAATTTCGTTATATTTCACGAGAAACAAGGGATTTCTTTGAATCTACTAAAAAAGTATATGAAAATCCATAAATATCAGTCGAGTTACAGTGATTTTAACTTTGGATTTTTTAAATATCTGTGTAATTGGACAAGTTTTTGAGATGTTAATTTAAAAAAGATGAAAAGTTTAAATTCATTTAATATCAGATATCCGAAGTACTTTTTAAAGCTACTTATTTTCCGAAATCAAGTATTTTTGACTTACTCGAAGGGCAGATTGGATATTCCATCACTCGTCGCAAATTTGAATTTGCTCGTGTATCCATTGGTGAAAATAAATCGTAATCCCTTTGCTTGTCGATCTTTTCTAATCACTGTCATGCTGCACTGGATGTCGTTTCCATGTTGATTGGTTATAGATTTCGGGAAATCCGGGGATTCTACGAAAAGCATATCCCCCGGATTCAGGTAATACAAAGTGGTGGTGGCATTACACTTTCCTATCTCCTGAAGCAGAGTTGAGGATACTGTAACGAAGAAACAAAACAGAAAGATAAGTAGTTTCATTTGCTCTGAACAACAAGTTGAGAATGAATTTTATCGACGACTTTTATATGGATGATTGAAAGTGCGTTAATGAGCACAACGATTAAAATGCATAAAAACTGATAATGGGTGCAATAATGATAACTTTTTTAGGAACGGTTCTTGGAAATAAGTGAATATTCTCAAAATGATGATTTAGATAATTTCACAAAGATGATGATCAAAAAGATTGGAATTTTTCGTATTGGAGTAAAATTGGAGATGAGTTTTATCACTTATGGCATCTGGAGTACTTGGGTGATGCCTATGGATTTTCCTTAAAGTTAATTAGAATAACTATTAATTACAGTAATCATCTAATTCTTGTAAGATGTTGCTTCCAACTTTAAAGTCACTGAGAACTTAGTTATGTGGCATTTGTATTCTGAACGTTTTCAAAATCAGACTTTTAAAAAAGTCTATGAAGCTTCAACCAGTAGGACTTTTTCCAAAAGGAACTGCTAATCTTTTAACAGCCTCTCGGGACGAAAACTTTTCTCAATAGACTTATTAGTATTTAATTGTATTTTTAAGAGAATAATGTCGTCTTTTGGAACATTCAATGGTTTTTTGCATTTATGGATTTATTAGACACAATATTATAACGTCATATGTATCATTATGATGTGAAAACCTTGCTCTATATATCTGTTTACTGGTTTTTAATTTCTTCAGATCTCGTGATTTTACAAGCTCCGGGAGTCAGGATGCAAAAATGCGACTTTCCGATGATTTCCCTTTTTCAGTTCAGATTGAAGCGTAATACAGAAACTAATATGAGGAGAATTAACCAGGCATTTCCTCGAGAGTCAGATAGCTAATATACTACTCCATCCTCAGTAAGAGTTTCGCAACAAGATAAAGTCCTTGAAGATCCACTTCTGTTAACAAGGATCTGAAGATCATGGTGGAAACTAATTCCTACACAACTGTGAAGTTATTTGCAGAATAACTCAGTAAGCTATGAAACTATTATCAAACTCTTGGATGCAAGGGAAGAAATTTGGATAAACGAATTCCCCCAACTATAACTGATTCATAATATAAAGTGTTTGAGTTGTGTTACGACACTTTTCTTTATTCAGCATACTCATCTGATGCTTTGTTAATTATAGTTTTCTGACAAATTTCAACAAATTCCTGTATGGCAAAATCTCCCTTACACAAGAACCTACGAAAAATGTTCTAAAAAGTTTATTTAATCCAGAACCCAGATTTTTGCCGTCCTGGAATTGGCGAATTAGTTGTTTTGTTGACAAAAACAAGGTGATTGAAATGTATTTTACCTTGACTGAAGCTGTTTAAAGTTAGCGATCAAAATCTGGTATTCTGTAGACACAGATGATGAGATTGAACCGCAATAGCCTTGAATAAAACTCCAAAATTTCACCCAGTCAGCCAACATTTAAGAAGCACGATCAAGACACAGAAAAGTCATTCTTTGTGAACAGTCATTGCTGAATCGATTCGAGTCTGACCCACCCCGGATGAGGACTTTCCCTCCTCTTTGTCTTGCATCTAAATGCAAGGAATAAACCATAGAAGTAGTTATCACAGTAGTATTCTACAATCTCCACTTGATCACGGAGCTTCAAAACTGACTCATCATCACAGCTACCACCTCATCACCGTCTTATTACTACACTACCATTGTTCCTAATCTTCCCGTACAAATTAGAGTCCCAAGTTCCATTTGGTTACTGTTTCAGTACAAATTCCAAGATCGAGAAGAATGTTGAGAAAGTCAAAGAGTTCTATAGACAGAAAACGAATCAAAGCTCTAATTTGCCAAGTGCTAAACAGGGATTAAAGCCAAGTAGTTGGAGAAAGACCATATTGCTTAATCATTCGACATCATCAGTTCAGTAGTTATCTTTGTAATCTTTGAGATAAATATAGGGGATGTTAAAAGTTCAATTCAGAGATTTTCGGAAGCTTAACAGACAAATTCTGAATATAATTGTTTGAGTTTCAAGGGAACAACCTTGTATTGTTTATAACTTACAACAATAGGAAAATAATAAAGAGCAAAAAGCACAACAACTGAAAAAAAAGGAAAAAGGAATTCCATATATGAAAAACCGTTGACCCAAACATTCGTGTCGGGATCACGGTTGTTTATTCAAAGGCAATATGGCCGCACTCGTACGTCCATGAACACCTCCTTCTTTAAGATGGCATGTACCGGTCCGGCTGACGTCTGAAACGGGACGGCCTTTGAGTGACTTGAGTTGTGTTTGGATCTGAAACATCCATCGTGCTTTCAGGTACATCTGTTGGAGGTTCAGGAAGTTGCGGAGTAATGGCGTGATGAGTATCAGCATCAACGTTCCAAAGAAATGGCATGATTGGTTCTTCACAAGCGGTACGTGGACGAATTTGATTCTGATGTCTGCGAACTATATTACCATCTGGAGTGAGTATGGTGTAAATTCGGCTTCCTTGTGTTGTTTGGATGATACCTGAGCTCCACGTGGGTCGCTTGTTGAGGACAGGTATTGTGAACCAAACGAGTTGTCCAGGATAGAACTTCGGAGTGCTAGAGATCCTACGAGCACGGAGCTTCTCTGAGAGCCGACGGAGAGTAGTTCGAACAGGGCGCTGAAGTAGCATATCAGCTGGGGGACAACCAGTGCTGGAATGCGGAGTCCATCTGTACGTGCGAAGAACATTCCGGAGGGCTTGATAAAGCGGAGTTCCACTTTGTTCTTCCTTTTTCATCTGTTCTTTAAAAGTTCTTACGAATCTTTCCGCCATTCCGTTGCTGGCGGGATGATATGGGGGCGTTTGAATGACTTGAATATCATATTGCTCTAGGAACTTCTGGAGTTGGGCACTGGTAAATGGAGGTCCATTGTCACTAACAATTGTGTTTGGTGGTCCAAATACATCAATTATAGATTCTAAAATATCAATAACTACCTTAGCACTGCTGAGTCTGGTGACAGGTCTTGCAAAGGCGAATCGAGATTTGGCGTCGATTGCGATAAGCCATTTCTTTCCGTAGACGGGACCTAGGAAGTCAACATGAATACGCTCCCAGACGTGCTCAGGTTCTGGCCATGGTGCGTTGTTTGGTTTGGGCATGGGTGCGTTCCGTGAACAAGCTTGACATGATGATGACAGTTCCTGAATTGCCATGTTCATCTTCGGCCACCAGCAGCTTTCACGAGCTAAAATCTTCATCTTTTCCGTTCCTAGATGAGCATGGTGCAGTAATTGAAGCATTCGGCCCTGCAGAGTCTTCGGGACTATGACACGATCGTTGTAAAATATGACATCGTTATGAATAGTGAGATGCTCGCGGACGAGGAAATACGGTCGGAGTTCTGGATCCTTCATCCTCTTTGGCCATTTATCCTCAATGAACTTCATCACCTTTCTGAGAATTACAGAATTCCTGGTTTCTGCTCGGATGATGTTTTGATTTAACGGCTGAATGTCCAGTACATTGTTTCGAACCATCATGACATGTTGTGATTCTTCATCAACAAACATAGGATCAGGACCTGCGGGAAGGCGAGAAAGACCATCAGCATTGCCATGTTGTTTCGTCGGTTTATAGTGGATTGTATACCTGAATTCCATGAGTCGGATAGCCCACCTGTGAAGACGGCTTTGTGAAGTCGCAGGCAAGGACTTGTTAGGATTAAAAATCATAAGTAGAGGTTTATGATCAGTGTAAAGTTCAAATTGTCGACCGAGCAAGAATTGTTGGAATTTCTGAGTTCCATATATGATAGACAAGGCTTCTTTCTCGATTTGCGAATATCGGCGTTCAGTAGATGTGAGAGTCTTCGAAGCATGGAAGAGTGGACGTTCTTCTCCATTAGGATATCTGTGTAAGAGTACTGCTCCGATTCCATATGCGGATGCATCCGTTGCTAGTATCAGGGGTTTCTTCGGATCAAAATGCACGAGAGTAGTTTCTCTGACTAGGAGCTCCTTAATCTTATCAAAAGCTTTCTGACATGCTTTCGTCCATTTGAACACAGTATTCTGACGTCTGAGGGCATTCAGGGGTTCAGCGACAGTCGATAATTCTGGGAGGAACCGGCCGTAATAGTTGGCTTTTCCTAGGAAAGCTTCCACTTCATGTATATTTGACGGTTTTGGCATTTTCAGGATGGCTTTTGTGCGGTCTGGATCCGGCTTCTTTCCTTCATGAGATATGATATAACCGAGATATTTAATTTCGGGTCGAAAGAACTCGCATTTCTCTAGTCTGCATTTTAAACCATAGTCTTTAAGTCGTTGCAAGACCTTGTTTAGCGTCTCTAAGTGTTGTGCTTCCGTTGGTCCTGTGATCACTATATCATCCAAGTACGCTGCGGCATGAGGTAAATCCGTCAATAACTGATCAATGAGCCGTTGGAATATGGCTGGAGCTGAGGCTATGCCATATGGCATTCTGTTAAATTGGAAAAGTCCAAAAGGCGTTGTAATGACGGTCAGCTCCTTCGAAAAGTTGTCAAGTTCCAGTTGTAGGTAAGCTTCTTTAAGATCCAGTTTTGTAAAGCTTCTTCCAGGTTGTAACTTGTCCATGAGTTCATCGATGGATGGCAGTGGATGGGAGTCAATGGATATTTGAGGGTTCAGAGTCACTTTGAAATCGCAACAAATTCGAATTGATCCGTCTGGTTTGGGGACGGGAACAATTGGAGTTGCCCAGCTGGATGTCTTCACCGGTTCTACAATTCCTTCTGAAATCCAACGGTCCAAAGTATCCTTGATTCCTTGACGGTAGGCGAAGGGAACTGAACGGGCTTTAAAAGCTTTGGGTTTGGCATTGGGAGCCAAATGGATCTGTGCTTGGAATTTCTGACAGTGTCCTAGTTCGTCAGAGAAAACATCATTGTACGTACGAAGAATGTTCTCGAAGGCGTCACTATTAAATTGTCGAACATTGAGTGCAATTGTTCTGCGGAACAGCTCGTCTAGATCTATGGGCAGTGCTTGAAGCCAGTGTCGTCCGAGTATGCCAGATGGAAGAGCAGTGGAAACTAGAAGTGGTAGTGTGGTGACCTTGTCCTTGTATTGAATGCAAACGTAACATTCTCCCTGAATCGGTAAGGGTTGGCCATTGGCGGCAATGAGACGGACAGTGTGTTTGGAGAGCTTTGGTGCTCCTATGCGTCTGTGTTCATCAGTCGTGATGATAGTGTACTGCGATCCTGTATCCACTTCAAATTGTAAATCCCTTCCGTTAATAGACATTGAGATGCAGATGGCAGTCTCGTCATGAGTGTTGTGCACGTGTGTCCTGAAAATAGTAGAACACTTGCCGTTGGATTTCTGCTTGGAACTAGATTCACAAGCAGGAGCAATGTGACCTCGTCGTTGACATCTGGTGCAGGTGCTCTTTAAATGTCTGCATTCACTGCGTTTGTGGCCAGGTTTTCCACAGCTTCGACATTTTGATGATTCTGTAGTTTGTGGGGTCGGCTTGTGCTTGGTCGTCCTCTGATTCCATGACTTATGCTGAATTCTGTCCACGGATTGTGGCAAGGGCATCGTGGGAGCGGAGGGGAGGCCAGAGTTGGCCTTGCGAGCCAGTTCATAAGATATAATTCGCTGGGAGAGTTCCTCAATTGATGGGTCATCAAGCATTAAGAGTGATTGGCGGAGGGAAACATCGTCTAATCCTGTGACCAGTAAGCACTGCTTGATCCTCTCTGTGAATGTGGTGACCGTTCTGCTTTCTGTGATGAGTCCCAGAAGGCGATCTAAATCCCGGACAAAATCAATATAAGGTCGGCCATTCTGCTGGCAATTGAACGCATCATACATCGCACGGAGGTTTGAGCGACGGGAAGCAAAGACAGACTGAAGAAACTGTTTCACATCATTGAAAGTCGTGACATCGTCATTCTCGAACAAAGTTTTAAATTTCGAAAGTACCATTTCACGATCAGGTCCTTCTAAACAGTTTATCAGACAAGCCAATTTCTTCTTTTCCTCCTTGATATCTTGCAGAATAAACTTGCATTGAAGTTCTTTAATGAATCTTTCCCAAGACATCTCATGTGGGTGGAAGATCAGGGAAGCCATAGATGGGGCGCATAATCCGCTGGAATCTGGGAACATCGACATCGCCACTGTTTGAGTTTCAAGGGAACAACCTTGTATTGTTTATAACTTACAATAATTTACTGGATAACAGAGTGGATTTCTTGTAATTCCCTTTAAATTCATTGGAAAAATCTCTATAATTAGCAAGAAACCAGTAGTATATACTTTGCGAAACATGCTGTTTGGAGAATCACGCTTAAGTTCAACTACGACAACTTGTACCGGTTTAACGTGGGCTTCTACATCGCACATGTCCTCTTCATTAGCAGATTCTGAAGACATTCCAAAGATAATCATTTGCCCCTCAGACAACGAGATAGATGAGGATGAAGTCAATGTTGAAACTCCTCTCAACTCTCCATCTCCCAATAACTGCATCAAGCAGTCGTTCCAATTCGATCGTATTCCAGAAATTGATTACTTGGACCAGATTTGAAAGGAAGGAGATTTGCGAAGAACTCAGAGCGTTCCTGAGGTGAAAGACCTTACGGATAAATAAATAGTCTTGTGATTACAGGTACTGTACTCATATGAAGCGACTGTATTGTACATTTCATTTTGTTTCTGTTTGTGTCACAATTACATCCATTAAATGTTTCAATGGATCATTTGGCTATGCTGAGTTTCTGATAACGAGGTAACTGAAAAATAAATCGGTTCTAACATTTTAAGTGCTTCTATGGACATCAATATTCCAAAGAATCAGCCACAATGGGGTGAAATAGACCATATTATTCTTTTAACGATAAAATGAGAATGGAGTAGGAATAAAATTTAAAAATTTTGACATAAGAGTGAACAGTAAACAAACAGTAGTTGATAATTTCCAGAAAATCTCGTATTTCCCAAACATATTTGTGCATTTCTAAACAAATTATTGGGAAAAGAGTAAGGATCTTTGATCACCATTTGAATGTTTGGAATTGGAAAGTTAGTGAAAAAAAGAGAATGATGTTCAGAAAACTGAACTGCTTAGATTATTGAGACTAGGTCGAATCTAGATTACTGAAGTATATTTAAGATTTCTGAATAGTGAAAGGGCAGATGATCAAAGTGGAATGATGCGTAGGGAAATTTAACTGTTTTTCGGATGTTATTTGAATTCTTTGAAATAAAATGGAAGGAAGAAAAGATAATAATATCTAGAATGTTAGGCTTTTTGGAGGTTATCCATGATCTTTGAACTTTAAAGTCAATAACAGAAAAGGTGGATAGTATCTAGGAAAGTCCCATTATTGGATTTTGGAAACTACTATGATCATTCGAACTACAGAAGAAGGAACCGAGGAAAGTGCTCTGGAGGCTTAAATCTTTATTTTTTGATTGTTTTTCAGTTTCTCTCAACCATTAGACTAATGAAGAAAAGAGTTGTATACAAAAAATTCAACTTACTACGTATTTGGTGTTATCTGAGTTCCTTACCACGTCCTTTCAAGATTGGCTACATAACTAAAATAACTACTGAAGAAGAAATTGGAATTTGAGTAGAACAGACGGGACAATATTAATATTGGTGATATCTAATTTTGATATCTTAGTTTCCAACAGAGATTTTAAAATCAGTTCCACTTTACCTTCAAGAGGTTTTAAATCAAATTTTAATTCTAAATTATTAACTCGTGTAATTTCAGTGCTCCAGGAGAACAAAACATCCGTCGACGTAATTTCTGTCAACTGTAATTTTTTAGGAGACAGCCTGTTAATATGAAATTTCAAATAATTTAATTTCTTTTAAATTTGTTCCTTTTCTAATTGATAATAATATTTTGGAAATAAACATTTCCTTTTGTGATTTTTACTCTAGACATTAGTTTTGTTGGATTCTTTTGTGTATCACATAAACAAACCCATATCCATCTACCTCTAACAAATAACAGTGTCCAACTGAAAATATCTATAATTGATTATAGTTCAATTTCATGGTCTATTTGCTTGGGGATCACGATCTCAATGAAGGGGATTTTCTGTTCTAGAAGTGTCTATAGTCAAACCTAAGAGAATCTTTAACACATTCAGCAGCTATATTGTAGAATCTACCGACTACAAGCACTCGAAGGATATCGGTTGAGTGGCTTTTTAGTGGATGGTAATTACCTTCAACCTGATTTTTCCAATTCTATTTTTAAAATGAATATAATCTTAGTAGAATAAACTATCATAGCCTGAGATTTAATTGAAGATCAACAATCTTAAATTGAAGACTAAAAATACCGTTAATCTCGGTTTTCTGTTTGTTGATAATAGTCAATATGGAACAATCGAACATCTAAGTAAATTTATTTTGCCAGAACTGAAGCTTAGGATACAATTTTAGTCCTTGTTCCGGTTTTTATATATGATTAAATTATCTGATTCTACATTGATAAGGAGATGAGTGAAATCTTTATACATCCATATTTCTACTGATCGACACAATATGTTCAACAATAGTAGATCAAGAGCAACAGCCATTTGGGTGTCGATGAGAACTTTGAATTGTTCGAAGATGAAATCGAAATTGATTCCAAATATTTCAGAAGTGATTTTTGAATACTCCTGTAGGAAGGATGAAGTTTAATCCGTCTGACGATCTACACAAAAATCAAGACAATATTTAGTAAGTTGACGGCTGAAAAAGTCGATCAAAGGGGAAGAGCTGACCCGAGTCCAGCTGTTAATCAGCCGGACGAGAGTTCCCTCGCACGAAGTGGAAATCAAAAACAATTCAAGACTTTTTCGTGTTAGAAGCGAAATTAACTTTTTCCTGCTTATTAGAGGGAGGTGACTCTCAATTTTGATATTTCTTCTCCCATTTTACTGAGTTAATTACTTCTTATATCACTTTCTGTTGTAAAGTCATTTTATTTTTTAGGTTTAATTCCTGTTATCTTCATCTCTTTAAGAACTGAAGTTGCTCCTTAGCACTATTATTGGTTATTGAAGTTGTAGAAATTGTTGTTAGCTTTTATGAATATTTCACTAAAGTATGGGGAACCAACAGCTATTCTAGAAGAAAAGAGATTTTAACATTTTCATTGGGGATCGGTATGTTCTACTTATCGTAAACGTGTTTGGAGAGTGTGTCATATATCTAATTTGTTCCTTTTTAGGGTCGAATCAATTGCAGATGGATTCAGAAGTTTGTCAGACACCTCATAACTTAGATCTTTATTGAAACAAGAGAAGTTCGGATGAGGAAAATGGGAGTTGAATGATTGAGTGAATGGACCTGGCATTTGGATGATTTTCTTCACGTGAGTTTCTGAAATATTTGATAATTTACTAATGTGATACTTTTAGCTGGATATCGATGTTGATTCAGAAGAAGTTAGACTGGAGAGGAAAGAAGTTGCTCTAAATGCCGTTTTTTCTTTTATATTGAAGTGACTGAGAAGTTTCGTGACGGGCTAGACATAACATTATTTCCATCAATGTGATACAAAGTAGTATTTACAAGTTTTGAGAATGAGAGGATTTGTTAGCATTTAATTGTAAGTTGGTTTTGTAACTCGAAAAGAGATAATGAAAAGTAGTTTTAGTCAGATTCATTATTCATTAGAGATACATTTGATTTCATTTGTGAGGCTCTAAATTTAACAATGATTTTGTAAAGTTGAAGAAGCTTGTAAATGGCTTGAAAACAGATTTTATATAAGCATTGTTTCAGTAAATAACAGAGGGAATTAATTTGGGTTAGTTTCGTTTCGGTAAATGAATTTGAGATAGATCAAAACTTGGTAATTATGTGGATTTCAGTTTTTTGTAGTGCTGGAAGTTTCCCTGTGATAGCACAAATGTTCCGTTCAAGTGGGAGTGCTTCTTTGAAAAACATGGAGAATGAAGTCAACTCTTGTGTTCTCACAGAGTTTTATGAAGTTAGTGTTTCTGAATTTATTTGAAAAGTGATTGACCTTGAGGAAAACCAAGCTAATAAATGTTTTTAATTAATGGTTGTAGGATGACAATGGATTCCACTGAGATATCCTTTTTATTGTTGGGTCGGTCAAGGGGATTGGAATTAAAAACTGCATCAGAAAAGAGTTTAACAATACGGTTGTGAAATTTTGTAATTAGCGAACTGCTTTTTGTGGAGTTCTTTGTTCTGATGGTTGTTAATGTAGCTACGAATTCATTGACGGTAGAAGTGGTCAAATAATGAGAAAAAGTAACACTTATTAATTTATGAACTTTGTAGATGCGGTGGACTAAGGTTTAAGAAATTATCTTTCCAAGGATCCCAAACAACTTGATTTATTAAGAGAATGGTTAAGGTTCTCAGAATTAACTTACACGGAAAGAGTCGAGTTTTGGAAGTGATCAACAAAGGGATTTGGATTTGACTGGACCACTGAAAGAATTGGGACCTTGGATAACCGTAGTAGTCTTTCTCGACTTGAGCTATGTTGCTTGAAATTGTAGATGACTGTGAGATAAAAACTGTAAATTTAGTATTATTTATTTGAGATTCTATGATTGCTAATTCAGATGGCTGATTTGTTCCATCAGCTGGTGACAAATAATTAATAATAAAATTGATTTTTTCGTTTGAAAATAGTGGAAAGGGGTTCAGCATCTGGAATTGTTATTGAAATGAAAATGAAATGTTTGAAGTTAATGTTCTAGATGCCATATTTGTTTAAATGACTCTTTGAACCACAGGGTGAACAGGTCAGTACATCATAAATATGATAAATAGACTGTTAAATGAATAAAACAGGAAAGTAGAACTTCCGATTGTTTAGAAATGATTAAATTTATTGGAATAATTGAGATTATGTGGTAGTTGGTTCAGGATTAATTCTCATTTTAGTGATAATCTGTGGCATTTGATAGAAAAGTCAAGAACTCTTAATCAAGGTAGATTAAGCTACGAGTGACTTACTTTTGAGCCTAATTTTACTGCATAGGACTAACAGTTCCTTTCACTTGTCCATAATGTTTATTCCTGAGTTTGTTATTGAACTCAAATCAGTCTACAACAAATTGTTCAGAATTGTTATTAGTTTTCTTGGATTCAGATGCTTTCAAAGATACTAGTAGAAGGAAAAGCAGTGTTTCTGTCATTTTTATCTAATTTTTCAGTTCTTTCATCAATTCATTTGTTAATATAGTTCATAGTTTATCGTTCAAGACAGTTAGTAGTATATAAAGGGGGTTTCTAGGACAGCCCTCTTCGCCCCCACCAAAAAATAGGGGTTTTACGCAATAAAGAACACACATTTTATCAAGGAACTCTTATTTTAAGCAATATTGATGCTATTTTCACTCATACTACTAACGCGTCCTCCGGGAGGGTGATAGGGTTTTTATGTGATCTAGTTAATTTTTTCTGGATTATAAATGTTTATTAACAAAGCATTGACTAATTACGACATTGAGAAGATAGCAAAAGAATTAAAAATAAAGAAAAAATTTTATCAAAACATTAACATAATCACAATCGATATTAATGCACTTATCTCGTCAGTTCTCCATATCAATTAATCTGGCAGCAACAGCTTCCAGGGGTGTTACAACATTTCCAATCGTCTGGACAACAGCATCTATCACCACGATTACAAACACAGTCGAATTCAGATTTCAACATTGCTGATTTGTAAGTTTTCTCCAAGATGTCCGATGATAGGTCCATGTCCATAGAAACAAGGTTTAATTCTGTTGCATGTTTAATGACTGATTTGAATTTATAAATTTGTGGACCTAAACAGTACTTTTAAATTGATTTTGTTTTCTTACTTTTGTTATTTTCAAGTTGTCCCAGCTTGGTCGCCGCAACGATTGAAACGATCAGAATCGAGATTAGTAATATCTTGGGAGCGTGCATCGAAAAAAATTCTGAAAAAAATTGTTCCGAGGGTCAAAAATTGAAAAAAAATCGTCAAAATTAGAAAAAACTTATAACCCTAATTTTGACGAATTTTTTCAAAAACACTGTTAAAATATAGTTACTCGCACAAAGTGAAAGAAAATAAAGACTGAGTAGAGAGGGATTATTCCTATATATATATTGTTTTTGTGAAAAATCGAGGGCGTACCATTTTTAATTGATAACGGTGTGTTTACAGAAATATGTTTTTTTACTTTTCGTTGAGATAATTCCTCATCCAGCTTGTGACTTTATGATGTTTTTGCTGAGGCACATTATTTCATTGAAATGAGAGGAGAATTTGTTGACAAGCGTGATAGATCATCTCATAGATTTTTAGAGGAAAATAATTATGAAACTTTTTTTTAAATTAATAAATGACGGTTTTCATCTTACAACTAACATTCAACAATTTAACTTTTGAGTATTCTTTTCCTCAAGAGTTTTTGTGCAAGAAGTTCAAAATAAGAGTTATAAAATTGGATGGCTATTTAGAAATTAAGAATAAAATAGATACAAACAATAAATTCTTCCATTCAATAAATAAAAATGATCAAAATAATAATTAAAAGAACGAAGATTATATTGTAGAAATTCCGAAAGATAATTCGACTTTCTCGAACTTTTCCTCAAGTAATACCAATAAAGTTGGTAATATTTTTATTCTATGCAATTTTTCAAAGATACTAGTAGAAGGAAAAGCAGTGTCTCTAAGTCATTTTTATCCAACTCTGCAGCTCCTCCTTAACTTTATTTGTTAATATAGTTCATAGTTTATCGTTCGAGACAGTTAATGAAGGCTACAAACTCGAGGGGACGGATTTTCACTCATTTGTTGAGTCATTCCACAACCTCTTCATCAGTGGCTCTATTAAAGACTTTTTATCTTACTGTCTGAAGTTCCTCTTGGTTGATTTAGACTCAATTCCTTCCAGAGAACCCAGTGAAAGCAAAAATAATTTATTTCTACCGATTTCGGTTAAATTCCACAACCATTCCATCAACATGTTCATCGACAGATCATTGTTATCGTTTGGAACTCCTGCTGGTAGTCTTGGGTATGGATTTCTAAGAGAAATTTAATCAAATAAGAAGTGCACTTTTACTCATTTTCGTGAAATTCCAGGACCTTCCTATCCGAGAATTTTACCTCACTGAGACTCTTGTTGATTCCTTGAGACTAGTTTGGTTCTAGAAGATCAGATAAAGCTGGAAATTAAATTTCCACTCAGTTCTACAACTCCTGCATGAATAAACAATCAGTCAACTGTCTGGAATTCCTGTTGATGTTGTCATACCTGCAGTTTAAATTTACTTAATTAGATTAAAGTGAGGGTTTTTATCCATTTTTATTAGATTCCACAGTCTCTCCATTAATGTATCTACTAACAACATAATTTCAGTCGATTTTTACAAGCATTGGATGGAAAAAGAACAATCAAAATCACTTCCAAATCATTCTCACTCAGTTGCAGACAAAAGCAACGTTAAGCGGCTGATTGGCGTGGATGGACAAAATGCCAAGCACCTTTGTGTTCCAGTTGGAACCTCGTCGGGTTCTCTACTCCAGTCAGTACTTGATCCGAAAGCATTTAATGCCGGTCGGGCACTACTAACGTTTAAATTCGTTTTCAAATAAAATTACATGTATTATAAAGGAGATTTTTCCTATTAATATAACTCAGGATAGGTACCCTGACCCCCTATCCCCAGTCTGAACTGCTCGGGAGTACTGTGAAGATGCTAAAAATAATAAATTTAGACATTCAATGGTTTTAAAACAAAATATTTTCTATTAAAAAAAGTACTACACCTTATATTCCTTGATAAATTGTTAAATTTCCCTAGATTTCCTAGGAGCCCCTTGCACCCCCAACCCTCGAGACCTTCGAGAACATTCTTAAATTACTCAAAATAATTATTTCGAGCATCAAGGAACCCCATAAGAGGGGATTTCTTGTCAAAAATTACACCTTTTCATTAAATTCCTAATAAAAAGGTGTGTTTCCCCGGATTTCCTGGGAGTACCCCCTACCCGGCCGGTGGAAACTGATGGGTTACTCTTACTGAGCACCCTCGATTCCTATGGAATCAACTCTGGACCCCTAGGGGGCCGGAACAAAAATTTTACAAAGTGAACAACCTCACTTAAAAACATGCCCGCAGAGGCGTAAGGTTGACAGCTGGCCTGCCCTGAGAGAACGAGCGCGGCTTCCAACGGGCGGCTGCCGTTGTTCGTCTCGGTGCATGCGTCCGGCCTTACCCGACTCAACAGGCACTAGCGTATGCGACGGCTCGTTGGTCGGTCGATAGGCGGTTAGAACCAGTGCAACTACGATTGCAAGTGGTTTGCCGTTTTCCTTCTATATCGGTCGCTCGTTAAAAACACGGGCATATGGAATCGGTCCGTTGGACTTGATTCCTTAACAAAAAAGCGATGCAACGGGGAAATAGTTGTTGCAAGGCTTGCGCTTATGGTCTGGAGCGTAGTGCAGCAATGTCTATTGCCGTATGTGTTGCGCCGTTGGGCCAGAACGATGCTCTTTTCCGTTACGTCCGCGGGCAATGCACCTGTAATAGAGCTGCACGTATGTGCCAGTGCCGTTGGCAAAGGCTAGCAGCAACTTCCCCTCGACTTCTCTAAATGTACAGCAACTACTCCTTTGTGTCTACAATACTTCAGCGTTGCGGCTACTTGTTGGAATGAGGATTAACAACAGCCGCAAGCTGAAGTAACCTTTAATCAATTATTTCAGATTGTTCGAATTGTGATACTGCTTCAACACAAGGATCGTCGGCGATTCCTATCAACCTCGTGTCTACATCTCCATCGACTCTTCTAATCGACTTTAATGGCTTCAGGTGTCAGCATTAATCGTCGGACGGAGATGCTACATACTTCAAGAGACTAATGACTTGAGTATATGTAAGTGGTCGTCCTATTAATCAACTGCTAGCGGCAATTCCTGTCTACTGCGCATTGGGTTCTCTGTTATGAGACGAGGATAGCAGGGTCTCTCCATCACGGAGCACTAACTGCGGACCTTGTTGACACTGTTGTTTGGTAAGGGTTCTGTTAATAAGCAGTTTTAATAATTAATAATATCTTTAATAACTGATAGTAAACTAATTAAATGCTTATTAACCATTACCAACAGTCGACCTCGAAGAGAGGTTGATGATGTCAACACGTGTATCTCAGGGCTGGATGCACAGGGTCCGGGTTGGTGTGAGTGGTGGTTCTCATTGAACTCCCAATGCTCTTCATGATAATAATAATAATGATATTGGACTTGGCAGTTGAGAACAATCCGCCCTAGTCGGAACTAATTGCAGTTTATAGCTGTATCCATTAATCGGTCTGTATATGGATGCTGTTGAACAAAGTCCACGGCAACTTTGTATCCGGGAACTGCTTTAGTCGGGACGTAGATGTAGTTGACGTCGGTTCCTTTATTAGACAGTCCATGAAGTAATCATGGGGCTAGATCGGCTAGGACTGTTTATAAAGGAACTGCTTCAACTGCATCTATGCTTCGACTACTTATGAGTAAGCAGTTTCCATATGTAGTAGAGCATCTCAAGACAGAGTTATACGGCGACTCTGCATTGAGGAGATGCTCCTACACGAAGAAGACTGATTAATAGAAGGTTATAAACTGCAATTAGTTCAATTTGACTGTATCTAGTCAGCTATCCAGTTGACTGAGATACTGTTAATAATAATGATAATAATATTAATATCCGTTTCAGTAACATTGCGACAACGTGCATGGTGGATGCACAAGTGCCCTGGTTTGATCTGGAGCGACGGGTTAATTTCTGTCGCTTTGTGGATCAGCGATGATCCTTTGACAGGGCTGTGATCACTCTCGTTGATTGTCCTCAATAGGCAGTAT